>WWET01000045.1:710641-731335 GCA_011038615.1 Limnodynastes dumerilii | reverse complement strand
CCTGGCAGGCGGATGCTTCACTGGTGTGCAGCCTCTGAGCCAAGGGAGGAGGTCTGCAGTACAGGCACAGGAGGGGGGGGGAGGGTAAGCACCGCGTGTCACGCGGTCCGCGGTCACAGGCCGGCGGGGCCCTCATGAGGGGAATCAGCAGCTCAAGTATAGTCCAATGTACCTGGCTCTCCCCTTCAGCACTAACAGGCTGGTTGCTGGACGGCACCCAGGCGAGGAGGAGGCAGCATCCGGTGGGGAGGTGATGAAGTCCCGCGCGGTGAAAGGCCCCAGGCACCAGAGCAACGCTGAAGGCAGGCAGGACAGCTATCCACTGGTCACCCGAAGCCAGCAGGACCGCAGAGGCACTCGACACCAGGAACAGGTGATAATTAGTGCGGGTATCGAGCGGGGAATAGGCCGCAAGCAGGGAGCTCCCAAAGACACGTCCGCGCCGGCTGGAAGTCAGGCCACACCCCCTCTTTAACTTGTAATACTGTGTCTCTCTTAGTTTTGCAGTGAACTTGTCCTCACAGCTGTGCAATCATTCTGGTTTCTTACCAGCATATACGTGTCAGCACATGATTGGAAGCTTCTGATTATTTAAGCCTTTACCTGCATTCATACTTCATGTGCTCCTTTGAGAAAGCTGATACTTACCTGGCGAAACGCGCGTTATCTCCGTGATGCGCATCGGTGGACCCATCACATTGGCATGCCGTTGTCTTGGAGGTTTTTTTCCCCTTTTTGTAATTATTAGGTGAGGGAGGGAGAGATAAGCCCGGCAGGGCGAAGCACGCCCGTGAGGACGCTAGTTACCCTGTAGGGATAGCTGTGCACTGGTTTCCATCTTAGTTTAGGTCACCTCCGAAGATTTCATAAATATTTATATCTGTATTGTGCGCTGGATATTTGGCTTCCCACTCCGTTCCCCCCTCCAGTCTAATTACCATATGCTTGGTTTAATATTGTCTATGATAAACGGCACCCAGTGTGTTTTTTGGAATGCACTATTTTGCTAAACGTTTCTCATGTTTTTCATGTTTTTCTGGACTGATGTCCTATATGATTTAAATTTATTTGATGTGCAATTTTTCCTTTAGTGCTTACCAAATGTCTAAAATATATTCATATTTCGCCTTATTTTATTAATATTTATTCTTATTTTTTAAATATGTCATAATTAAAAGTTTTTTCCTAACTATTCTATTTTGCTGTGGTTCTTTTCTGCATTTGGCTCCTATAATAAGAGGTGTGCGCTTAAAAGATACCTCTTTCCCTTCTAATCCACCACTATTTTGTGTTTTGGATTGACCCTTCCAATCCACCACTATTTTGTGTTTTGGGTTGATATTCCTCATTCCCCTCTTTTTTTGTTTTCTCTTAATACTCTCTGAGATATGATACGCTGCACCCTCTTTGTCTTGACCACTATTTGATTCAAATATCTTAATATAGATTAGTGCGGTACAAACCAGCTTTTTCCTATATTATAGGTAATGCTGAATAGGTAGGAATCTCATAGCTTATATACATGCTATTGAAGACCTAAGCTGGGCACATACTGGCATTATAATTAGTCACGATTCTGATCTTTGTACTGCCAACACTGAAACAATTCCCTGCTGGATCATTCAGTTCTTAACAATACACTCATAGGGCCTGATTCAGAGATCCGTCGACGATTGGGCCGCAAATATACGCATCTAAGTGGCAGGTCGGAACAGGTTACACCCACCAGAATAAACATTCACTCCCCTCGCAACCTCCGGCCGGACCTAAATTTCCACCTCCACAGACTTGCCCTAACTGGCCGCACTCACTTCCGACCCTATGTGTATTAGTTGCGTATATTTAGGGCCCTAACTCTGTAAGCACACCCACTTTCCCTCATCTAAATGCCTCCCCCACCCATTTCTATGGAAATCCTTAGGTCCGTATATTTTCGCCGCACTTAGGGTCGCATTAGTCTCCGCCCGATTCACAAGTCCGACCTTAAGGCATTTCCGACCTTAACTTCAACGTACATGGCGTTGCACTATTACTACGCATGCGCAGTTGATGCTAAATCGATCCGACCCTAAATATACGCACGGAATTATCGTTAGTTCCGGATCTCTGAATCAGGCCCATGGACATTGCTGGTGTAAGTAATTAAGCTGTTCAAAAAATCTAATCCCTCAATGCAATGCTGTTGTTACACTTTGTGGACATGTAATATTTGAACTTGCCCCTAGGGGGACATTGTGAGACTCCTGATTATAAACATTATCTTGACCGACCCCTAGGGGCTGCTTTTGGACTGGAGCACTTAGTTAGCCTGCTAAAATAGGACTTCCTCTCTCTGAGTAGGCTGCTGGTCATTATTTATCCTGTGTTTCTAATTCATGTATGCTCACTGATCTTCTGTTTGTTACATCCTTGTGTCTTGTATGACAGCTGTCTCTTTGTATTTATGTACTCTCATGTTTTTGTATTCGGTCTATCTCTGTTGTGCTTAGTGCTCCCTTTTTTTTCATGTTTATATCTGTACTCCACAGTGTTTTAGACTGTTGTTTATCTAGTTTTGTTCCCTGTGCTGTCATTGATATTTTTATTGTTGCTCCCAGATCACTATTCACTATTTTCTGTATTAACTTGTGTGTACACTAATAAACACTGTTGATCTCTTCCTTCCCGTCTGGTTATTAGTGCTTAGCTACACATGAAGCAGTCTTACAGGGACTGTGACCTGCTGGGTGTCCTGCTGCACAAACCTATCCCCACCTTCAAGGGCTCTAGTAAAGACCAGGCCCCAGTTAGACTCCACACCCTGGGAAACAGCTGTTTCAGAGAATTCTGTAGCATCATGGAACAGTACATACTGGTAAGATGTTGGAGCTAGCTGACGATCACAGATCACACTATAATTGCCAGAAAATGTAACTAGCTTCTGAGTGGCGGCTGCAGATGCAGAAGGATATTGCTTGTCCCCAGGACCGGCGCGACCCGCTCCGGCATCCCTGCACATGCTTGATAGGCGCCGGACATCCCCCTGCTCTCCGCTATACAGATTGGCAGCGTTCATACAGTCTCCTGTATGAACACTGCCAATCTGTCCGGGGGATGTCCAGCACCTATCCAGCATGGCGCCAGACATCCCCCCCCCGCTATACAGATTGGCAGCGCTCATACAGGAGGTTCCTGTATGAGCTGCTGCAGTAGTTACTCAGCATTGCTCACAGCTGCAGCAGCTCATACAGGAACTTTCTATATGAGCACTTCCTGTCTACAGAAAGAGTGCCACGGAGGAGGAGGAAGGAAAGAGGTAGGTAAAAAGAGGAGAGGCTGGAGGCACATTATGTTGAAAACTGAGGGGGACTGGAGGCACATTATGGGGAATACTGGGGGGGGAGGGAGGGGAACTGGAGGCATATGATGGGGAATACTAAGTGGGGCAACCACTCTCTGCTGACATTACTAACAATGGGGCAGATCCAGAACAACGCTTGTGATCGAATTTACGCGTGGCGGACACGTAAAATTGCATTTTGGTAAGTACTGCACATGCGCACCATAGAAAATACGCTCCGTAACGTAGTGTAAATGGGAACGTATGGGCCATTCACGTATGTGTCGCGTAAATCCTTATGTGTGGGCGTGCCAATTTTACGTGAGTCAAAAATACGCCTGAAATACGCTATGTAGGCAGGGGGTTGTATTTAAAGTGTACAGTATGGGCGTGCTTAGCTGCGTAAATACGTGTTGCACATACGTACGTAAACAGAAGATATCAGTTACGTGGGCAAAAGTTAAGGTAGGGTTTGAAAAGCGGATCTCGGACAAAATACGTACATTCAAGGGGTGTGCCAAGGGGAGCATATAGAAGGTACGCACGTGTAAATATGCTACACGAGTAAACGTATTGCAAGCGGAGTTCTGGATCTACCCTAATGAATGTTCCAAGATGATGTTAAATCAATCCATAAAAAACAGTTTGGTGATAAAACATATAAAAAAATATTTACAAAATAACAGTCCTGAAAGAAGAAGTGAATTGCAATATGCCGCTAATAGAGAGTAAAAAATAAAATTTCCAACATAATGGGTGCAGGGTGTGCAGTGCACACGGGCCCCTCAGAACAGGTGGCCATGTGGAATTCATCCTGCATTCATTCCTGCATTTATCCTGCACCTGCAGTTGGCAGGGGCCATTCGGCATCTATTTGTTCCCTCTAAGATCTTCTGGAGGGAAGAATTAGATGCCGAATGAGCCCCCTTCCCCTGCGGTGGGACTGTCCCGATTCATGGGCAAAAAGGGGCAGGTCTACGAACCAGGACAGTCCTGTCTCAGGGTAAGGGGTAAGTGGGGCTCCCAAGTACAAATCCTGCACAGGGGCCCCCTCACTTCTTAAAATGCCCCTGCTTGCTGGATTTTGTTCCACAAGAGCTGTGTAGCCACATTTCTTATTGTAGTTACAGAGTGATACATTTGTTGTTTCAGAAACAATTTAGCACTATAGTTGCCATTTTCTTCATCTGACATCAAAACAGTCCCTCTCTCCATCACCACTCTTATCTGTCTTCAACATACACAGCTATCAGCTGCAGTGTTCCTATCGGAGTTGTCGTCTTTAGAACAATATATTCACATCCGTTCTGCCTTGCCTTTCTCCTACATTTCTGTGGCCACACAGACATTCCTTTTCCTCCTTCTTTTATTTTTTAACAACTAACATTTATCATTGACATTTCTGTTTTGCTTATCTTCCCTTAGCAATCTCCCTTCCTCTTCACAAAATATTTTCACCTCAGCTAAAACATCTGCAAGTTCTCTTTGTTGACCCATGTATTATTATCATCAGCATCAGCACGGTGCATCTGCTGAGAATCTGTTTGATAAGGGGCTGTCAGTGCCGCTAGTTTTTCATTGTATCCCATTGCAATTAATCCAGTAAAAGCTACAATTAGGCTGTAATACTTTATACAATGCCTTAAATATAATAATAGGACACAATAAGGACCACTGTTCCAAAAGTAAATTATCCTCTAGTTTCATTGTTTTTCTTTATAGCTGGATTAAATTAAAGCCTTTACGCTTGTTTAACTCAGAAGTACTAGAATTCTTCCACTAAAGCTCCATAAATCAGCTAATAAATGTTTTTCAACTTCCCTGCAATAAAGGATCTGAATGCATAAAATGTGTTGCCCCACAGACAACAAAGTAGATCAAACAAAGCAAAAGAACAACAGAGGTCAGTTTTGGTTAGAGGTGCACTGAACACAGAATAGCAAGGGTTCAAAACAGAAAAAAGACAGCTAAATGATATTAATAAGGATAAATCAACAGAATTTTTTCAGAAGCCAACCAGACAAAACATGAAATAACAAAAAATTTAACTTTTGTTAATGAATTGCTAAAGTCAAACAAAGCTGAATGCGTGGCCAAACCAAATAGCAAAATTGTAAGATTAATTCCAAAAAATATATATTTTGATGCTCATGAAATGGGTTAAGATGGGCACATAGGAAAGAAAGCTTGATTGTTGATTATAGAGTGGGCAATCAAACCAGTTCATTGTAATGACTGGCATTAGTGATAGAATCATAGGGGGAAACAAAGGTAATGCACAAGAAAGCAAAATAATTATACTGGTGAATGTTGCTGCCAGTCGCCGCAAATACTGTTTTTATGGAATTAAAGACAGCTGAAAACTGATTATTTTGAAAAGGCAGCCGTTTTAAATTGCCGATCGGCATACTTGCCCATTCATTTATCACAAGACACCGGAGCCTTCGCACTGCAAGCAGCTGGAGAGGTGAGTTAGGCTCTGGGGAAGGGAGTCTTAGGGCCAGATTTACTAAGCTGCGGGTTTCAAAAAGTGTAGATGTTGCCCATAGCAACCAATCAGATTCTAGCTCTCACTTTCCTATTGCATACTAGAGAATGTCAGCTAAAATCTGATTGGTTGCTATGGGCAACATCTCCACTTTTCCAAACCCACAGCTTAGTAAATCTGGCAATTAGGGTCAGGCTGCGGGGAAGGGAGTTTTAGGGTCAGGCTGCTGGGAGGGAAGTCTTAGGGTCAGGCTGCGGGGAAAGGTAAGGGTTTGGGTAATGGAAGGAAAGGGTTAGGGTAAGGATTAGGGAAAGGTAGACTTAGCATTCGGAACTCCGTCTTCAGTTTTCTGGTGATCGATTGTTTTGTACTATATATGTCATCCTTGAAAAAAGAAATATTGAAAAGATGTTATTTAAAAATAAAACCTTTCCCCGCATTTAATAGGTTTTCAAAATTATTACTTACAGATTTAATGACGTGAACATCTCTCACTGTGCCCTGATGGGATGACGGAATCATACATAAGTCACAGTAATGTGGTTATAGTGAATTACAGCTATATAGCTTGATGTTAAGACAGTATGCACCTCACTCAGTATGTGCCTGCTGTTACATTTTCTACATGGAGATGGCAACTAGAGAGGAGCTCAAAATAGTGATGAATAAATCTCTATGATGAATGCATTGTCGCTGCACTAATGTACTTCTTCTAGACGCCTGATATACCAAATATAGAGCAAGCTGCCATCAAGGTCTTTATGACATTTAGACAAAAGTACAGTTTATAAGTATAACTACAGACCGTAAGACTTACAAATGGAGTGAAACTTGGAGTGACATCTTCTACCTAATATTACCCTTGTTGAATGTACAGAGTCGGGTTAAATAGGGGTATTTTCTAGTGTAAAGTTTAGATTCGATGCAGGAGGGCCTCTGCATTAGTGTATACACTTATGCCTATATTAGATTTTTTTTTTAGTAAAATGAGATAGGGGACACTCTTAGCCACATTCAGAGATCCGTTTTATATAAGTACGCAATTATACTCACGCACGTAGAAAGGCAACTCCCAGGACACTCCCCTCACACTGACGGGTTGTCTTTGACTTACGAGTGCTATAGGGCACCCTTATGTCTACGTGTGTAGTTACGGGCGTATATGTCAAGGTACAAATGTGCGGATCTATCTAACCGCACCCTCAAATGCCCATTTAAATGCATTCCCCTGCCCTGTCTCACGTAACTTTTCAGCTACGTATTTCAACCCCGCCCCTCCGTACGTATGTTCCCAAGTGCGATTCCCATGTCTGTGCCTAAAGCACTTATGTGCGTATATTCTACGTAACTTACGTAAATAAAGTTACTATGCACGCGCAGTTAATACGATCCTAAAAACACGCTCACGCAACTCCACGTGAATACGGATCTGTGAATACGGTCCTCTCTTCTTATTAGGATGGTGCACAGCCAGAAAGGACAAGGTGAAATAAAATGAAGAGACTAGTATGAAAATAGTCCTATGTGGTATTAAGTTGTATATTACAGTGATGTTTTTACATTTTTTATTAGACATGTACACTTTCAATAGAAAAACAGGTACCTACAGTATATGGTGGGCTGTACTTTTTTTTTTAGATTATTGATAACAAAGGTTTAATTGGTTGCTGTGTTTTAACTTTATGACTTAAATGGATGTGTACCTCTGAATATACTTCTCGGTCAGAGAAGAAACTAACTGTCAGTAAAAGTGGATTCACAAACATGTAAAACTGTAAGGGAACATAATAAACTACCAACAGCTGACTATGACATTCCCATCATGCATACAAGAAATAACCACACGGACAACAATATGGCTTTTAAAGGTTGCATAGATTTATTAACTGAGAATAAATTGCGAACTATGAATTTGGTAACAAGAAAAAATGGCACAAATAACCAGTGGGGAGACAGCTAAAAAGGAGGAGGAAAATTGTAACGGAGGACATTAACCCCTGTCCTCAGCGCTCTGGAGGTAATGGTCAATACAACCTCTGTCATATAGTAAACCCTAGGTAGAACCGGGGATGCATACCGGGTTGCTGACAACCCCACCACTACCGCCACAGCAAGGTACCCTCCAGTACCTAGTCCGCCACCTTAAGCCCCTCTAGAACATTAAACAACTGCTTTATAAAGAAAAGCTTTCCCTTGTCAGAAAGGTGCACCCCATCAGTTCTATATAAAGCCAGGACCTCCCAAGATAATTCCACTACAAACTTGTTCAACATTTTCCTGGTTTTCTCTAAGGCATGAACAGAGCTCAGGTCATTCCAGTTGACCCTTGGAGTGACAAACAAAGCTGTAAATTAGGAAATTCATAAAAAACTGCCACTTTACCGCCTTCTTCAGCCATCTAGCCTCCACATTCCCCAAATGATTTCTCATCAAAATAAATAATCAAACAAACAAACAGTCCGGGACTCCCATTTTGGATTTAACCAAGTCCCACCATAAATTAAACATATGCCAATGCATACCCTTTAGACCTACCCCTTCAATGTTCCAACCCTGTAGACTGACTGGTGCACTCTACTGCTGAACATATAAACCTGCCCAATAAACATAAAAGTAGCCCAAAACTACAGCCCTCCCGCCTTGAGAACACCCTCCTGTAAAAACAAAGCAGAAAATCAATTGGCGCTATATAAAAACCTGTTAATAAATAAATAATAAATAAATTAACTTACAACCACCCAGAACCAATACAACACAACTCATAAAATTGCTACTGAAGAACTAACAACCATCCCTGGAAAATGGAAGAGGGCAGGGGGGCAGACAACTGAGATTCAGAGCAAATCCAACAAGGGCGAACAACTCCAACACCCCAGGGGCGGCCGAGCCAATATATCACCCCAGATAGTGGGGAAAAAAGGATACAATTCCCCCATACCTCCATAAAGGCAGGCGATGGTTAGTCTAGATCACCCCTCATCCATCTTGATCTGACAATTTGAAAGTGGAGACACATCAGAATTCACCATCAACTCGTTGTCTACCTCCCTTTCACGGCCCACTACCTTATACTTGCTATACCTACTCTTCTTGCCCCCTTGCATAGACCCACCTGAACCACTGGAACCTGTATACTGCATGGAGAGAGGTATAAAAACAAAGAGGAAAGTCATGGAAGGGCACCCAACTGAGTCTATGTACCACTCAGGAGGAAACATTTTTGGGTCTTCATTCGTGTAAAGCCACCATGGCTAGAGCCACGTACATGGGATGCCGTGTGGTCAAGCAAGGAGGAATTAATGGAGGATGAGGAAGAGATGCCCAGGGAGGGGATAAGTACTTGGTCCCCGCCGCACCCAAACACAAAGTTTTTGTGGAAACGTAGATGGGTTGTCTGGGATTAAGCCAGGGGAAAAGTCCCCAGACAAGGAAAAGTCCCCGCTATCTTCCTCCTGCCCCCTGGAAGTACCAAGGAGCCTTATGCCCCTTTCTTCCCTGCTGTGCCCACCCTGCTAAACTGACCCTCCCACCTTGATGTTTGTAAAGCCCTTTTAAGGGGTTCTGACATTTTTATTGGGCTTTATATTTGTCCCTTGGCTGCCCTAAACTGGTAGTACCGAGGCACTACCAGCCTCAAAATGGCCGCTGGAATTAAGTCCCACCCCCTGACCGGCTCTTTTAGCAGAACCGGCCTTGCTGATAGCCGTGCTGCCGCCGGCAACCCTCCCACGTTGTTGCTGGTGACCGTGACTTGCCTTTTTTGCTATTGGAAGTTAGAAGGCACAGAAAGAGATTGGAATAAATGCTTCAAGCAAATTGTGTTTCCTCCTGATAACTACTTCAGGTACAGGGGTTGTGACTACTTTGGGGTCCAGAGATTGGGCGACATTAAGATTATTCTTCTTAAAAATAACACATTGGGTCGGATCCTAATCTAATACCATCACTCGATTTCCACAAGCTTCTTGCGGAAGTCAGTTGATTTTCTGGCAGTGTGAATGCGCTCTGTACGATAGGTGTTCCGTGAAAGGGGGTGGTACCATTCATCCGCATGTCTAATCCCTGCACAAGGTTCAGAGATAGGCATGCAGATAAAAGTTAGTGGGCAGCGGAATGCAGATCTACATGGATAAGCATTGGGACAGGTGCAGATACATGCAGAGATTTTAAAGCAGGGTTCTGGACATGTAAGTTTCCAGAACTCTGCAGGTGAGAGGGGAGTGACTGAGGAGTTCACTCCCCTTACCACATGCGGACTTACATAAAATGCACGGAGGTCTGGATCAGATCAATTGTGTGTCTCTTCCACACATACACGTTATCATTGTTTCTAAATCACCCTTGTTACTTGGTCCAGTGCAAGCATACATGTTCCTGTGTTACTGGATAGGGAGGACTAGAGGAAGGACTGATGTTAATGAGTAACTGTCAGAGCTACATAATATATAGCAACTAAATAATATATTATAATTTATGTGATTTCTGTAATATTTACTGATCATGGTTTTGGCTTCCACACAATGGTGTAAGCAAAGTGTTAGGATAACTAAAGGTGGTCCCCTCTATGTCCATCAGTGGGGAGAATGGGGATTTTCTTTTTATAATCTGATATCTGAGTAGGGAATAAAATGATGTTGTAGCTAGTGCAGCACTAGCAAGGCAGTAACTGCCCACCTCAGTTGCTCTACCCATGTTGCGTACTATAATAAACAGTTAATTGTCCCGCGCTACACTAATAAACATTCTAAAGGTATGAACAAAGAGAACACTTTTATTGGTTAAATAAATAAATTTATGATTTTTATTTAAAATAATGATATCAGATGATAAAGCTTGATGAAATAGTGTCTTTGTCCAGATGATGCACAAAGCAATCACACAGTGGATTATGGTAATATGACACAGTGGATTATGGCAGTATAGCGATCTTGCAATGGGACTGAGCCCGAAACGCGTCAGTTTGTTTACAGCAGGAGAGACCCCTTGACGACCTACAGCATCAAAGCACTGTTCCCGTTGCAGAGAGGACCTGGAGCGCAGCCGTTTATCTGGACGTCCCGGCCGCGGCTCTGGTGACTTACATCTAAACCCTCGTATTGGGAGCAGGGTATGCTGTCTGTTGTTATTTGGGGAAATCATGGATTGTTTGTATTTTTAACAAGTTTTTAACCACAGTAAAGTTTTATGTCATATAGTTACCCCTAGTGCCGTTTCTATTTTAAATCGGCCATTTGATGCACTTTAGTTCAGCATGGTTTTTAATTATGTCTCTCTTTTACTCTGCATGATGGATGTCTATGAGGAGCAATAACATATCCCCATTTGGACTCCTAACAAGGGACTTTGATTTTAAAGACACACTGAACTCTCCCACTACCCTTCAAGGACTTCATGAGGCTATAAGTGTGGATTTCAGGTTTTAATTAATTTTTAGCCACCCTGTATGCCGCACTATTGTATGTGTTTTTAGTCACACGGATCAGCGCTTCTCTCTCTCCGTTCATTCTTTGTTACAGGATCGCTTTACTGCCATAATCCACTGTGTGATTGTTTTGTGGATTATCTGCACAAAGGGCCTGATTCAGACCTACGCTCGGGTGCGTTTTTGCGATGGTTGTAAGCGTAAAAACGGCCATTTGTACTTACTGCGCATGCGCGGGGCAGATGTTATGCTCATCTTACGGTCAGAAATTCTGAGCGTATGAGCCTTGAGCGTACCACCTTCGAAAGGGCATGCCTGGCATACGATTTTTGTAAATACGCACCGAGGGCGGGGTGAGGCATTTAAAACGTACAGTATGGGCGTGCTAAGCGTCGTAACTACGCAAGAAGCTTACGGCCGCCCGCGGTTACACTTGTGTGTTTTGTGAGTAAAAAAATAAGAACCTAAACCATTTGTAAGTGTGAATCCGGTCCTCTGTGATTAGGGAGTTAAGGAGCAACGTTCTCATTTTTTGGAATCTACAAATGAAACTCGAAAAATTTGAATATCATGAAAAAGTTCATTTATTTCAGTAATTTAGCTTAAAAGTGAAACTAATACATTATATAGACTCACAACATACAAAGTGAGATATTTCTTTATTTGTTTTAATTTTGAAGGTTATGGCTTACAGCTTATGAAAACCCCAAAATCAAAATCTCACAAAATTTTAATGTTACATGAAATCAATAAAAAAAGGTTTTTAAATACAGAAATGTCAGCCCCCTGAAAAGTATAATCATGCATATGTACTTGGTTTGGGCCCCTTTTGCACAAATTACTGCCTCAATGCGGCGTGAATGGATGCTATCAGCCTGTGGCACTGTTGAGGTGTTATTGAAGACCAGGTTGCATTGTTCGGTCTCATGTCTCTCATTCTCTTGACAATGCCCCATAGATTCTCTATGGGGTTCAGGTCCGACGAGTTTGCTGGCTAATCTAGCACAGTAATCCCAGTCATTGAACCAGGTTTTGGTTCCTTTGGCAGTGTGTGCAAGTCCTGCTGGAAAAGGAAGTCACCATCTCCATAAAGCTTGTCTGCTGAAGGAAGCATGAAGTGCTCTAAAATGTCCTGGTAGACGGCTGTGTTGACTCTGGACCTAATAAAGCACAGTGTACTAACACCAGCAGATGACATGGCTCCCCAAATCAACACAGACTGTGGAAATTTCACACTGGACTTCAAGCATCTGGGATTGTGTTCGTAACAACGCACAGCCATAACAACTAAGTACTCCCCCCGACACTCCCCCCGGCCAGCTGTAATTACACTCGGTTACGCCAGTTAGGGCAGACTTCAGACGGCGTAACCGAGTGTAAGTAAGCAAACCCTGCCCTCCCTCCCAAATTAGCCTCCCTTCCCCTGTCTACCTTCTGTAACTCCCTCGTAACCCCTTCCTCCGTAACTATGATGGAGTTAGGGAAGGTGGGCGGAGGGGAGGGAGGCTAATGAGGTTGGGAGGGCAGGGTTTGCTTACTTACGCTCCCGGCCATTCGTAATTACACTCGGTTACGCCGGCTGAAGTTAGGGTAGCCTTTAGCCGGTGTAACCGAGTGTAATTACGAATGGCCAGGGGGAGTATCGGGGGAGTGCTTAGTAGTTACGGCTGTGTGTTGTTACGAACAACGCACTGCCGTAGCTCTGGATCAGGCTCTTAATTTCAAGCTCCTTCTTAAGTCTGGATCCAGCCCTGAGTGCAGATTAACCAGCAATTACATGCTGTGTACTGCGCCCACTGTTTTCAGCATTATTCACCCATCCAACAGATGCAACATAACATGTACAAGCAAGCCACCCAGTTTCAAGAAGCCTTTATAGTGATCCTGCCGTGCACTACTTTTTGTAGGATGTTGTTTCAGAAATAGTAATGTAGCAGAGAATAAGATGTGATTTGTACCATATTATTTAAAGATGCATGATGGCTGTTGTGTTCCACTGAAAATCATTTGCTCCATTGAAATAGATTGTTTTAGTTTACGCAGATAAAATGTTTGCCAAAATATGTAAGAATATATAAGTATTGGTGTGAAATAGCACAGCAATTCTTAATAAGTAGTCTGAGTATCAGAGAAGTGTTATTAAATATACAGGTGATGTTACAGGTTTCTGTATGAATTGGAGGCACTGACAGTCATAATGGTCCAAACCAATTATCCTGTACAGTGGAAAAAGTATTTCCTCCTACATTAGACAGTACCAGTCATGAGTAATAACATATCTTTGGCCCTGGGGTATCACATGCTGTATGTCTCAAATCTGTGACATCCAATCGGAATTGATTTATATCTTAGAAGCTGACAGCTATAACCACGGAAAGCACAACAGGCTTATGCTTTCATAGCTAGTATGCGTTAGCTTTGTTAGCCATCTCTAATACTAAGAATAAACTTGGGTTGGTATAGAGGTGTTCCGAGTCCCCACTGCGAAGGCTCGCATTGTGAATTAGGGATAGCCGAATGGTGTTTTTCAGCTGTCCCTATTTCGAATGCGATTCGCATACTCACTCATTCACTTTGGAAAGCAGCGCTGACGGAGACTTAGGGCTAGGCAGCATGAGGGGAGACTAAGGGTTAGGCAGCATGAGGGGAGACTTAGGATTAGGCTGTGGGGGGGGACTTAGGTTTAGGCTGTGGGGGAGACTTAGGGTTTGCGTTAGGGAGCGGGTCGGGGGAAACTCACCTTTCGGAGCACCGTGTTCAGTGCTTCAGGGATTGATTGCTGTGCCTCATCAAGGCAAAAGCAATCAATATCCCAGCCAGTTTGGAACTGGCTATAAGCAAACGGCCCTTTCGAATTAGAGTCGTTCGCTATGGGGACCCACACTCGTATAGAGGGAGCATCAGTCGTTATGGTATTTAAACTGATTTACAAGCACTGTCTATGCATACATTTTTTGCTGTGTTGGAGACAGTGACATGTTATACAAAAGAATGCATAGATACAGGCCTAGAAAGCAACCTTTAGGAATGGCTTAAAGCATTATTTTTAAAGATTAAGGGGAAATTGGAAGAATAGATCTTTACAAATGTAAAATTAGTAGCTAATTCCCTCCTCCATCATTATCTACTATATACCTTCATTATGCCTCAGATTCCATAGCGACTGACAGGCAATTAATGTACTGTAATGCCAGATACTTATGCTAACACTGACTTGAGCATAATTAAGCATGGATGGGCATGTGCTAGAAATAAATGAGGTGGAGGGATCAATCAAGATATAACAATGTTGAACAAGGTAAAGGGACATGGGACATACAGAGGAGAGGTCCCTGCAGTGAGAGCTTACCTTCAATATAAAAGACAGATTATATACCTTGGGCCAGATCCTGTGCTACGTATGCTAACGTATTTACGCTAACCGCTGACGTAAAATCGGCAATTTGTATGTACTGCGCATGCGCGCAGCAGATGTTACGCTACATAACTCTGATCGTATGTAACTTCAGCATAAATACGAACGAGAGGACGTCTTCCATACGACACCCGGAATTACGCTGTATAGGCGGAGAGTGGCATTTAAATCGTACAGTATGGGCTGAGTTAGCCCGTTACATATGACAATGTCTTACGTATGTCAGTACTTACTCTTGGAAAAGTTAAGGTAGGGTTTGGCAAACGTAAATCGAGTAAAGTACGTACAAGCAAGGGGAGTGACAAGGGGAGTGCAAAGTACTTATGATAGCGTAAATACGCTACACTAATGAACGTAAAAACAACTTAGGTCTGGAACTACCCCATTGTCTTCAGCATATTCCACTTTATACTGATAGATGTAATTAAATTTGCCATGACAGTGTTTAACCACTCATCAAGCCTTTTCACAGTAGAGGAACTTTGTTTTCCGTAGGAAAGAACTTCCGTAGAAGGGGCCGACAGATCCACATGCCTAAACCCCACCATACAGGCGTGCTAAATGGGGAGAAGCGGACAGAGATCCATGTGGTAAAGTTAAGGTAGGGCTCTGGACACCTTTTCCACATTTTCTATGAATAATTAATTACCAGATCCAGGGAGTGAAAAACAATCCCATTTTGCGAGTGCAAAAATTGCATTATGGATCTAGACTTCCATAATGAAGCAATTACTAGTGGCGGTGAGTGGAAGGAGGAATGGGAAGTGTGCATTAGGTACACAAGATGGGAAGGGTAGGGTATGGCAGGAAAATCCATTGAATCGAGGGGAGTGAACTTCTTTCTCATACCCTCCAACATGACCCATTACATTAGCTACAAAATACTCTGCTCCACAGTTTCCAACTGTCAGTTACTATGGTAACCTTTGTTGAAGAGGCATACAGTATTTTGAATATCAGTTAGTTCATTTAAACCAGGTGAGTGACAGTTGGAAGCTCAGGAGTGGATTGAATTCTACCTGATGGAATGGGTCATGTTGGAGGGTTTGCTTTCTCTTTCATACAGATTTCTGGATACAGTGGAGCTCCGGCATTAGACCTCCAATACTGCCACGCTTGGCGCTCCAACCACATCAGTAGTGAGGTCTGAATCAGATCTTAAATATATATGATGCTTTATTGCTGCCAATTTGCAGAAAAAAACAGTAACTATAACTCAGTGTTTCTCAACCTTGGTCCTCAGGGAACCCTAACAGTGCATGTTTTCCAGGTCTATCTGCTGGAGCACAGGTGTGATCATTACTAACTGTCACATTTTAAAAGCTCCACAGGTGCTGCTCACTATATCACTTGTGATTCTTTAAGGAAACCTAGAAAATATGAACTGTTAGGGGTCCCTGACGACTGAGGTTGGGGAACACTGCTGTAATTGATCCAGACTTAAGATCGTTTTACATATGCATGCGTACATAAGTTACGCACTACTAAGTATAATGCACTGCCCCTGGTATCCCCTCCCACATACGTAACTTATCTGACTTACGTGTTCAGAACTTGTCCTCATGTATATATACATGCCTTGTCCTTTGCAAGTGCCTAACCCAGCACATACTATACAATGTAAATGCCACTCTATGCCCACAATGTGTATATTTGACTTGCGTAGGGATGTCGTACGGAATTCCATACAGTCAGGGTTACAATGAGTAACATCTGCCGCACGCATGTGCAGTGCATTCCCACAGCCATATTTACTCATGCTGCGTGCCTAAATTAGCTGTCGTTATTAAGTCTGGATCAGGCCCTATCTTCCAAATTCCCAAAATGATACCTAAGGTGACATCAAACAATTGAGAAAGCCACATTTCATGAAGTTGTATGTTTATTTTAATTCATATTTCAATTACAAAGCCATATTATGTATAATTTTATCTGTCTAAAGGCATTTGGTTCATTAGAGTTCTGCAGTGAAGGGGGTTAAATCCAATCTTAGACATCTTCTCAAACATACATTTCATTTTCTGGAGAATAGAAGGGAAGATAGCGAGAGATTTCATGCAAACAGTTTTTGGCATTTACAAATCCTTGGTAAAAAGGTCATCGTTGTCTCAGAATCTTTTTATTAAAACAGAAAAATAGCTCTTAAAATGTCAGCCCTTATTTTTACTCAGAAATATCTTTAACTGCAACAGGTATGAGAAAGCATTTCAAAAATCTCTGGGGAAGGGGGGAAGGGGTCATAATATGGACCTTTGACACATGTCTCTAACACTATCCTGAAATACAGCAAGCTTATGCTGTTTAAGTCTACAAAATGTATGCATCTGTATAGAGGTTACTGATAGCCTCTGGGTCCTAGTACAGTCTCTTTCATAAACCTATAGATCTTGGCTGCTTGTCTTGTGCGAGAGATAGATAGATAGATAGATAGATAGATAGATAGATAGATAGATAGATAGATAAACCACATTATACTGTATTGGTGAATTGCAAGTAAGCTGACAGGGACTTCATGAAGAATGACTAAAGGGACAAAGACTGATCCATGAAAAACAAATAAGTGTGATACACATAGAGCACACTGCCATATTGTATCAGAACACTGGGTGATGTGATGGGGACACTTTGAATCCATTTACTAAAAATAACAATTGAAGCGGTACTTACCTTATCCAGGCTGCCTTCTCGTTGTGGCGAGTGAGTCTGGCAAGAAGAACCGTGGTATTTATTAATACTGACCCAACATGCGAGTGGAAAAAACAGGATTTTGAAAGGGGGGTTTCCAATGTGTGTAATACTAGGGGTCTGGACATGGTACATATGGGGTATTTATTAGGCTTTGGAAATGGCACACTATATATAGTAATTTCCAGACCCCTATTATATACTATTTATATTATAATACGTGCCATATCCAGACCCCCTATTATATCCTATTTATATTATAGTATGTGCCATTCCTAGACCCTAATTATATCCTATTTATGTTATAGTATGTGCCAATTCCAGACCCATAATATATCCCATTATATTATAATATGTGCTATTCCCAGACCCATAATATATTCTATTCTAAATATATTCTAAAGTGTATGCCAAACCACACCCATAATATATCCCCTAATATTATAGTATGTGCCAATCCCAGACCCATAATATATGGTAAACAAAGAGTCTAGTGTTATGCTAACTGACAAGAAGAATTAATACCCCTGTATCTTATATCAATAAAAAAAATATATAAATGATAAAAATAAGTTAATCTAGAGTAGGCACTAGAAATGGAAATCTACACAGATACAAAAAAGTTCCCAGCACTCTTACCATATGCCATAATTTATTTGCCATAATTTATATGGAAAGTGGGGATTCATGGTAATATCACAAATATTTAACTATACAAGAGGCAGAGAACATGGATCTGAGTGGTACTTGACCTCATTCCTTAATGGGTAACTGGTACAGACCAAAAACAATGGTTGAAAAACACTGCACAGCCTTATGTGAATAAACTCTGACAGGTTTCATCAATGAAATTCTCTTCATTGTTTGTAGTCACAGAACCAGTAAATCAGCTGTACTTGTAAGTAAATTCACATAAAATAAATCACCAGATATAGGACCCACGTTCAGAGATAAGAAAGAGAACTGCATCTAACTCTCCTGTCCAGCCCCCGAACCCGCCCCCTGTTTTTAGGTGCCTAATGGCAGCCATTGGCTACCTTATCTTACCATGCGTATTTTCTTTTTTAAGAAGGAAAATATGCGCGAAGAATGGCTCGCCCCTCTGCCCTCCCCGGCTAATCTACACCCCTCCACTTCTACCTAAATACTCCCTGAGGCAGCACTGGCACACCTCCTTCTGTCTAACCTTCTATGCACGGTCTTTAAAGACTACACATTCTCAATCTATGTACCTAAGTGGTACGTAGATTTCATAAATGACTTACTATGCGTTCATAATAGCTCATTTCCTAATTCTCTGCATGCTTCTTAAGTGTGAATCCAGTCCTTAGTGCCTGATCCTAAATTAGTAGCGACACCCGACTTCCACAAGCTGCTTGAAGAAGTTGGGTTTTTCTCTGGCACGCTCTAAATGTTACGCTATGGATCGCATATCGTACGGAACTTAGTCCCTTAATTCCGTCACTCCTTAAGGAAGGGGGGCGGGGATAGGCATGTAGCTTGAGGAGAGTGGGCGGAATTACAGACATCCATTTTATATATGTAATTAACGGAAAGTTTACAGAATCACCATTTACCTGGATTTTCGCTGGCAATGTAATGGCCAGATTATTTCATTAACCCTTAGAAAGAAATTGTATTGAAAAGATACCAGGGTCTATAGTTTGGCCTATATTAGAATTTGTCTCTACAATTCCTATAGTGTCTGCTATTTAGAGAGCTGGAGGTACCTGTCAATCAATTATAGTTATCCGCAATTCAGCCATGTGAATTTTTCAACACAGACGTTGCTGTTATTTATTCATTTGAAATGAAATAAAACATCCTTATGAGCTATTATTATCAATTTTGTCATTTATACGGTGGTACTTACATCATTACCATATAATGACATTGATGCAATGGATAATTGATCAACAGTAAATATTGTGTGACATTTTTATTTTACTGACTGTAGAAGTATGTTTAAACATTCTCCACATCTCTCTGAACCTTATGATCTATATAAGTAACATTTTAATTTATTATAACATTGGTACAAAACAACCTATTGCATTTGGCATTGGCAACGACTACAGTGTTTATGAACTGCTATATATATATATCTTTCACCATTGGTATTATTGGAAACAACTCTTCTATCTGTCACACCATGCTAGGTTTCTAGTGGACAATGGCAAAAAAGTTTTCCTTGCCTTACAAAATGTAGATCTACCTGCCTTATAACATGACGAAAAAAATTACAGGTTTGGTACTAAAAAAAGACTAATGTAAACATATTAAAGAAATTAGTACATAATGATAATAATAATAATAATAATAATAATAATAATAATAATAATAATAATAATAAACTCATGGTGTCCTTGGGTTTCATTTGCTGACTTAAAATAAAAAAATAAACAGTTTCAAAGGCCTTTTTGTACTGCAGAATCTATGTCTTGTATTTCTTAATTGGGTATCTCCTACTGTTCTGTCATATAGAAGGAAAGTTCTCTGCTGGCAGTGATGGATAGGACACAAGAAGCTCTTTAAAATGATATATGCCTCTGGAAAGAGCTTGTGCAAGAGATGCCCTTTATGGAACTTGAGCTTCCAGACTTGCAGTGAACTAAAGAATATCTAGTTGAGGAACTGTGACTATTAGATATGCTGGTTATTAAAGTATTATTATTTACAGTATTAACCAATTTAAACAATCTTCAGTTCCTGTCCCATTGGAGCATTTAAATTCCGTTACACACACATAACGTTTACTTTTTAGTCAGCAGCCAATTAGAATGTTTTTTGGAATGTAGGAGGAAACGGGAGCATCTGGAGGAAACATGCACAGAGTGAGGTTCTCCTTTGGTATTAGAAACATGCAAATTACTATAAGAAACGTGTTGTTTGCGCTTCAATGTCAACATTTTACAATATTTTTCTTTTAATAAATAATAACTGTAAGCCTTAATTTGTTGATTATTATAATTCCCATTATTAATATACTGTATTGCCTCAATTTAGGTTTAAACATCTGTGAGCTTAGATACAAATAAATAAAAGAGCACTTAGACAAAATAAAAATACAATTTAATAAGCAATAATAATAAACAGGAATCCAATATTTTATTAGCCCAACCCAGTGGTCTGCTTAGCATAGAGTTGAGCAGTAGCACTTCTAAGTCAGTCTCAATAGATATAATCACTGTATGAATTACAGATGGATAAATACTAAGGCAATATATATATTACTGCTGCTTGAATCAATTCTTTAATTTCCAATATCATTGGTTAGTTGCTATGTTTGCCCCCTATCATATGGATTCTACGGATATTTAGGTAAACTCCAAGATATGAAAATCTTTTAGTCAGTAGGCAGAGTT
>WWET01000045.1:699407-710587 GCA_011038615.1 Limnodynastes dumerilii | reverse complement strand
GCCAATTGTAAGTTACAAGTTTCGAGTACCATATCAGCTGTTATTCATACCGTAATGCATATTCCAATGTGAATCTAAGATTTTTTGGTAGCAGGCAGTAATGTAGCTGGCAATCAGCATGACAGAATAGAAGTGCAGTCTTTTCATTCAAATAGGAGCTCTTTCGCTTTTGTCCATTGATAGACGATTTCATCAGAGATTATGCCTGAAGGAGGTCAGACTAGTTTATAAGGAGCCATCAAACTCATTAATTATTCATCACCTAAGTGGTTAATTAACTTTAAGCGACTTTGTACATAGCGTATTTTAACCATTTTAAATTAAAATTAGTGTCACTTTTCATCCAAGTTCCTTTCAACGGTTCTTAAAAAATGTAGCTAGTACAAAGAATAAAAAATATACAAACAAATACATATATAGATTACATCAAATGCACAGAAGAGACATAATGAATATGAAATGATTGACACAAAGTAATATATGGTAAAGCGATTGAGATTTAAATATTGGAGTCAGTCACTTTGATGTCTATTTTTATTGCATATTAATTTTGATATGTGAATACATTTTTATGTTTTATAACAGACAGAAAGATTGAACTTAGGTGCAACTTAGGTAAAAAACAATAATAAACAATAAAAATATGAAAATAAAAATAATAAATGATACTTAGAACTAATGATTTGTGTCTTGATTCTTTGTATGGTAGAAACAAATGTGTTCAGATTTACTCTGTGGAAATGCTGATCGTTCCAGCAATGGTGTTCTCCAAATGATGATTATATGGAAAAAATGAGAAAGAATCTCTTTGTGCAATATGTAACACCAAAATGTGTATAAGGGAGAGTATAAATGTTACTCACATATTTGCCCCTTGGGCTTTATGCATATAAATCACGATGGTCCTCCTTGTCATCTATGAAATCAAAATTCCGATTTCCACATGGGACTGATATGTTCTTGATGGGGAGCGATTCTCTTATTCTCTCATGGGTGGTATAACCAAATGTAAGGGGAAGACAAGAAATAAGAAATGTGCAATATCCTAATTACAAAAATGTATCAAAAGTGGAATGTAACTCACAATATTGCCCCTTGGGCTTTATGCATGTAAAACATCTCCTTGGATTCCACAGAAGCAATGCCTCCTTGATCGTTAAAAAGGTATTTATTCCTAAATTTTCAGCTTTAAAATAAACATAAAATTGTAGAAGTTACCCCTGTGTGGGGTCTGATGGACCTCCGGTGCCAGAGAAAAGTTCGTTAACACAGCGGGTAGATAAAAAAAGGTCCCGGTAAACCACACTGTGTGAACAAGCTGTAACTGACGGTCTAGTCCTCAGAACTCCAACTGGTCTGATGCGTTTCTGCTCCTGTAGAGCCTTCATTAAAGACCCCACTCTACTGACGCGTTTCACCTCCTGTAGAGCCTTGATAAAGGACCAGACTGTCAGTTACAGACTTAACCTACCAACTATCTGCAAAATTTTTATGTTTTATTTATTTTTATCTGTTTCTTTTTGGGGAATGATCATCCCCTTTGTATAGAGCTGCCGAATTAGTGAAATATAAGTAGAGATTCCCAGAATCAAATCCGTGAGTTTAGTAAAATTTTTGCAAAAGTCGTAATCAAGTGTGGACGCGTTTCCACGAGTTCAGTAGTGTCAGAGCTTTCTCAAACTTAGAGTGACAAAGTCAGACAAAAGTGAACAATCCCTTTAGGCTTCGGGCCTAGCTGGTGGCCCTCTTGAAATTAATTTCAGCTTTGTTAGATAAATTAGCATTGATAGTAAAAGCATAGTAAAAGCATTTAAAAACAAGTCATTATCTGTGCATTGTTTTCCTTATCTCGGACTGGACCCAGACTTCCAGGGGGGTGTTTTTTGATCACTATGACTGGAAAACACTCACTTTTTCAGAGCGATGCATAATCGGACGCCACTTTTCCAAGACGGATCTGGATTGAGAATTTAGGGTGGGACCTCTAACAGAGAGGAAGCACTTCTGCTCTGTAGGAGGGGGGAAGCATGCTAATAGTACATACCCTTCAACATAACCCATTCCGTTAGGTACAAAATACTCTGCTCCTCAGTTTCCAACTGTCAGTCACTATAGTAACCACCTTTGTTGAAGAGACAAATATCAGTTATTCATTTAAACCAGGTGAGTGACAGTTGCAAGCTCAGAAGTGTATTAAATTGTACCTAATGGAATGTTGGAGGGTCTGATAGTACAGTAAGGGCTGGCTTTAACCCTTATTATATAGACTCCTGCATTATCTTCATTTTACGTGGTGACAGAGCGGAAATCTTTACATAGTGGTCATCTGGCAGAATATCATTATAAGCAAGGGGAGTGGCCTCGCTTACATATATAGTGGGCAGTATGGATTTCTGTATGCGGCAAGGAACCGGCATCAGACCTCTGCTATCGCTTCAGTATATATCAAAATCGTTACTATCTGTAAGGGACTTCATCTGAAATCACATCCATTTCCTTTTTATAATGCATATGCAGATATCACATCACAGCTTAATTACAGAACTTAATTATATTTTGGTAACGGAAATCCACAATTCTCTCTAACTGACATGTAACAGTTGAGAAGATTGTTCCGTTCTCCCATGTGCCATATTTAAAAGCTGACAACTCACCAAGCTCACTCCTCAGAATATTATTTCTACATTACTGCTATTGGTCCATTTAGGTATTTCTGGAAAGCTTCCAGCTAAGGATCGTTTAAAAAAAAAAAACACACACACTTTGATAATTGTCTGGAGTCTGCCATCCCTTTCTTTCCATCTCATCATCTCACTCTCTTATAGCAACATTCCCTAATGCTTAGGGAACACATTTGTGCAGAGGACGTTTTACTTTCCATCTGACAGTTCAGCGTAGAGCATATGCACCCTGCCTCATTTAGCTTCCTAGTTTTCTGAAAAGTCCATTAGGCTATTAACAAAAGAGATTAAGAAAAAGCTGACTGTTGCAAGGTCACCAACCTTTATGTGTCCTTATCACAAGTATTGACCTGAAGTGCTAAAACAGAGGAAACTCAGAAGACTTTAGAATTAAAAACCAGGGTCCGGATTCACAGTTATGTAGTTTTCGTCTTACGTACGTTGTTTTAAGAATTGAGCTACTACGTATGTGTAGTAGCTTAATTACGCTATCTACGTATCATTTCTGTACGTAGATTGCGTAAGCGTGGTCTTTAGACGCATGCGTAGTAGCTCAATTCTTAAGACAACGTATGTAAGACGAAAATGGCATAACTGTGAATCCGGACCCATGTCTTTACAACATTATAGCTCTGAATATGATTAATGGGATTCTCCTATCCCATGTGTAATTCCAATATCATATAACATATTCCTGTTAGCATATACTAAAGTATAACATTAAAATGGACACTTTCTGTAACCCAGAGGTGGTATTGTGCAGCGATATGGGTTTGTGTTTAGCAGCATACAGCTTAATGTAACATAACAATGTCTCTGTTCAGCCAATCAATTATGGATCTTATTTGCTCTTGTCCAGAGCATAAACATAGGAAAAAAGAGAAAAAAAGGGATTCATATTTCATAGAAGGTAAAGTATGTTAGTTAATACCAATTGATACCAACAAATAATAATAAACAATCAACTATTGATGACCACACATTACAACATCCAACATTCATGCAAATAAAGACTCAGACAACTTTACTGGATTTTAACAGGGGACATAGGTTTATTCATTGAAATTGAATTTTTGAATTAGACTATAAAATTTAGGGTTGTGGCAGGTGGCAAATAGCAGGTGGGTGTCACCTCAGGATACTCAAAGTGACAACAATTCTTAGTCTTAGCCATATTCTTAGTAACATCCTAACTAAGTGTTGGACACTGTGCTTTGGGAAAAACATAATGAGAAACATCCATATTTAAAAGTGAAAATAGATAGATAAACAGATAAAAACAAAGTATTAAAGTTCAGTACAATCAATCCCCTACCCAGGTGGATGTGGATAAAACAGCACAGTCCAGGAAACACTGCTTAAGGAAAGTCCAGGCAGCGGGGGATGGAAAGCACTGTGGAGATCAGCTGATGTATCAGAGGGAGAGAAGTCTGGAGTGGCACTTGACACTGGGATCACTTGGTGTGTTTCGGGAGCTGTGCCCTGTCTTAAGGCAAACAAGAACAGTTTCAAATGGCGCTACAGTGAATTTCCCAGTAATTGTAGACCTTTGTAGTCAGCTGCTATCTAAGGGGAACCACCCCTACTGAGACAAATACAAATAACAAAAAATAGCGCTGTGACTAAAACGAATATCTAACGATTTTTATTAATCACAATGGGCTGGATCCAGACCTTGTTAAGTGCATGAACTTAGTTACACCTGGGCTAAACCATGTTGATTTCAGGAGAGTCATATTTCATCTGCTGCAAACAGTATTAGAGTTGAGAGGTGATGTTTCCTATCCCAAGTCTAAATAACAGTGTGATAGTAAAGCTGGTCAGTATCTGTGTGCAGTAAGCAATTTAAAGATATATCCCTGCATGCAAAGAATACAATTAACTTGACTCCCCCTGAATTCAACATGGTTTAGCCCAGGTGTAACTAAGTTAATACACTTAACAAGGTCTGGATACAGCCCAATGGAATTAGCCAGTAAGCTTTAAATGGGGTAAATGATATTGGATAGCTCCAATTCAAATAATAAAATAATATAAAAGCAATTTAAAATACAAGATCGTGACAGCTTCCCACAGAGGATCAGACTGGGACGCAGTGCCTGAGCGGCCTACTCGGACAGGACTTCTTGTTTTAAGTCATCCACCTGTAAGTAGAGACTGCATCGCTATTTGCTTGAAAGAGGAAAGTCTATTGTGGAATAGACGGGACGCCGCCAGTTCAAAAGACTTACGTAACACTGCTTGTGTCTCTACATTTACTAAAGTGGAACTGTTACCTTTATCCGCTCTTCATACTGATTGTTTATAGGAGAATCGCTACTTTATCTGGAAACTTCACTTGCAACATATTGCTACACTTGTTGGAGGCAAAAGACATTGGGGTAGATCCAGAACTACGTTTGCCGTACGTTTATTCGCGGAGCGTATTTTCGTGCACGTAAATTCGTTACACTCCCCTCGGCACACCCCTTGCACGGACGTATTTTGTTAAGATACGCTTCCCAAACCCTACCTTAACTTTTTCCAACGTAACCGCTGTCATACGCACGCGTACGTATGGGCTGAACGAATTTACGCAGCTAAGCACGCCCATACTGTACACTTTAAATACAACCCCCCGCCTACTTCACGTATTTCACACGTAATTTGGACTAATGTAAAATCGGCACGCCCACACGTAAGTATTTACGTGACACATACGTGAATGGCCCATACGTTCACATATACGCTACGTTAATGTGCATATTTTCTATGGTGCGCATGCGCAGTGCGTAGAAAACAGCGATTTTACGTCTCAGCCACGCGTAAATCCGCTCCGAGGCGTAGTTCTGGATCAGGCCCATTGTTTGTACATTTGTACATTTATTCTCTATCTTGCAATTTAGCAATTGATGTATATTTGGGCTAGTGGTTAAAGGGAGATTGTATTTTAAATTGTTTTTATATTATTTTATTATTTGAATTGGAGGTATCCAATATCATTTACCCCATTCAAAGCTTACTGGCTAATTCTATTGTTATTAATAAAAATCGTTAGCTATTCGTTTTAGTCACAGCGCTATTTTTTGTTATTTGTATTTCCCTGTCTTAAGGGCTTGTTTTAGGTCTTTGGGCTCTTTAGGAAAACTTCTGCCGATCACCCTCCCCCGCTCCTCCTGCACAATGGGGAGAATGGGGAAAGACGTCCTGGCAGCCACAACTTTATAAAATTCTAAGGCTGGCACAGCGGAGCAGGGAGGGTGCCTATACAGCCCAGCACCCCTTTACAATGCACCAGCATTATGCTGGCCCTGTGTCCTTTGCCTCTCTGAGCTGCCCTTTTTCCCCTCCAGGCCCAGCGCCCTGGGTGACTGCCTAATCTCTCCTAGTGACAGTACCAGGCCTACATGGCAGATAACTTGCCAGCAGGGAGTAGGATGGGGGCAATAGAGGTCTGACATCTGTGTCTATCAGAACTTATAGTGTTGGTTTAGGTTTCTGGGCACATAATCAGTGCATCACACTGCACCCTTACATCTAGATGACATTCTAAGGTACTAAAAGGCTTCAAAAATTCATTTACCACCATCAAAATCCCCATCAAGCCATTAACTTAGAATTTCCATACTGTCACTTTTAATTTCCCACTTTAACCACTAGAAAATAGACTTCAATACACCGTATAATAAAGTAACCTAAGGCAAAGCATACCTAGATATGAAGTTTATCACACATAAATGGCTTGTTTTCTTGGAAGCCGTTTTTACAAGAGCTTTTCATTATAAACAATGTACAAACAATCATTGCTGCTGCTGTAACAGACGGCATCACAAGACTCTTAAAGTTCTAAAAAAAAACCCTATAAAACTCTTTCGATTTCCTTCCTGAACACATTGTTTATTTCTCTGTCTCCATTTTTTATTGTACAAAGTCACTTTGCTTCTTTTCTTTTGCTGACAGATTAATGCTGTTTCCTGCTCAATTCTTCAAGAGATTCATTGCTCCTGGAAGACTGCCACAGAGAGAGGACATTATTTTTATTTTTTTGTTTTATCCTTCCCTTAATGGACAACATATAGGTAGTAGACTATTTTTCTTGTCTTTAATGGTTACACCAATACAATGATATAATGTTTAAAATATATAGAGTATTTTTGTCATGACTGTAACTGCTACTTTATTTCCCTCTGTAATTGTAATGTCAACGATGTCTTGTTTGATATTGACATCTAGCCTTGAGAAATGGACTATGCTGCCTTGTAGCCCCAAAAAATGGGTTGGGTATTTTATCATCCACAATTAGCTTTTGCCTTGATTGGAAATGTACTTACTACACTTAGCACTTAGTAATACCAATAGTAGAACTTAGTAGTTAGCAGTGCTTAAAATAGTTCTGGAATAGCTTTATGAGGCTTACAGGGCGATGAACATTTAGAAAGAGCTATTATAAGGTGGGATTCCATTATGTCTAGGAATGAATTTATGGATTCTGGCCACCCTAGGCAGTTGCTCATTATGTTGTACATGCTACCTGTCTAGTAGACAGATCACAGAGGTTTCATATCAGATTTCTGTCAGAATTGTGACCCAGGAACATAGACAGATGCCAGAACCCATCAGAATGTTTAGACCTGGTACAGGTGTTCCCCTTAAGCTATCCTGTTACTGAACCTGGCCTCCCCCACAAAGTTGTGCTCATAGACATGTGACTATGTGCCTAAAGGGAAATCAGACACTGATTATGCCAAACCTGCTTCTCCAACACCACATTACCTGGATCAAGTCACTGAGTTCCTCTGATGATAAAAGCAAGAGGAACCACAACAGGAAATATCCTAAGTGACATCTGCCACCAATATAATCAGAGTGCCGTGGCAAGGGGTGAGAGAAAAGTAACTGAATGGAAAGGTGTCTCTTCATACTGTATATTTCTAGTAGTGTCTATAGAAGAAGGGATGATTGTCATACAGAACGTTGTCACACATGGTGAATGGCTCCAGGTATAGATGTTCTGTGAAGAAAATTTTCAGTGCAAGAAGGATATCCTCAGATGGGCAACTGGAAAGGGGGAAAAAAAAACAACAATGAGAAGTTGTTTTAACATTAAGTAAACTATATTACATTTCGCTTCCAGAGAGGCCACACTGCTCCAATGGAGATCAGTAGAGGAAATGGATAGACATTATTGACCAGATTCAGAGTTTGAAAATAAGATAGGAAAGTTACACCTGGGCAAAACCATGTTGATTTCAGAGTCAAATTAATTGTATTCTATGCATGCAGGGATATATCTTTTATTATTATTATTATTGCACACAGATACTGATTGGCTTCACTTTTACACTGTTATTTAGATTTGGGGCTAGATTTACTAAGGGCGATTTAAATCTCCCCCATAAAATCGCCCCACATCGCTGGAGTTGGGTGATTTTTTCCCCCAAAGTCTCTGAATTTACTAAGAGGCGCTTTTAAGTGCCGATTAGTAAACTCCACCGATGTGTGGCGATTAAACTCCAGCGAGTTTATGTTAAACTAGCTGGAGTTTAACCTCGCTGGAGTTCCCGGCCTGAAAAAAATGTAAAAAATGGCGGCCGTAGCAAGCACTTCACCCTTGGCATGCAGCTATCTATAGTACTATAAGTGAAATCATGCCCATGTATTGCAGGGCATGCTTTGGCTTATAGTACTATAAGCAACAGCATGCCAACGGTTAATGGCATGCTTCCGGCAGCATATTGAGTCCGTTACAGTGTTAAATTTAAAAAAACCTCCATTACATAAGCTATGTTCCTCTTTCTAAAATGTAATGTGTCCTCCATCCCTATTAATAATAGAAGGTGCCCACTTAGGTCCCTAACTAGAAGCGCGGCCATTTCTTTTGCTACTGTTTAGTTTTATTTTGGAGTCTGACCACTCCCCAAACATGGCTGCTGCAGGCTATTCAAATGCAGGTAGTTTCTTCACACCACATTACCTGGATCCAGTCACTGAGTTCCTCTAATGATAAAAGCAAGAGGAACCACAACAGGAAATATCCTAAGTGACATTTGCCACCAATATAATCAGAGTGCCGTGGCAAGGGGTGAGAGAAAAGTAACTGAATGGAAAGGTGTCTCTTCATACTGTATATTTCTAGTAGTGTCTATAGAAGAAGGGATGATTGTCATACAGAACGTTGTCACACATGGTGAATGGCTCCAGGTATAGATGTTCTGTGAAGAAAATTGTCAGTGTAAGAAGGATATCCTCAGATGGGCAACTGGAAAGGGTAAAAAAAACAACAATCAGAAGTTGTTTTATCATTAAGTAAACTACATTACATTTCGCTTCCAGAGAGGCCACACTGCTCCAATGGAGATCAGTAGAGGAAATGCATAGACATTATTGACCAGATTCAGAGTTTGAAAATAAGAGAGGAAAAGTTACTCCTGGGCAAAACCATGTTGATTTCAGAGTCAAATTAATTGTATTCTATGCATGCAGGGATATAACTTTTATTATTATTATTATTGCACACAGATACTGATTGGCTTCACTTTTACACTGTTATTTAGACTTGGGGCTAGATTTACTAAGAGCGATTTAAATCTCCCCCATAAAATCGCCCCACATCGCTGGAGTTGAGGGGTGATTTTTTTCCCCAAAGTCTCTGAATTTACTAAGAGGCGCTTTTAAGTGCCGATAAGTAAACTCCACCGATGTGTGGCGATTAAGCTCCAGCGAGTTTATGTTAAACTAGCTGGAGTTTAACCTCGCTGGAGTTCCCGGCCTGAAAAAACAAATGGAAAAAAATGGCGGCCGTAGCAAGCACTTCACCCTTGGCATGCAGCTATCTATAGTACTATAAGTAAAGCATGCCCATGTATTGCAGGGCATGCTTTGGCTTATAGTACTATAAGCAACAGCATGCCAAGGGTTAATGGCATGCTTCCGGCAGCATATTGAGTCAGTTACAGTGTTAAATTAAAAAAAAAGTAATTGTCAACTACCAACCTCCATTACATGAGCTATGTTCTTTCTAAAATGTAATGTGTCCTCCATCCCTATTAATAATAGAAGATGCCCACTTAGGTCCCTAACTACTTCAGCAGCCGTCCCCTTAGGTTCCTTACTCACTGTTCTATAGTCATCTAAGTTGCCAGACGACGCTCATCTGGACGGCTGCTGGGACAATTCTTGCTTCCAATGGCAACGTCCTCCTTCTCCTGTAGAGTTCCTCCGGAGAATGACATATGCCATGCCAGGAGCCTTACTTATATCCTCGGGGACAACATCCTCTGACATCATGCCGTGCCCAAGGTTATAAGTTTATAATTGTTTTTTATTTTTTTTTCACAGGTCGTGGGGGCTTATTCAAGCAAAGTGTGTGTGCCGATTTCTATGAAGAGAATTAACTCAGGAGAGTTGACATTAAATCTTTGGCGATTTACTAAATCTCCCCCTTAGTAAATCTAGAGATTTGTATGTCACTCATGCAAAAAAATCGCCAGAGAGATTTAAACAACGGCAATTTAAATCTCCACTCATCTCTCACGAGTTTGTGGAGATTTTCACTGTTAAACTACTGCAATCTCAGGCGATTTTACTCATATCGCCCTTAGTAAATCTAGCCCCAGGATTGGGAATCATCACCTTTAAGCTATAATACTGTTTGCAACAGATGTAATTTGACTCCCCTGAACTCATCATGGTTTTGCTCAGTAGTAACTTTCCTCTCTTATTTACCTTGTAAAGAAAAGGTAAACATACTCATCAGAGGTGGGTGTGTCAGGTAGAGGAGTCATGTCATGCTCCATCCATGGGACCTGTTTCTACCAACATTCATTTTACACATTATGGTAAATATATCCATTCTTCTCTGTACTGGTACTGAAGTCATCATGTCAGTATCCGTGCAGAGAAGCACAGTGCCTATCACCTGTCACTGCTGTACAGATCAGATGCTGAAAGATTAGTATAGGGAGAAGGGCTTTTCTGGGCCAGCACCAACTGTGCCATTTTTGCCGTTACAGACTGTTAAAAAACAGTAATGTAAGGGGTTGCTTGCAATGGGACCCTGCTATCTTCAGAAAATAGTATGAGCCTAGGAAAGAGGTGACAAAAGTCCAGAAATAAGTGTATCCTTAAATGTATATATATATGTGTTTATATAGGGAATAACTGCTTTAAGGAATTTTCGCTATGGATTTGGTAAAATGATGGGTATTTCTTTATCTTTGCGGCCCCCGCTACGTAACTTACGTATCCCCGCTATTCCCGTAAGTTACGTAACTCCCCCCCCCCCAATTCTCTCTCTCTCTGGGGGCAGCTACGTAATTTTTAATTTTTTCTCCCCCAATTCTCTCTCTCTCTCTCTCTGGAGACAGCACGGGCAGTGCTGGGACACGAAGGGGGGGGGGGAGACGGACCGGGACGGACTGTTTGGCGGCGATGGGAGCCTCTGGAGGCCGGACATGACACAGCATTGGGGACACGGAGGGGACGGATGGGGGGGGGCATTGGGGGCGGGGAGGCACAGAA
>WWET01000045.1:678061-688363 GCA_011038615.1 Limnodynastes dumerilii | reverse complement strand
GATTGACACGGGGCCCACCCCTGGGTCCTGCTCCCTGGAGGCCTCCACCACCACCAGCTTCACTTACACAGCTGTGGCTGCCTGTTACACTATATTAGTTGCTTGAGGTGGAGGTTGCTTGAGAGGAGGTTAGACAGAACCACTATCTGTACCGTAGTGGCCTTGGCTATACAAAGCATCCACAGAGCCACGTCATGCAACTAATATAGTGGAGCAGACGGCCGCAGCTCTGTAAGTGAAGCTGGTGGATGTCAGCGGAAAAGTTTTATAAACTGCCGCAGTCTGTGAATGCACAGTTCAGACACCATTCTGTGCATGTGCAGAGTGGCGACCAAGTTGTGCATTCACTGGTTGCTGGATGGTGGGGTAGGGGCCCGAAGAAGCTTTGCCCTAGGCCCCCCACTAATAGGGGCGGCCCTGAGTAGGGGCATCACTATACTACTGATTGCTAACTAGGTATTAATAATTATGGGCAGCACATTTTTTATGATAAAGCCACATATCCTGAATATTGTTGTCATTCACATCAATGCTATGAAGGACAAGAAAGAAGAGTACGTAGCATGCAGATCCAGCTATCTCACCTCTCACAAGCACCTTTTTATCTGGTGGTTGTTCCAGCAGTTTTTCATTGTCAAACCACAGCTCACTAAATATGAGCCATTGTTCTTTATATAAAAAGTCACGTGTAAAGTGCGGCTTTGTAGGATTGTGGTTTTCTGCAGCTTTTAGAAATCTGAGTGGTTTTAAAAGAACTATTAGAGTTTTAACAGCACTGCCCAACAGTTAATTTTGTCTCTAGATTTGAAACCAAATAATATCAAATTCATTAGAAAGTCTGTATTAAGTGGGCGTCCAGTAATAAAACATAAATGGTCATTATTTAAAAATTGTTGGAATATTGGACCAAATTTAGACTCACGATAAGTGGGTGTTTTCCAGTCACTATGGACCAGATTCACACTTAAGAAGCTCTGGTTATTTAAGAATGAACCTACTATGCATGCGCAGTAGGTCATTTAAGCAATCTATGCACCACTTAGGTATGCAGATTAATTAAGATGTTTAAAGGTCTTAGTTGCTTAAGTAGAAAGAGCTGTGCCAGGACAACCTCAGGGACTTCTTAATGAGGAAAATACGCACAGTTCTTTAAGGTCTCTTATGTGCCATTAGGTTCCTAAAAACGGGGGAGGGTTGGTGGGGCTGTATGAGTGAGTTAGATGCAGATCCACTCTCACTCTTAAGTCTGAATACAGTCCTATGATTCTACATTGCATGCATATGCACGCCGGAGTGCCACTATCAGAACGCATTACACAATCCAGAGATCCAGTTTTGTATGACGGTTCTCCAATGATGGGGCAAGAGTAAACGCATGGAGGAGGCTTTAAATTAATATAACGTGGCTGTGCCTGATGTAAGCCGTCCTATCCAGACTGGTGCATTCCTATTAAGTGAAGGTGCATTGGTAATGTTAAGGTTGGGGTCAGTTTACAGAAGGCCTCCCTCCAGTGAAATGCCCGTCTGAATGCAAGCTATAGTGAAGTGAGTTGCGTTCAGGTTTTCATCACCACAATTGTGTGTGAAATGGAGCGACGAGATACGATTCACCATCGGGGAATGAGTTCAGGTCTGGATCAGTGTACTTCTCATCTTGTAACAGTGTGGGATTTATACATCAGCACTGTAATTTTCCACTGAACATGAACTGAATCTTTAATTTGTTGATCTTCAACGTTTCTTTCATGTGCTGGTTTTTGAAGCGTCATTTTATCTGACAGCAAAAAGCCAAAAGTGCTGAAATGATCCAGTGTATGCATCATTCATTAGCTCACAATATCTCTCCATTTGGAATGAGATGATTAGGGAGCAGAATGTGTGGGAGAGAAATTTTGTCAATGGAAAGATGTTTTATTTCCTAATGGTTTTTAGCCTGTTGAAAGTAGCTGTTCAGCCCATGCAACCCCAGCTTGTCATACTAATTGGACACATTTCTTCTCTTCTGCCTTTGCTGTCAGAGCTTCCTCTCTTCTCTTTAACCCCTCGGTGCAGGGAATAGAATGCTGCATTAATATTGAGTGCTGCACAGGCAGAAAGGAACATAAATGACTGACTGGATCTTGCCCACATCAGCCAACATAGGGGTTAAAATATGCCTAGCAAAGGGAAAAGAGGTGGGTAGGAGTGGTATTCTTTTAAATTTGTTTCTCCTCCTGACTTTTTTCTATTAGGTTGTATATTATTAACTTGTTTTCCCCTGTTCAGATGGCGCATGGATTGGCGGTAGAGGCGGGAGTGTCAACAAAGGGTTAAAATTTAAGCGTCATGGGCGCAACTTTCTGCTGTAAATTAGGTCACCTGCTCCGTGGTGGGGTATGATCTGCCTCCTCATTTTGGGGGTGTGCACATTAAAGGTTGGATGTTGGTCTGGGAGATTGGGGGTACCTTTGACAACAGAGGTTGTCTGTTTAAGATTCCTGATGTTGACATCCCCCCACCTACTATCAGTGCCACCTGTCTTTACCCAAAACAATAGTCAAATCAAGTTCAATTTGAATATCCATTTCTGTTAACAAATCCATGCCCCCTTTTTATAACCCGTGTCAGATGTCTGAGTCTTCATTTTGTTGTGAATTTCTGAGTGGTATGGGTGAAGCTTCAGTCGTTGCTCATTTCTAGTTTAAGGTGTCTCATGGTATTTTGCACTGGAGTGCCAAAAGGTTACAGGGTTTTCCTGTTTGCAGTTTTTGCTATAAAATGTGACATTTCAACAAAAGCGCTTATGGAAATATCTGTCACGGTGTCTATGTGTGTATGCAATTCATCAACCTTGCCGTTGCTTATACAGCATAATTCCAAAAGTTTCAGTGACTTTTAGATGTTCTCAATTCTATATTCACAGATCTATCAGTAATCTTTCTGACGGCTGTGATACTTTTGTGAACTTACATAACTACTATTCTTTGCAGAAATATCTTATTAAAAGCAGCAATTCTGACCATTCTATAGGATTTGAAAAGGTGGAATTATTTCCACTGATGTGTGACGGCAACCTTCAGTTTAGACCGCTAAATGGATTGATTTACTATAAGCAGAAAAGCTCTTCTGAGAATTGGGAAGAGAGCAAAGAAGACTTCCAGTGCATATAATATAGAAAACCCAAGATATACAATGGCTGCTTAATTGAAGCTGAAGTTACAAAGGCAGCAATTCCCACTTTAAAGCCAAGTTTTATTACTGGATTTCATTAAATTAGACATTTAGATGTATTGAAACAATCCCAATCAAGGCATTATAGCAGAAAAAGGGAAAGGCGATACACTTCCATTCTCCGGGGTTGTGGTTTGTAGAATGCTGACAGTTAACCTGCTGGAACTTTAGTGACAACAAGGGGTTACTGATTGGCGGGTGTGGATCCACGGAAAGAAACGACCCTATTTCGAACTGGCTGGGATTTCGATTGCTTATGCCTCGACGAGCATAGCAATCGATCTACGGAGCCCTGAACACAGTGCTCTGAAAGGCAAGCTTGAAAATTACCACAACCCTTCCCTTAATTCTAACCTTAACCCTCCCCTTCCATTACCCTAAGCCTAACCTTCTCTTCCTCGCAGCCTGACCCTACCCTCCCTTCTCTGCAGCCTGACACTAACCCTCCCTCTCCTGCAGCCTGACCCTAACTCTCCCTCCCCTGTAGCCTAACCCTAACCCTGGAGAAATAACTTTCCCGTGGTGCGGGTCCTGCGGTAGTGGCGGCGGCGGCGGTGTTTCCGTAAAGACTGATTTAAGTCAGTTTAGGAAAAATAAAACAACCCTCATTGTCCTTGGGCAGCCCTCCAATATTGAAAAAAGGAAAGATCTGACAGTACTTTATATCTTAGAGCTCTTCTTTGGCCATGTCTATATGCAGTTGACTCTGAATATAGAGATAAACCTTTAGGTTTTTATTAGTATAAGAAAAAAGATTGTCAATGCAAACAAAAACCGCATAAGCTACAGCAATGTGGTACACAGAACACTAACATGTTGTTAGAAACAGTGTTTATTTGGAATCATGAACATAAATTCAGCATGGGAACCTGAGTGCAATGACTGATTCATGCATTTTGCTGTGTGTTTTCCCTATTGATTTCAGAAAATTGATTTTGGATGCTGATTGCTGTCTGGATAAGGACTGTGCATCAGAAGCGCTATAGACTGAATTGTACACTGTCATTTCTGTTGTTAGATTGTAATTCAGTTGGAGCTATGAGACTAACAGTTATGCTAACCAAAAACTTACACAAACCAAATCAAAGTAAATTCCCACAAGTATCAAATCAACGAATGTAGTCCAAACATATCTGCCAATACCAATTACAATGGGCCTGATCCAGAACAACGCTTCGGAGCGAATTTACGCGTGGCGGAGACGTAAAATAGCCCTTTTGTAAGTACATGCGCACCATAGAAAATACGCTACGTAGCGTAGCATAATTGTGAACATATGGGCCATTCACATATGGGTCACGTAAATACTTACGTGTGGGTGTGCCAATTTTACGTGCGTCCAAAATACTTCTGAAATGCGTGAAGTAGGCGGGGGGTGGTATTTAAAGTGTACAGTATGGGCGTGTTTAGCTGCATAAATCCGTCTAGCCAATACATACGTGTGCGTATGACTGCGGTTACGTTGGAAAAAGTTAAGGTAGGGTTTGGAAAGCGTATCTTGACAAAATACGTACGTTCAAGGAGTGTAATGAATTTACGCGCACGAAAATACGCTACGCGAATAAACATACGGCAAACGTAGTTCTGGATCTACCCCAATGTTCTGTCAGTGCATACTTACACATGTAGGGGCTGATCCAAAGGCACACACATCAAGCATCCTATACATGTGGAGGAGGGCTGCGTGTGATCCACAGGTGCATGTCAGGGTACCTCTGGTGCCTCTGCAAGTACGGCATGCAGTAGTCAGGTATAAAGCAGCCAAGCCCAGTGCAGCTATGTGACAATATCCAGCGTAGTGCACTGCATTGTATACTGTAAATGGAGGTTATGAATAATATAAGCATTTAGTCATAATGTAAATGCATTAAAACAAAAATAAAATTAATTTAGCAAAAAAAATGGATTTATTAATAATGTATTTATAACATTTTTAAAACCATCATAACATTTGCATTGTGTGTGACCGATGTAATTCTAATGCAAGGCTCAGAAATAGATTGTGCAGCGTCAGCTTCCTGGGCTTGACCGTGCCTGGTGCAAATGTTTTGAACATTGTCTATTTTTGTCTATTGTCGGCTCTGGGTTGGTTGCAGTCGCTTGCGGATGCCCTTACTGTACATTGCTTATGTGCCCCCACTCCTTCCCTTCCACAACACACCCTTTAGAATGCAAGCAGATGCAGACGAGTTGCGTTTGGGTCTGAATTGGGAGCAATATACTTGGTCATAGTTTCTGTGCATGTGCAGTGCAAAATCCTGCAAAGATCTGCAGTGCGAGCTGGCGCACACTCACCTCTGGACTGACCGTGTAGTGTCACAAGTGCATGCGTTATAGTCTAATATTTGGACCCAAGTGTATACTGAACATAGGTGTCAAGTGCAGCTCATTTGCTACTATGCATTGAAAACATTATAATAAACACATATGACCCTTGTAATAAACACCACTTCGAAGTGCTGCGAATAGCCTGCAATCTATGGTTAAACTAAGTATGCATGAGTAAACTAAACACAAACACAGCCCTATTCAGAGCCATATGTATCTTTTGAGAGAAGACACCCAGCTTCTGTAGCAGTGCTATACTCAGGTCAGCGTCAGAATGCCCTCCATTGCTGCTCTGTCACAACACTTAGATTGCACACCTTCCTTCTCATTTGCTTGTATTCCATGCAGGGAAAAAAGAACCCCTCAAAATACCAGATGGAGCAGACTTTCACATTACAGTTTTCAATATTGTTAATAGGTGTTGCCAGTGCTTTTTTTGTCAAAGAACACACCGGAACGCAGTTCCGGCACCTTTTCTGGATGGATTTTCCAAGTTTTTAAAGTTTCGGCGGCAAACTCATTAAAATGGTGCATGCGGCTGCTTGTGTGTCGAGTCCAATGCATGCGCACTTCGTCCGCACTGGTTGTGATGGCACTGCTCGGCTTGTGGTGCTGCTTGGCTTGTGATTGGTCGTGTTATCACACTTTAGTTGATGTGAGCTCTGGCACCTTTTTTGTTACAAAAAAAGAACTGGGTGTTGCAGACTAATAATAGATAAGTCACACATGTTCTCCATTCAGATTCATTACCGGACAATCAGGTGCTGCTTTCCAATCGCATAATATTCCTGAGTGTTTGGATTTCTTAGTCTCAGATGATGACATTATAATGTAAAGGGTTATTGTAAGTAACATGGGACCTGATTCACACTTAAGAGTGAGTTAGGTGCATGCAGATGCGCACCTAACTCACTCTTCCATCCCCCGCCCTTGCACTTACGAGTGCCATAGGGCTACCTTATGTGTCTGTTCAATGTCCGTAAGGACATAGCACCTCTGCGCCTTCCACCCGCCCTCCCCAGCTAATCTAAATGACTCCCCCCTCCCACTGCTGACTAATAACTCCCCAATGTGCCTTACGTGGACACGCTGCGTGCGGTCTGCAAAGACTGCACCTAAACTATCTACGTGCCTATTGGCTACGTAGATAGCTTAAATTACCTACTACGCATGAGCAGTAGGTAATTTCGTTCAGATGCGCACTTAAGAAGCTAAGTGTGAATCAGATTCATTGAGTTTTAGGTTCCAGAAGATGGGTCTCTCCTGATTTATTTTAAAGGGTTTGCAATAGCTCAGGGTTGCCGACTTTTTAAAGCTTCCCTCCGGGACAACCCGGAGAAAAGCCATAGATTGCTGCAAGGGGCAGGGGCTTAATGACATGATTTATGCAAATAGCGGAATTAAGCCCTGTCCTGTCAATCATTCATGTAATCTCTAGTGTTCCATGGGATGGGCGGGTGTTGGGGCTTGATGACACCATCAAGCCACGCCCATCCCTAGTAACTCTAGGGATTACAATAGATATTGATAGCTGCTCGGGGCTTGTGGGAGCTTTGCCGGCTCTCCGGGGCTACCGGGAGAACTGCCCAAATTTCGAGAGTCAGCAACCCTGCAACAGCTAATGAAAAAAAACAAGTGTATTCTTCAAGTATTCCTCTACTTTTCATCTTTTTGCTAAATCTTAAGTTCAGAAGGGGACACATTTTACATTGTCCCTTTCAAGCTAGCCGTCACATACAGTATATTGTAGTCTTAGCTTAAAAAATTTTTCTACAAGTACTTCCAGGCCCAGACCCTAAACATGAGTGCCTCTGAGTGCAGCACAAAGTTCCCACTAAAGAAAGAGAAACAAAGGAACACTGATCATCAAATGTAAGTGCTGAAAACAATACCGAAAGAGGAATGGAACAAGCAAATTGCTAACTGCTGATTTCTATTATTTTACACGATTCCCTAGTGACTGTAGAAAAAGGAAATGCTGAAAAATTGATATTTGTAAGTCATCAGCCTGGGGGAATGTTCCATATATCGCAGGTATATGTGTCACACAAGTTTGATTTCTTAGCAAGGCTGTTTTTTTTTGTCTTTTTATGTGTTACATGTTTTTTCCTTCATTCAGAAAAAATGTTGGACACATGGATTTGTATGGAGAGTCATCAAACATATGGGGCCAGATTTACTAAGCTGCTGGTTTGGAAAAATGGAGATCAAATATTAGCTGAAATTTTTTTATTATGTAATAGGAAATGAGAGCTAGAATCTGATTGGTTGCTATAGGCAACATCTCCACTTTTTCAAAGCTGGCCCATGTAGTCACTCTTAATAGAGTTGTTAATAAACTGTATCAAATCATATAACAAAATATACTTCAAGGGTGTGTGCTACCCTTAATCTGTAGCACATTTGTCAGTAAGAGAAGTCAGCAAGAAGTGTACATACCTGGTTTACTAATTTTGCTTCAAAACATTGCAACTTTCTTTCATTCTAATTAATTTACAAATTGTATTTTGCTTCAAAATAATATCACTACCAATTTCAGTGAAATATTTTAAAACAAGAGAACATATATAAAAATCAAATAATTACAGAAAGTACACATAAGAAGAAAGATTGTGTAATTAAAAAAAACTTTTCTAAAGGTTTATACACTTATTTGATATCTTTGATTGAATTTTTCAAAAAGCTACGTTAGTGTTATAGGGCTGGATCCAGACTTAAGTGCTTGAAATTAATGACTCCTGGGCTAAACCATGGTGATTGCAGGGGAGTCATATTTTTTCTGTTGCAAACTAATTTCAAGCACTTACTTAAGTCTGGATCCAGCCCATAGATACTAGAGAATGTTCCTCTACACATAACCACAGAGTCTGATCGTCCAATCAATGGCCCGTATTCAGACCACCGGACGTATTGCATATACGTCCGGTGTTTACCGAAATTTGATACTCCGCATGTGTAGTAATATTTTAACGTAATCTACGTATCTTTTTGTTACGTCTTTTAGACCACATATATGCAATCTACGTAACGTTCTGACTGTAAGTGTCGGCAGAGAGACTGTGGAACTGATACTCTACACCTGTTATTCCTCTGTGGTTACAGGTAGGAACAAAGACACACAATGAGAGTGTAGGAGGGAATAGCAGAATGTGGTTGGTGTATGCCACACGCCAATATGCATTTCACTGTAAATCGCTTTTTTCAAGACTTTCTTTCATTGCGATAGCATTGTCTGTAAATGCATATGACTCATTTACTTTGAGTTGACTATATGACAAAAATAATGAGTACCTTTTAAACATACCCTTTAATTACTACACTCATTGAGCATATTTGCATTTCAAAGTCTATTATTGATAGAGGTAGAACAGTAAGGTACATCTGATCCTGTCACTTACGTTTTAATATAAATTTACACAAATAACCTATAATATTGCCATCATTTAGCACTATTATATAACCTTTTCTCCTATTTACTCCCATACTTTATTTACTTATTCCTTTCATTTCAAGTTTGCTAAATTTCACCTGTGCTAAAACTCCACTCACAAATCATTGGTTGTATTAGACACAAAAGAATCTTCTGTTAGAAAACCTTTCTAAAAGATAACTGAATGCATGTAATCAGAGTCCTGTAAAGTAGTCATTTTTACATAGCTGTTACGTAAGTTCTTAATGTTCCCTTAGTTCCTTCGTTAATCTTATATTCCACTGGAATATATTTCTTTACAAGCAAATATAGTCATGTACAATGAGTAAAATCCAGCCCATGGTTCTATTTAGTGATCAGAGTGCATGTATTGTAACAAGAGAGCATTAATGTAATATTGTCTGATAAAGATGACAGCTATATACATGTATACAGCTACAAGGGCAGAAAATAAAGCATACATATTGTGTAAACATATATAAAAAGATATTGAAAGCTCCCAACTACAAAAAGCCTAATTTTGTAGTAGATAAAAAGGACCTGATAGAGATCTCCATGTGCCTACTGTGTTATTCGGCCCGGAGACAGGAGTCTCCCAGTCACTCCCTCTTTCAAAAGGAGTTCTGGACACTTACGTACCTTAATTTAGGCATGTGGAATTGAAGGGCCGGCCTCTTCTACAGAACATGATGTTACTTGTCAAGGGGATTTACACAAGAGACTTGGTAAATCCACTAATGAACCTATCTGTGAATTATGGCCAAAAGGCTCAGGTGGTTAACTGCATTTATAATTAAAATTAAGTTGGGTGCATTTCAGTGTATTAAAAACAAAACATATACAACACATACTGAAATCTTTTATGCATTGCAATGAAAAAGGTGACCATGGCATGTGATCATTTTTCCAGGGCTGCCATTAGGGAGGGGACAGCTGGGATTACTGTCCTGGGCCCCGCTGATGGGGGCCCGCCGATACTTATCTAGCTTTTTAGCAGCAGGTATCGGTGGTATCCTACCGCCAATACTTGCTGTTCAGAGCTACTTAGTAGCCGGTCAATACACAGGGAAGTACTTCCCTGCGCTCCGGCCTGCTGCTAAAGCATGTCTTCCAGGCCCCACCCCCTATGTGACGTCATTAATGATGTGATGATGGCGGCCCTGCATTTTTCATACGCAAATTGTTTCTGTACATGCATTGGTACTATAAAACTATTATATTATTTTACTGATCAGCCCATTATCACTTGATTTTCCACAAAATTGCGCAGTGTGTACCCAGGAAATATGAAATATACACAGGGTTAATAGCGCTAGTGATTGCAAACCATGTAG
>WWET01000045.1:663728-674977 GCA_011038615.1 Limnodynastes dumerilii | reverse complement strand
TCCCCCCCCCCCCCCCCCAGTTACTATGTAGTTAGCATCTCAGATGAATTTAGTGAGCTGTGCTCTTCTCTACTTACCAGTGTATTGACATTTCTAAATGAATAGGCAGCACGTTTTGTGTCTCACAGCGCTGAGGTCATGAGTTCAATTCCCGGACCAGGCCTTATTTGTCTACAGTTTGTATGTTCCCCGTCTCTGTGTGGGTTTCCTCTGGTTGCTCCGGTTTCCTCCCACACTCCATAAAACATGCTGGCAGGATAATTGGCTGCTGATTAAATTAGCCGTAGTCTGTATGTGTGTGTGTAGGTATATGTCTGTGTTGCGGAACTTAAAATGTAGCTCCAATGGGGCAGGGACTGATGTGGATGTTAAATATTCTCTGTAAAGTGCTATATAATCTGATAGTTCTATATAAAAACCGTTAATATATAAATTAAATAAATAAATGTGGTCCCCATAGTCAGTCTATTAAACATACCTGTCCCTGGTGGTACTCAGTATTGTTCTTCCCCAATGATCTCTGCATACAGGAATCTTCTGCTCCTCTATGCATGCTTTTTGGAGCCACAGAGGCCCATCTAGGATCATAAAATAGGTCATTTTAAATAAATTTAGAAGCTACATAGAGCAAGATCATCGCAATCATCCATCATTCTGTAACTTACGCAATTTTGGAAACCTGTCTAAGGTGATACACTCAGTTCCCTTGAAGGTCAAATTTCTGTCTAATATTAAGCTCCTCATCCTTAGGCCAGATAAGGTTGAAAGAAGGTAGAAAAAGTACCAACCAAAATTTTGGGTAAACCAAGGAAAAATGTATGTGCCTTACTATTTTCTACCATAACAATATTTGGGAATATGCAACTGGGTAAATATGCATCCTGTAGCCCTTATCATATACCATTTATCCTGAAGTTTATAAGTACAAAAGAAAAATATTTATACTAGCACTACGTACAATTGTATTGAATAAAAATAAAAATATATTACTCAGAGTGGCTCAAATAATCTACATAGAAAGCGATGGGTACTGTTAAAATGTTAATATTTAATATACAGTGACAAATACCAGCAAACTACATAAATCAAAACAGCATTAAAACATAAGAATATAAGATGTCCGGCAATTATAATGTAACCTTACTATTGCACATATAACTATATAACTAGGGATAAAGCAATATTCTCTTAATTAAGCAGATGAAATACTTCAATGATAGAAAACAAGTTAAGTTACCAGTCCGGTTCACGTTTTAGGAGCCCTGAATAAGAGTCCCACAAAGGCAAAGAATGAAGCGGTCACCGCTGCTCCCCTCTACGGGCAACAGAAGGTCCTGAATAATTTTCTTAAAAATCGGTATGATATAAATGAGGTGGCAACCAGGTCTTTATTAAGCTGATGATCCAAGGGAATAAGAGTCATTTTCTTGATGCGATGGTGAAATGAAATAAAAGCAAAATGTAGATGAAAAGCAATCTGAGGTATAACAAGCCGGATATGAAGCACAAGGCAACGCGTTTTGTTCCTCTGTAGAACTTTGTCAAGCCTGAATGAGATTTAAAGGTCTCCTTAATTATGTGCATCTGGTATCTCTATTACAGACTAAATTTTAATGACAGCCTATTTGAATATACAAACATATTTCATTATAAATTCTATATAAATATAAAAATAATACATTTTCTATACCACAATCACTTTTAGTGAAATATTTTTTTAAACATTATTAATTATTCCTTTGTAATAGCATTATATGTACCAATGACTTATTTATATATCAATATACCCTCAGAATACACCAGTTATTTATTTTATTTTAACTGACAAATCATCTTGAAATCAATCAATAATCTTACAATCAATGATTATTATTCTTATATTAATATTTTTATTTTTATATATATTTTTTTTAATCTTTACATTTTTATGCCCCTAATGACTGAAATTCCAGATCTTCATTTAGATCCTCAGGATACAGAGTTTGTAATTGAAATATCCAGGATAATTTTATGAACATATCACCACCTCTTGAAACAACCTTTATCTGTTCTAACCCTGTAATTTTTAGCCCCCTAGGGTTACAATTGTATTTGTTTCTAAAATGACAGGAGACACTATGGGTAAGCAAGACTTTTTAATATTGGATCTATGTTTCCTAAAGCGTGTTTTTAGGGACTTAGTTGTATTGCCTATGTACTGCAGTACTGTACAGGGACACTGCAATACGTAAATAATATATATAGATTCACAATGAATAAACTGTGATATAGAAAAAACATTTTGGTTAACAGTAGAAGTGACTGATAAAGTATGATGCGAAATATAGCAAGTTAAACAAAGAGATTTATTGCATTTGTAGCAGCCTTTATATATATTATTTTTCATAATAAATAAATCCTGCGTATTCACTGGATGTGTCACACAGTCTTACTGTAGGACATTGAATGGGTGATATCAGCTCCTTTGTCTTATCTCTGCAGGAAGCCAGTAGCTGCTGATTGGCAAGTAAACAAACTTATTATGATTTGTGAAGCCCTATTCAAAATTTCCCAGTAGGTGGGCTCGCCATGTATGGCAGATTGTTCCCTGTTTTGGGGAAAAGTTTAACTGAGATAACCCTCCAGTTTGTACCCAACTTTACATTACTTCCATCTATTAATGAATACGTACAAAAGATTTATCTACATCCTAGAACACCCATTAGGTTCCATTCAGAAAAACATGGCTAAATGCATTTGTACTGCTAAAAAAACAGAAATAAGTGAACAATATATTTACATAATTATTTATGTGCATCTCCACTGACGTCCACCTGTAGGTGTTCAGCATGTCAGGGAAGGTTTACACTTTGTTTTTAAAGTTGGGTACAAAGATGTTTCACAGATATTATTGAAAACTACTGTTGTAGAGTCAAAGACACGTCTCCTGTAATTTTTTTTTACTCTGGTGTGTAACGTGCTCCTGCATTCATTAACAGTGTCTTATAAAGTGAGGCACAGCAGTGGAGAACCTGAAAGTACAGCTGTAAAATTTTGCTTTAGGAAGTCTTATATTTTTTTCTTCACATCCTGTTTGTGTAACATGCATTTGTTTTCTTTATTTTAATGTATGCAATTTTAGCATGTTACTGTGTATGAAACCATAGGAGAGATGTACAGAGTAGTTATGATATGTACCCACCACTAACCTACAAGTCCTACAGAAGGTGCAGAATACATATTTCAATATTATTCAGATGTTCACAGTGCATAATGACCTTATAGAACGGGTATAACAGTGATGAAATATAAGCACAGGATCCAAAGTATTATTGCTTTATATAACTAATCTTCCACAGTGCTTTACAGAATATTTTACATTTACATCATTGGAGCTACAATCTAAGTTCCATAACACATATACACACACACACACACACACAATTAATTTAGTCAGCAACCAATAAAGCCTGAGCATGTTTTTGGAATGAGTAATGATTCTCCTGCGCACCTCCTATTTTCTATTCGTTTACTATTTTTCTTATTATTGATATATAACTGAAGACTGAATACTTTGTAATCTATTTATTACTGGCTGGTTTCATCAAAAATAAAAAGTTTAGACCTAATTTATTTGACAGAGTACATCATTTAGCGTTGAACAGTAATAACAATCCCTGAATAAACATATAGTAACGTCCTTAGTGATGGCCTTTTCCTGCTTTTCTTGATGCTCTCCAAAAGACAAACACGTGCAATAGCAGCCTGTTACTGTCAGTTCATAAAGGACTTTTTACCCAGCAGACACATTATTTGCTGACATGATGAGGCCAAGCTTCAATGTTTGCTGACAGCAATAGAATTCTCATATACAGGAGTGATCACTACTGAGAATTTGTCATTACAACAAAAAGCTCCGAGGGGCAATCCGAATAAATTGTTAGGGACGAGTTGTCAAACTGACACTTTTCTTGGACGCAGTGGCTTTTTTTAATTTTGTGATGCCCTGTTTCTGTATTGTGACTAGGATTCATTACAAGTTGGCTTTTCACATCTTTTACAAAATGTAAAGATTGGTTCTAGGTTTTAGCAGGAGATTTGTGCTTGGCAGAGATTTGGTTCACTTTCATTTAAAAAAAGTTAAAATTATGAAAAGAAGATAGTATAATAACACTTTTGAAAAATAGGGGTTCTATATAGATTTAAAGATTTACATATGTTTTACACATTACTCCTTTCCAATTTTAATTCACAATTTTTCAAAGATACCTCATGTGGCTTTTTTTTTTAAACATTTTTATTTTTCCCAATAAAGAAGTACAAAAAAAATACAAGCATGTCTTACAGTGTACAACAATCATTTTCAAATATAAACAATAAATCATTACAGCTGTGACCGTTGTTAAATTGTGACATACTAGTTATTTAGTTATTGGATTTAGAAGCAATAATCCATGTACATTGATATAACATGTGGACATAAATGTATTCAAATTAACACAAAAAATAAAACTTTAAACATTAACTTAGAAGAAGAGAAGAAAAAAGAAAAGGAAAGGAAAAATGTGTCTCCCATCCTCTCACTCTGTGTTAAGCTACAAAAGCAGAATTAAGTGCTCCCTTTAGTCTATACCAAAATCGTCTAGGCAGTCAAGCAGCTAGACATATGTGTAACCCAGATCTATGACAACCAATTATAGAGATAAAGTTTCCAATTGAATATTTCTAAATATTTACCATGTGGTATTCTCGAAGATTTTGTAGATATAGGTTTGGGTAGTGGCCTCCAATGAATCTATAAACCTTTCCTATTTCACATGAAACCATGTCACTCCCTTCTCTACATCAGGAAAGGTTGCTTTCCTGTCAAAATACATCAATTGTAGAAGAGAATATTTAACTTCTCCTAGAGAGGGCGATGACTTCTTAATCCAATTATCTAGTATATGGCTCTTGGCAACACAATTACAGTAACCAGGGGAATAACTAGTTTTTTATCATCCCCAAATCCCAGTTAGAAAAATTAGCACATAGCATAGCTTTCAGGTCTGCTGTAACAGATGTAGAAAAATGGGAATTTATGAAAACAGCTATCTTATTCCAAATTTTTTTAATTTTTCCACATTCCCACATTGCATGGATAAAATTAGCTGGGGTTCCCTTACATTTGGGACAGATATCTGGGAAAGAATTGTCCATTTCATGTCTCCTATTTTGAGAAATATAGACCCTGTTAATCGTGCGGGAGTGAATTTTTTGAAGTCTAGCAGATTTAAGAATTTTAAAAGATTTATCATAATTTAAAACAAGATCCTCTGAGTCAGCAACTTCTGGTATATTAACCTGCCACGTTTGTACCAAAGGACGCCAAGACCCTTCCAGATCTCTACAAAGTAAATCTTTTTGCAAATATTTAGTTTTATATTTATTTTTTGTGATAAAATGGAGTAGTTGCATCAATTGGTCAGTACTATCATGTGCGGGAGAAGGTCTAGCTAATGTCTGGGCAAAATGTTTGACTTGTAAATACGTATAGAACTGGTTGTTAGAAAGGCCAAACTTTTCCTTAAGAGATTGAAAGGTAAGTACTTGCCCCCCTGGATCGAAGATATCATTAGAAATTTTTATACCCTTTTGTTTCCATGTTACAAACCAGCGATTATCTAAACCTGAAGGAAAATTGGGATTTCAGCTTATGATAAGTCATCTGGAAATGGTTTGTAATATGTGGCATGTTACATATTTTATCTTTCCTTGTTAGAGGCATAATTTCTGATTTCTGAAAATTTACGCGATAACCTGCAAATGAACCAAATTGCGTGATGTCTATAATTGTTGGTAAGAATGTTTAGGGCTGTGAAACAAACAAAAACATGTCATCCGCAAAGAGTAATAACCCTGGTGGGTGCCACACTATATAGGAAAGGGAGCAGAGATATACCCATAGCTGCTTATCTGAGTTGTAGACCCTGAATATAGTGTAGATATGACATGAATTAATACAGGTGGGAATCCGAATTTTTGTAAAACCTCAAACAAATGATCCCAAGTGACCATGTGAAAAGCTTTTTCCGCATCTAAAAAGATGACTAGAGGTCTTGTTCCACTTAAGTTCTTGTAATACCATCAATATCTTGCGAATATTGGTGGTCGAGTGCCTGCCTCAGATAAAGCTTTTTTGATCATGGTGTATTATAGATGGGAGGACCATTTTCAATCTATCAGCTAGTATCTTGGTGAAAATTTTATAATCCACATTAAGTAGTGAAATCAGTCTATATGAGGATACCAATTCCAGATCCCTCCCTGGTTTGGTTAGGACTTTAATGATGGCTAAGTTGAAGTACCTGGGAATCCTATTCTGTGCCCAAATGACGTCAAATACCAAATGAAGGGTGGGGATTATCTGTTGTGCAAGAATCTTGTAAACTCGGACCCAAACCCATCGGGACCAGGTGATTTAGCGGGCTTCAATTTTTTTATAGTTTGCTCAATTTCTTCAGTGGCTATTGGTGCTGAGAGGAAATTTACATGTTGCTCCTGCAATTTTGGTAAATTTAATTTGTTCCAAAGGTCTGACTTAACTATGGATTCAATAGGCTTATCTGCATATAGAGATTTATAAAATAAACTAAAAATCTCAGAAATATCTGACCCTCTAGAGGTACGAGAACCATCCTCTTTTCTAAGGCAACTGATATTATTATGTTTCTTGTTCCCTTTCAACAGGTTAGATAATAAGCGGCTAGTTTTATTGCCATATTGGTAAAACAAAAATTTACTTTGCGAGATATATTTATCTCCTAATTTTTGTAACACGGCCTCAAAATGAACTTTCATGTCCCAATAAGCATTTTTGTTGGGTACCGTAGGAGAACATAGAAAAGTTTCGTAAGCTTCAGTAAGATTTGTCTGCGCAGTCACATACAGAGCAGTAGACTGCTTGTTATGTTGTTTGGAATATGACATATGAATATGACGTAATTTCCCAGCTGAGAACTGCCTTAGCTGTTTTCCAAAATAGGAGAGGGTCTGTCATATGTGCCATGTTATTAGCAGAATATATCTCTCACTTGGCAATAAGCATTTGCTGAAAGATTGAGGAATTAGAAAGATGGGCGGGGAAGCGCCATTGTCTAAATTGCCCTATATCTGCAGCATGTGAGAGTTGTAACCACACCAAGGCGTGGTCCAAAATGCATATTAGCTCAATTTTAACATCTAGAATTCTTGGAATTAAGGCATCAGAGATGAATAAATAGTCTAGCCTAGATAAAGTAGAGTGGGCCACCAAAAGACAAGTGTATTCCCTATCCAAGGGATGTCGGGATCTCCATATATCCAGTAAGTTAAGTTGGGACACTAGAGAATGAAAGCCAGCATTTTGACTCCCTGGTTGAGACCTTTTAGGGTCATGTTGTCGGTCTACTTGTTGGGACATGACAGAGTTAAAATCCCCTCCAATTATCATAGAGGAATTGTCTTGTGGATAAAGTCTCACCAAAAGATGTTTAAAAAATTTAGATTGAGCTAAGTTTGGGGCGTATAGGTTACAAAGAGTAAAGCGTCTACCAGCAATAGAGATGTCTGAAATAGTATATCTACCCTGTTGATCAATGATATTACTATGTATAGTGAATGGTATTTGGTTTTTGAACAAGTGTTACAACTCCCCTAGCTTTAGAAGAATATTGCGCTAAATTAATCACTTTAAAACCCATCATGTTAAGTTTAGAAACCCTTGGTTCTAACAGGTGAGTTTCTTGTAATAACACTAGGTCCATTTTAAGCTTACTAAGATACATAAACATTTTTCTCCTCTTTACAGGGGAATTAATTCCCCTCACATTCCACGAACATATCTTTAAAGATGCCATGTTATGCCATAACCGCTAAGATGAGGGTAGTACAAATAATTAACCACATTTTCACCAGTCTTAGGATACCATCTGCTACATACATGAGTTATGAAGAGTACCGAGATACTATGGGATTGACACTTTTCTAGTGAATTTAAACAATTTATAAACCCTAAGTCCCCCTGCAGCCTAACCCTAAGTCTCCCCCACCATAGCCTAACCCTAAGTCCCTCCCGAAGCCTAGCCCTAAGTCTCCCCCACGCAGCCTAACCCTAAATCCCCAGAGGGGATAAATGATATTACTATGTATAGTGAATGGTATTTGGTTTTTGAACAAGTGTTACAACTCCCCTAGCTTTAGAAGAATATTGCGCTAAATTAATCACTTTAAAACCCATCATGTTAAGTTTAGAAACCCTTGGTTCTAACAGGTGAGTTTCTTGTAATAACACTAGGTCCATTTTAAGCTTACTAAGATACATAAACATTTTTTTCCTCTTTACAGGGGAATTAATTCCCCTCACATTCCACGAACATATCTTTAAAGATGCCATGTTATGCCATAACCGCTAAGATGAGGGTAGTACAAATAATTAACCACATTTTCACCAGTCTTAGGATACCATCTGCTACATACATGAGTTATGAAGAGTACCGAGATACTATGGGATTGACACTTTTCTAGTGAATTTAAACAATTTATAAACCCTAAGTCCCCCTGCAGCCTAACCCTAAGTCTCCCCCACCATAGCCTAACCCTAAGTCCCTCCCGAAGCCTAGCCCTAAGTCTCCCCCACGCAGCCTAACCCTAAATCCCCAGAGGGCTCGCAGTCAAAATAGGGACAACTTTCGGCTGTCCCTGATTCGCAATGCGAGCCTTCGCAGCGGGGAGTCGTAACGCATGTTGACAGCTCGACATGGTACCCCTTAGACATTTAAAAATCCCAATTGATAAAAAAAGAAAAATTCCCTACCTTATCCTTACTCTGCCTGTCAGTCTTCTCTCTCATCCTGTCCCTCTCTCTAGTCTTACTCGACTCTATCCTGCCAGCTTCCTGCTCTATTCTCTCTCATTTTCTCTTCTTCTTTCTATCTGGTCGGCAATACAATAGTCTTATCTGACATGTGTCGTGTTATACAGGAAAGCTGTATCAGTTAACCTTGTCTACACGTGTAAAAAAATTTAATCATACACAAGTGGCATAGATAGAAAAAAAGTTTTAACCTCCTCTAATGGTCATAATTATAGAAAAGTGTTTCTATATATTCGTGGGGGCATGGCTGTGTTTACACCATTAATGTGCAATGTTTCATTTAAAAACATACAGTTGTGCTACTTTAATTTCGGTTTGCAGATGTCTGACTCTTGTACAAATATATTTGCACACAATACATATTTTTGGTGGCTGTTATGACCCAGACCTCTCCGGAGGTCTTTGTGACATATATGTGAGACAAGGGGTTAATCGAAACAATCACCTGGTCTGTTATACACTGACTAATGCCCCTTGTTTACCCCAAATATGACTTATTTTCAATAAGCTGCCACCACCAAGGCTATTATCAGAAGGTCTTAGTTTCTTCCTTAAACCAATCTTACACAATTATCATAGTCGCAAAATGATCTCTCCTGTTACCACTAAGTAGCGTTTAATAACCAAGCTGGTCTGACACAAGACATGATTTTATTAATTGATATTTAATATGACAAAAGATCACAATGCTTATTTACAAAAAGGATATAAAATTTATATACAATATGCAAAATAGTTTATTATGAAATAAAAAAAGTGAAAAGACAGAAAAGATCTTTCCTGCCTGGGATTAACAGATTATTTATATGGATCACCTTCTTAGTTAAAAGATCTCATGAAGTGAACAATATCCCCCTCAATATCCTGATGCTATTTACGACAGGTAAGCAATAGCCCGTTCTGCATGATTACATTCAAGCCAAGGCTATAAGACAAAACAGATCCAGACCAAATAAAGGTCACTTCATATTCTGATATTACTTTATAGACAAGGGGCCGGATCTAGAACTACGTCCGTCTTCTATAGACGGACGTAGATAAAGTCTTTTAGACCGCATATACGCAATCTACGTATCGAAACGATACGCAGATTACGTACAATAGCTACTACGCATGCGCAGTAGCTACTGTTTATTGAACTACGTCCATCTATGGAAGATGGACGTAGTTCTGGATCCGGCCCAAGATGTTGACTTATATCATGACAGTTGCCATTACTTGATATTACACATATATCATCATTACACGCTAATTGCGTATATTTTCCTTGCGCCTTCTTTTACCAGCATGTGTTTTAAAATAAACAAGTATATCTTTTAATTTTTTTTATTTTAGGGACAGTTATTCTTGTTAAATACTGAAGATGTCCTTTTATATATCTTACTTTTAACAATGCATTTAAAAATATATATGTAATTATACTTTTTCTTTTAGAATTTTCCTGTAAACTGTATATTGGTGTTTAATCCAGGACAAGTGCAATCCATACAGCTAGAGCAAAATGTGATTTTCCTTTTGTTATTTTTTGGCTACTTGTCCTCAACACAAATCATTCCAACAATTAGAAAGTTGGCATCAAGGTGCAATCTCACAGGGATGGATCCGTGGGAAAACTACAGGTCAGGAACAGGAAACATTGGCAGCTCCAACTGGGGGAAGTCTTCAGAAAACATTCAAAGTCTGCCAGATGGCACTACAACAGAAGAGCAGAGGCAGCACTGTACACAATGTCATGCAGTCAGGGAACAGAATTAATTGCAGACAGCCTTACCTGCCCCATGGGTCTCAGGCCATCTGGTGCGCACTGCACCTGCTTGCTCCTTGCACCTCTCCAGCCCAGTAAAGTTGAATGCAGATTATTTACAGACATTGGTCACCCAAATAGACTGATTCCAGTTATTAATCATATTTCCGAAAAATACAGGTCAAGTAGAATTATGCAGCTATGTGTTTGCTTTCTTTGTTAGACTTATCACTCATAATATCTGTCTAGTTAACCCGGGAATAGAACAATTTGCAAAACATATTTCTAGACAATCATTAATCCTTCTGCAGATGGACTATTGTGTTCGCCAAATGTTTGCTTGCGTTATTATTCAGAATTCAGAACATTTGTGACTTGCTGCAGAACTGATTTGTTTCTCTGCTGTTTGGTAAATAAAGCATCTACATATACAAATATTATATCCCTGCAATAAAAATATAATAGATTAAAACAAAAAAACGCTATGTCATTTAATTATAATGGTAAATATAAAAGGCAGTAGATGTTTGTATTTGTAAGTGTTGTTCTCTGCATTTCTATATACAGTTTCTTGCATGTGTACTATGTGAGTGCAAAGGTGCAAGTGCTGACCAGGGTTAACTGATTGACGCT
>WWET01000045.1:558889-584906 GCA_011038615.1 Limnodynastes dumerilii | reverse complement strand
TCATCAACAGCGTTGATATTGTTAAATTATGCAATTGTAATGTAATGTGACTCTAATCACAATATAATCACAATATAATAAATGGTTTATGTTTTTCTGTAAAATGAAAATATATTTTGAATGTGTTATATGAGGGTGCTAAACCCTTATATAAACCCTTTATGAATGGTAAATCAAGTGGGATGGTATCAAGCCACTGGACCCTTTATGGATGGTAATTCAAGTGCGATGGTATCAAGCCACTGGACCCCCTCCGGCCAGAAACAAAGAAGTTTATTTGTAGGTGCACACCTCTGCCCCTTGAATCTCATTTAAAAATAATGCTTTATTGCTGTGTTGGTAATCAATGTAAATGCTTTTAGTATTTAAAGCTCTTATATATATTAATGCTCAGTTATTCCTACTATAATCTAATAAATACACTTTAACGCAATGTATTTAAAGATTGAATTTTTTTTTTTACTATTAATCTAATAAGAGGGTATATACTGTAGAATTGTTGTAATTACATAAAACTATAATCATAGTGGAGTGGAGAATTTTCTTATTTTAATTCACTGTTAATGTGTTTCACAATGTCGTCAAGGGTTTTTATATTTCTCATTTATTTTAATTCATTATCAATACAGCAGCAATGGATTATTTTAAAATGAGTTTCAAGGTGTAGAGATGTGCACCTGCAAATAAAATCCTTCTATGTTTCTTTTTCCTTTTCTAATGTTTTTACGAACAAACAGAGAGAACAAAATAGGTCAGTTTAAAGGTTAGGGCACACAAAACAACAAATGAAAAAGGTCATCTGATCCAAATATGAAAATGTTACATCAGACAGAGTATGGTAGCGTGTAGCAACTAACCACTTCATACTGTAGATACACAACTGTGCCTATGTGAAATATAACTTTTAATAGTGATCCCATTTTTTTTTGTTGTTTATCACTGTTTGATTTTTTTCGGTATGAAACAACTGGACCTTCCCTGTATTTTTCTAAGGAGAGCCCATCTTTTTAGTTGTTTATCATTATAAGTTATATTTTATACAGGAACTGATGTGTATCATAACATTTTCATATTTAAATCAGATTACCTTATTTTGTTCTGTGTGCCCTAACCTTTAAACTGAATTAAATTTTTCTTTTTGTTCTTGTCTATATTAATGTACACGCACTGTGCTAAATAACTGCCTTGGAATAATGTGAGACAGAATATATATATATAAAGAGAAGCTGAAAACCATGTGTGTGTGTGTGTATCTGGCTTTTGTGAGAAATGTTGATAGTATTTAATATAGTTTTTGGCTATTTCAATACATTTAGTATGGTTTCTGGTTTTTGGGTGTAACAAGTGTACAGCCGCATGTTTTTGTCTGAATTTACCGTGTATATGATATAGTGTGTGGATATTTCAAAGAATTGTCAATAGTTTAAGACTTTTTCAGTGCTTTTTATATGGTTTCTGGATTTTTGTGTAGATCCTGATTTTTATGTGTGAATTCAGTGTGTATATATTAAAGCACATGTGTTCATGGATGTGACTTTTGTGTGGGTGTTTCTAAATGTTTTCTATGAGTTCCATATTTTTTAGTGCATGTTATATGATTTTTTACTTTTTCAATACATTTAATTTCAGCGTGCAAAATGTGTGCAAGACTTGCTGTTTCTGACTTTTTAACAAAATATATTTACTATGTTTCCAGCATTTTCCCCAAACCCTTATGCCCATAGTACAAAGTGCTATAATCCTGTTATTTTATTAAATGTCCCATGTATGATGTGCATGATTCATAGTGCCAGTCACCTCCAAACAATACTTGTACAATAAGACATAAAGACCTAAATTGTGGGAATAAAAATATTATATTTAAATTAAATATTATAATAAAATATTTTATTAACTCAACTGATTATTAATTTTACTTACTAATTAATAGATCCAGAGGATCTAGCTAAAGTTATCCAAATTTGATGGGGGTCCAAGAAAGCAGGTGAATCATAATAAATAATAAACATTAACATGTGAAACATGAAAGCACGAATAAAGAGCTCACAAAATAGTGAACTAAATAGCAAACGGCGCACTACTCCAGCCTTCAGTACAACACCTCTTCTAGGTGCTACATGAGACCGCACTCCTAGATGTGTCTACAACCTCAGGCATCAGCTAAAGTTGCCAAGAAAACTGTTAACCACTGTAACTTCTCAGGCACACCACCACCAGCACAACTCCAAACACGTAAGCCAACTTGCTTTCCGCCAAAGGGGATTGGTCCCTCTGACTAACCCTCCATCATCACCATCACCATAAAAAAACTTAAACCTTTCTTACCTCATCAAAAGCTTCCTCAGTGACATATCCTTACCAGACATGAGTGCACCATCAGGGTCATACAAGTGCACTTTTCCAAACTTTGTCACCACTGCTGAGGAAACTTTGATGAATTTTTCTGCGTACGTTATCCATAGCTACGCCAAGACCTACGTAACACTATATCAGACCACAACCAAAAATATGTCAGGCCACTGCTGTAATGCTAGTAGCACATCATCCTTAACAGACACCGAAGAGTACCATCGCCGGCATATGACCAGCTGTATTACCACCTAAGTGGATAACCCCAATGTCAGATGGCTGATCTACCAACATATCCCTCGCTAAATGCTCCAAGAGCGGCGGGTTATAACACTCCATTTCACCATTTCATCTTTCCAAACAACCACAAAACCTTCCGGGACTAACGAAATCTGCGATAAGGATGAAGTTCTGGCCACCAAAATAAAGATACCCTAGAAAAACCATGCCTGCGGTGTGACAGCTGAAAGAAAAACAAGAGTTTGAGCAATTAATAAGTTTGCAATGAAGGCGACACTGAACAAATTTATCAATAGACATAATAATAAAAGCATCCTAACTAAGGATAAAGGAGCAGCTACCAGGCTAAGCCTGGGAACCTATTCAGTTTGCGGCGGGGATAGAGAAATAAAAGGAACAACTATCTGTAAATGCAATGATTAGGGCAGCAGTATTCGAACAAAAGAGTAACAAAATAGACATCATCGACTCGCATAGATCGCTGGTTATCTTCCTCAATGATTAATGGGGTGCAATTTGTAAGCATAGGATTTCCAGCGTCTGATCCTCCAAATGTCCTCAACCATCAAACCCTCAACTGATACGGAATGAATAAGTCCCCATAGTATGCTGGATCCAGTCCAAGATGTCGCTCCGATACAGAACAAATGGGTCTCATAGTCCTCCGGATCCCGTCCAATCTGTTTAAGAGTCCTCTGAAAGACAACTGAGAACGTGTGCACTGCATATCCTGCACCCATTATAGATACGCCAATGTCCTTACTGTAAATCCCTTAAGATTTTGAATCTCCCAGAAATTCTTGGTAATGTATAATATTCTAATGTTACCCTAAAAATCACAATTTTTTGCTCCTGTTATTCTTTCTGAAAATCACAGTTATGGAAGCATGGGGATCGGTAATACTGAAACAAGTTAAACAATCTTTTCCATCTGTTCTTTATAATTTCATCATTGTCCTTTATTGACTAAACATTCCAAACTTAAGTCCAAGGGCCAGATTTTCTAAGCTGCTGGTCTGGAAAAATGGAGATGTTGCCCATAGCAACCAAGCAGATTCTAGCAGACATTCTCTAGTATGTAATAGCTAAGTGAGAGCTAGAATCTGATTGATTGCTATAGGCAACATCTCCATTTTTCCAAACCTGTAGCTTAGTATGTCTGGCTCCAAGCATCAGAAACAATTTTTCTTCATTTTTAAACATAGCACTGTCCAAATTCAGTTTGTTAGGAGCTCTGTAACTTAAACCTACTTAACGTACTTAATTGTATGACACTATTCATTACTGACACAATAGTCACAAAGGACCGGATTTACACCTAAAAAGCTGCTGCTTCTTAGCTGCGGATTTTTAAGAATTTAGGTACTAAGGTATGGTCTTTAAAGCCAGCATGTAGTTCTTTAAGAGAGAAGAGGCGAGCCAATACAGCCTCAGGATATTTTTAAAAAGTGTGGGTGGGGGGGTGTTAGTCCAGAGCCTAAGCTATGTACGCTAGCGATTTTACACTAGACATTGACGTAAAATCGTCCATTTGTGTTTATTGCGCATGTGTGCGACAGATGTTACACCATATAACTCTGAACGTACGCACCATCAACGCACGAATGAAGGCGGGTTCATCCATATGACACCCTTAGTTTTGTAGGCAGAGGGAGCCATTTAAATCGTACAGTATATGCCGGGTTAGGTACTTACGTATATGAGTGCATTACGAACGTCAGTACTTATGCTTTGAAAAGTTAAGGTTTGGTTTGGGGAGCGTAAAACAGCCAAACTACTGTTACGACACCACTGGGTGTCTGGGTATTTATGGTATCCCGGGATTACCTTGGCTAAGTGTCGGGGTGACCTAAGACAAGAGAGAGAGAGAGGAATAGGGTCACTCACCAATATGTAGAGCCTGCGTCCGTCTGAGTATTCACCAGAGCCCCTGATGGTGGATAGACTGGAGCTGGTAAGACTTCTTCAGGATACACACCTTAGAGGTAACCCAGAGGAGGAAATGGGGCAAAGAGGGAATGGATGAGAGGAAGCAGGTAAGTGGGTGTAGCAGTAACAGAAGGGACTGTACTGACAAACAACAATGAACGCTGAACGGACAAACAAGGAAGACCAGACTGGAATGACTCACAAGACTAACTGGGAGATTCACACTACACTCACACCAGAGGATAATCCCCTAAGGGATAACACAGACAGGCAGTCAGGAGAGGAACAGGTTAATACAAAAAGGGATTAAGACAACTATTATAATATTACTGGCAAAAAGAGCATATTCATTGGTGCTTTTACTAAGCTAGATGATATGAAACTTGTATGCTTTAAAATGTCCTCCCCCAGTCTTGTTTATTAAACCTGTTCTTTGATAATGGGAATGAAGTGCATTAAGTGGCCGCGTCTGTGACAAATTGTAGTAACACTGATTTCTTATCACTTATGATCTTAATTTCTTTTTTACATTTTGTAATCTATTTGTCAAGTGCATGTTTAGTCATGTCTGTTGTTATACTGTATATACATGCATGGCTGTGATGTTTTGATTAGGTGATATACACAATGGGCCGGATCCTCAACAATGTCCGTCTTCCACACACGGCCGTAATCTGTCGAGAAAGTGCCGTGCAGGCACGAAACGCGTTGCAGAAACTGCTACTTTGGCTCATCCCTGATCTCTATTGACAGACGCTTGTTCAATTTGGTCATTGCCAGGTGCCGTCTGACTTGCCCACGGCCCGCCTCCTCTCTCCGTGCACGTGTGGACGCGGGGACGCCCGCAGTCCAGGTGCTACTAGACCGAACATCGTCCGACACCAAGTCACGGAGGAGTGTGACTGCTCCGTATTGTGAGTAGCTGCAGGCGATATTTGGATACATCAAATGCTCGACTTGGCATACTGCTATACCTGTCTGGCCAGGTTTGTGCATCTGCATTGGGCCATTACGACTAATGGGACACAAGTCAGCAGCCACTATCTGACTATTGCACCTTCTGGACCACGCTGTCATTTGGTCTTTTGAGTATTGTGAACTGGACTTCATTGTCCTTATTGGGGTCACTGCTGCGCTTGGTCTGTGGGATATTGACAGGGGTCCGCCTGTTTCACGGCGGGGGTTTCCCCAGTTCATTACCGTTCATCCATAGTGTTCTCCCCCTCCCTTTTTCACTGTCTTGATTAGGGTCAGGCTATGCCTTGTTGATTGATGTCCAAGTAGCTTTGTTGTCTTTTATGTTATTTGTTGTTTTTATTTTATGAATTTGATTATTAAATTATTCTATTTTTTATACCAGCGTTGTTTATTCAGCACTCGCAGCAAGTTTATATCTATGTATTGGTAATTTTTTACACCTTTTGATCTTTTCAATCTTTATATTTTTCCACTATTTTTGATGTATTCACTTTAATTAAATTTTTACATTGGGTTCCACTGCGCCGCAAGATTTTTTCTTTGTTTTGAAGTGGATAACAAGCAGAAACCAGGAAGGACAACGATGGAGCACTCAAGTAAGCGACAGAAAAATATGGGAATATAAGAGGGGAGAGATAAAGTAAGAAGCACGGGGCAGCAGACGCTATAACCGGTGGGAAACTGATGTGCCGGTCTGTTTACAGGGGAGGCTGGTAAATGAGGAAACAGCAACAGGACCAGCCTCCAGCAGCACTTGGGCGCCGTTATTCCTGGTAACAGAGTGATCGGACCAATCGCAATGCTGCGCCGCAAGACAGGAAGAAATAGCGTTCTGGTTGCTGGGTAACCAGAACGCACTGCAGAACTGCGCGCCGGGAGGCTGGGGAGAGCGAAAGCACATGGCTAATTTGCATGCCGTCCGTTCACGTGACGGCATGCAGTGGGAGAGCGTCGGGCCCAGAGAAGATGGCACCGGAGGAGCAGAGGTAGGTAAGTGCATACAGCGGCACGTAACAACTACATACGAGCGAGGGGAGTGCCTAGGGGAGTGTATAGATAATACGCTAGCATAAAAACGTCATAGATGTACCATAACAAACCCATAGGTCTGGATTTACCCCAAGGTCCTTAGGTTCTTAAGGATCAGAGGAGTGGTGTGGGAGATAGTTTAAACTTAGGTGTGGATACATGCATTTGGATGTGTGAATTGGTCCCCTAGTGACCAGTATTCCATGCAATAGTCCTATTAAATCTGGTCACACACTATACGATAATTCTACAGTTATTTACCTTATGCAGGGTTTGAGAGGGACCATGTGTCCTGGCAGGTAGCTCGGCTAGTGGGTAATGAGTGTTTCTTGTTAATAATCAGAAGTTATTAAGGTGCAGATGACAGGAAGTTCTTCTTCTCCTGTTTACATTTAGTGGTTCTTTACTTCCACTTCCACTTTCCTTTTTTTTTCTTTTATTGGAGTCATAATGAGGACAAAGTAAAATAGTTTACAGAAAGAAAAACAGCTGAACAAATGATATAACAGTTACATAGGAAAGGATCCTCAGCAATGTCCGTCTTCCACACATGGCTGTAGTTTGCTGATAGGTAGCTACTACAGATTGCGTATATGCGCTCTTTAAAGACCGCATATACGCAATCTACATAACGAAACGATACATAGATTACGTACAATAGTTACTACGCATGCGTAGTAGCTACCTATCGGCAGATTACGGCCGTGTGTGGAAGACGGACATTGTTGAGGATCCGGCCCATTGTGTATATCACCTAATCAAAACATCACAGCCATGCATGTATATACAGTATAACAACAGACATGACTAAACATGCACTTGACAAATAGATTACAAAATGTAAAAAAGAAATTAAGATCATAAGTGATAAGAAATCAGTGTTACCACAATTTGTCACAGACGCGGCCACATAATGCACTTCATTCCCATTATCAAAGAACAGGTTTAATAAACAAGACTGGGGGAGGACATTTTAAAGCATACAAGTTTCATATCATCTAGCTTAGTAAAAGCACCAATGAATATGCTCTTTTTGCCAGTAATATTATAATAGTTGTCTGAATCCAGCTCTGCAGGTTGGATTTATTTGCCACTGATGAGATTATTGGTAACAATATCCGGCTACCTTTGGTGAAACGCAGTGAGGGGTCTGGGATACTGTGCATGTGCAATGTTTTTTTATATCGGGACTCTGAAATTTTCAATGTCCCGCATAGGAGTCTCTGCGCATACGACGTATGAATGAAGTGTCCTGCGGTGAGCCCAGAGATCATCGCGGAACCTCGCAGGGCAGGTAAGTCTTAGTAAATGTAATGAACAAAGCTGGCGAAGCGAGCCTGGAACAGCTTTGTTTATTAAAAAAAGAAGCTGGACGTAAATAGAGCACCAAGTGTCCTCTCCTCCTTGTGTGACTTTAATGAGTATACGTAGTTTAATAATGTTACACTGCTTTCCCCTGCTATTATCCCTTTCATTGTCTGATATATATTTGAATAAATATTTTTTTTACATTCATTTTTTACTGATCTCTGCCTCTGTTATTCATGGGGGGACCTATAATATACTGTTTATATTTATTGTGGAAGCCCAGAGGAGACTAACTGAGCCTTAATAAGTTTATGTCAATACAATCTATATGCTGCAGCTGTACAGTATACCAAATATCAGTTATCATACACCACAAACTAACAAGTAGCATTTGCTTGAGTCATCTTCAATGCACATAGTGCCATCATTGTATCTAATGTTTATTACTATTCGAAACAAACCTTTGTTGTAATTATACCATTGAGTCAGCGCATCCTTGTAATAATGACTACATACTTGTATTAATATCACACAAGAGCACTAGGAAGGTTCAGATACATATTAAAATGTATTTTTTTTTCTTTCTTCTATTAATGAGCTGACAAACGCTACTTCATTCTGTTGAATACAGTAGAAATGATTATGAATAAAATGAATCCGTGACATGGAAAATGGTATGTTAATAGGCAATTCTTTTAATTTGTCATGCCCATTTATCAGTTGTTCAATTACAAGTGTTCTGGTGGAGTTATAATCCATTCATTTTTATACAAGAGTGGCAAGTCTTTTCTTTTGCAGTGATTGGTCATTCTGCTTACAAATTACATGGACTTTGAACTTATATTATGTACTTTCCAAAAATTATTTAAAGAAAAAAATAGTACAGTTTACCACAAAATGTGTGTAAAATATTTGTTATATCTTACCAGTGGCTATCATAAGACAAAAAAAATTGTAGGCATATTGCATATAGCTAGGGAATTGGCAAAGATGCATCGTTTATATACCGTATATAAAAGCCATTCTGCTCGTCACACGTTGTGACACTACTGCACAGCCAGACAGGTGCACTTGCTTAAGGACACCCTTTACATTGACTACATGTCTCCACCACTTCTCTGACTCAGCTCAAGCCACCGCAGCTCGAGTTGTGCTCAGATGTAAATGGACGGTGACTGAGTGCTCTGCACTTCTGGATTTGCGCAGTAGAATATTAGGCAGAGAAACGTCACATCAGCTGGTGCACGCTCACCTCTGAATCAGCCCCTGTATGTTACTATATATAAAATAAATGTAAGTGCATTTGGAGGGGCTGATTCAGAGCTAGGAATAACATCAAGCAATGGGAAACATTTGTGCCTAAATAAACCATGTTGCAATGTGGGGTGAAATTTATTTTAATGCATGTGGGGAAAATACAGGTTTCTTTGCATGTCACACACATTGGCCTGGATTCATACCTAGCAATGTCAGCAGACAAAGCTGTAAAACGTAAATAGCAACTGCATGAGTAGAACCATTAACTCCACAACGGATTGCAGCCTACCGATACTGCAATCTATGCGGATCTTAGCAGACAGGCCCACCCTCCATGCGTAGGCGATGGGTGGGCAGACGCATGTAAATTATGCATTTAGGGCTTGTCTAAGCCCCTAGGTACATATCAGTATTCCACACAGAAGAGTTTCCATGCAGGAAATTTAAAATAGGGACCAGGTGGCGGACCCCCAATCTGCATGTAGGAGACCTTGAGGGGGGGGGGTGCCCTGCTCTCCTATATGTAGGGCTGGGGATCAGCAATTACATACGATAGCCTCCGCAGCATGAATCCGGTCCTTTGCACATTACACACAAATATGGAACTTTATTATAAATAGTTATTTGGGCCTATATTCAGAGTACCGGACGTATAACATATAGTCTTTCTATGCATGCGCAGTAGTAAAAATCGCTAAACACCGGATGTATATTTTATATGTCCGGTACTCTGAATACGAACCTTAGAATGGAAAAAGGACATGACCTCTCACCTCTTTCTTTGTGCAATATGTGCTCTGTTCCTCTAGTGGGTTCTGTCAAGTACTAAAGTAAATGTTCCTATGTAGACAAAGTTAAAGAAATGGCCATATAATCATATGGTAAAAAAAATCTAAATGTTACTCTTAGCAACAACAGATATTGTATATTAATGAGGTGAAGCTTTCAGAATAGCATGTTAAATATGCCCCTATGAGAAGACTTCCATATATCCAACATGCATATACAATGGCTGTGAGCCACCTAATATATAAATGGATATTATCATTAGAAAACTATTTGTATTGATTTATTACAATGGATTGAAGCAAACGTGTGACTGCTTATTCATCCAGTGTGACCACACCATTACGAGTAAGTAGAATGCATTAGATATCAAAATATTTAGAAAATTTATGGCTGGATGACGGATTAATATCACTATTTTTTCCCCGATCTTCACATATTTTTTATCTGCAGCACATAAATCTAAACTGTCCATCATTCTGAAACTTGCCAGAAACCATTAGTGAAGAAACTTTTCCTCCACATTTCTGCAGCTATTAAAAATCTGTTTTACATAGACTGATGCTTATAGCCAGCTACCACACAGCTATAAGAATGTAGAACTGACAAACACAGAAATTCTACACACCAGGGAATTCCCTGACTCATAAAAGGAATGCATCCGTATTTTTCATGGCAAACGTAAATGGCTTAATTCAGCAACTGCATTACTGATGCATAATAAATTACGCTATAATGTTGTTGCATACATTAATTCAAAACAAAATTCATTCTGCAAAGGACATAGGGAATTTCACTTTGTGCAGCAGCTGGATCAGGAAAAGTGAAACCTTTTAAGTGGAAATCACAAGAGAAGATAGCTGTATGTAGCAGGTCAGACACTGAAAAACATACGCAAAAAATATATCTATATTACATTTAGCAATTAAATCACATACATATTTGCTTATTAGTCATGTAAAGAATGGCAGGGAACAAGCCTTGAGACTTAGGGGCCTATTTAGAAAAGAGAGCATACGAAAGTCTCTCTATTCTCACTCAAGATACATCTCAGCTCTCTCGCTCAGATTTTCATAGGACATACAGCTCTCCTAAACACTAAACAAATGTTACAGAACTTCTCCTGGGCTGCACCTACTCTCTGGAATAACCTTCCTCGCCCACTAAGACTATCCTCTACTCTCCAAACTTTCAAGCGCTCCTTTACCAAATTCCTCGACCTACTTCCTAATATTTGCCTACCCTGTTTACAACTTCTATGTGACCTAGATCTTCTTTATTTATTTATTAGCAGGTTTTTATTAACAGGTTTTTATATAGCAGATTGCGTAGCACTTTACAGAGAATATTTAACATTCAAATCAGTCCCTGCTCCATTGGAGCTACATTCTAAGTTCCCTAACACAGACACACACGCAGACCAGGGCTAATTTATTCAGCAGCCAATTAACCTACCAGTATATTTTTTAGAGCGTGGGAGGAAACCAGAGCACGAGGAAGAAACCCACGCAGACACGGGGAGAACATACAAACACCACACAGCTAAGGCCTAGTCCAGAAATGTAACTCATGACCTCACAAGTGCTACTGACTGAGCTAGCGTGCTGCCCATGATTAAAAGGAACTTGGTCACTTTCTAGCCATACTAAAATTCCCCTCAGTTCAGCTACTAACATTGCTGTGTGACTGGATCATATTAAAGTGCTGTACAATTTTACCATACCATCAGGCTGGTCCATTGTGTGTTATAGAGAACTAGCCCTTATGTATTAATCCAGGGCTCGAAGTGAGGGGGTATACGAGGGTATGTCATACCAGCACTTCTCCACTGATTAAATTGAAAAGCTATAAATCTCCATTAACTTCTATTATTTCTTTTTTCATATTGCCACTTCTATATGTCCATACTATCACTTCTAAATTTCCACTTTTAGGACTGTATCAATCTCCAATATCCTGAGCTTCACAAGTAGAGAAAAACGGATCTGCTTGTTCTCGCAGTTGATCACCATCTTCATTTTTGAAATCTCAGCACCTTTCCTGTGATTCCCAGGGGTGGTCATCTCTGGTCATTGTGCAGAAGAGAAGAAGACAGACAGAGCCGGCCCTTACTGATTTAGTGCTCTAAGCTACATTTTTATAACGCCCCCCAAAATATAAAAGACAGGGAGCGCCTCATAGTGCGTCAAACATTTTAATAAGAGATAAAATCTCATTCATTATACACATTAGGCATAAAGTTGTAAACAGCAGAAACACATCAATTAGGCAGCACTCATCACCAAGGATCTTTCTTATGTCCTGGCATCCCAGTTTCAGCTCACACGGATCATTGGTGTTAGTGTTGGTGTCCCCTTGTTGCCAGTGGTAATATATATATTAGAGCAGGCATCTATGTCGCGATCACTACATACAATGTATAGAAAGGGTGATTGAGACAGCTCTTTAGTGGATAAATTTTTTTTATTCCTTCTGGAATTCTATTTGGTCTTGGCGCTCACTGATATAATATCGCTGGTAGATTTAGAAAAGATGACGTTTGTAATGTAATTTTATCCCTCCCCTCAATTTATACGGATAGATTTAAATCTCAATGTTAATATTCTTATCAGTGCGTTGATGTCATACAAAATCAGGGTTAGTAATTAAGTATAGATAATACTGCAATATAGTGCCAATGTTGCCAAGGTTGTCAGTGCATAGATGTCATACAGAATCAGGATCGGTAATTCAGTGTAAACAGTAATGCAGTATAGTGAGTGGTTATAGCCCCCAAATACCCTCAATTCTCCAGTTTGGCCTGCGGTATAGGTTGGGGGATATATACAAGTTCGTGCCTCGTGGTCCACAGTCTTAAGCAGTTCAAATAGTAAAAGTCTCAAGCTCACGGTTTGTGAATGTTTCCCTCCGGCCGGTAATCTCGATCGCTGCACGTGTTCGCACAGAGTGTGCTTCGATCGCTGCACGTGTTCGCATAGAGTATGCTGTCCTTGTTGTTTGGCGTCACGTCTCCAGGCAACGTCAGCTGTAGTTGCCGCACTGCTGTAAAGTCACTCTGCTGTGTCCGTTTGGCCCGCTCCTTGTTCCTCAGTTCAAGTTGGCGTTGCGGTGGGGTTTGGCATAGTGAAAAAAGCAGAGATGGCCGGATAGTGCAATAACGTTTTAATATAGATAAGTGTTACAATAAAAACTCCAGTAATGTACTCACAGAAGTTGCGGACATCTATAATGTCCCAACAGCGCTTTTAATAAAATGATGATCTGTGCTGGACCAACGCGTTTCATCGGACTGGGCCAACTTCCTCAGGCTCATTACATGTACTGCAATATGTCAACCCTTAAATAAACCTCCCCAATTCTTTATTGGTTGTTCTATCTGCTATCTCCCATTTGTGGGCAGGCCTTCATATAATGTGTGGTAGTTTGGTCCTCTATGCAAACAAAGGTAGTATGGTGAAAACATATACCTCAATTCATGCCACATTTTCATATATAGACATTCTATTAAGGTTCATTCAGATCCTATAATGCTCTGTATATTTTATAGGTGTCGTTTTCAAACATTTCTTTTTACATTTGTCTAAATAAATAAACACATACCGTTATTCTTATATGTAATAGTCTCTAAATCCTAGGTTTGTTTATTTTATTTTATTTTATTCATTTATATCTCCATATTTCCTTATTGGTTTGTATAGTTCAAAGTTTGCTGACACTCGATAGCTTATGGTGAGGATCATACGCCCAGTTTTCTCACTGAGTCATATATATGTTCTGAGACACTATGGGAGGGAACTTAAGACCAGAGTGGCAGAACATGTCAGGAACATCCTAGCGGGCAAAGAGACCCATAGTGTCTCAGAACACTACAGGGCAGTACACAATAAAGACCCATCCTCCCTACAATTTATGGGTATTCAACAGGTAAAACACCACTGGAGAGGGGGAGACAAATAAAGAGCATTAAACCAAATAGAAAGTAAATGGATCTATGATTTGGGAACCCTGCAAATGGGAGGCCTGAACATAGACTTCGAATTGGCAGCCTTCCTATAAGGACAAACATAGACCAACTATGGAAGAGGGACACAATAGACCCATTCATGAAATACAAATACAAACAATCAACTAGTTCCGTCCCCAAATGGCCCAATGGGATAAAAGATAAAAACATAAAAAATAAACATTGGGCCCACATTAAACTAAATAATTGAAAACAAGATCTGGATGTGAATACAAAGAAGCTAGCAGTTTAATCACAAAACTGACTACAATCCTGGTTTAAAAAGGATCCCAATAATTCTCTATAGATATAATAAAAAGAAGGCACTGTATGTGTAAGAATTTTAGGAATATAACCTTTCCAAACATATGAAGGGATCATTTTGGTGTAATATCAAATGAAGGACAATCAACTACAAAACTATGATGCCGACATTATATTTCCAGGGACATACCCTCTGAAGTAACCCCACGAACAGCTAGACACAAATAAAATAGGGACATATATATGACTCAGTGAGAAAACTGGGCGTATGATCCTCACCATAAGCTATCGAGAGTCAGCAAACTTTGAACTATACAAACCAATAAGGAAATATGGAGATATAAATGAATAAAATAAAATAAAATAAACAAACCTAGGATTTAGAGACTATTACATATAAGAATAACGGTTTGTGTTTATTTATTTAGACAAATGTAAAGAAATGTTTGAAAACGACACCTATAAAATATACATTATAGGATAAAAAGAAATGTTTGAAAACGACACCTATAAAATATACAGAGCATTATAGGATCTGAATGAACCTTAATAGAATGTCTATATATGAAAATGTGGCATGAATTGAGGTATATGTTTTCACCATACTACCTTTGTTTGCATAGAGGACCAAACTACCACACATTATATGAAGGCCTGCCCACAAATGGGAGTTGGCAGATAGAACAACCAATAAAGAATTGGGGAGGTTTATTTAAGGGTTGACATATTGCAGTACATGTAATGAGCCTGAGGAAGTCGGCCCAGTCCGATGAAACGCGTTGGTCCAGCACAGATCATAATTTTATTAAAAGCGCTATTGGGACATTATAGATGTCCGCAACTTCTGTGAGTACATTACTGGAGTTTTTTTTGTAACACTTATCGATATTAAAACGTTATTGCACTATCCGGCCATCTCTGCTTTTTTCACTATGCCAAACCCCACCGGAACGCCAACTTGAACTGAGGAACAAGGAGCGGGCCAAACGGACAGAGCAGAGTGAGTCTACAGCAGTGCGGCAACTACAGCTGACGTTGCCCGGAGACGTGACGCCAAACAGCAAGGACAGCACACTCTGTGCGAACACGTGCAGCGATCGAGATTACCGGCCGGAGGGAAACATTCACAAACCGTGAGCTTGAGACTTTTACTATTTGAACTGCTTAAGACTGTGGACCACGAGGCACGAACTTGTATATATCCCCCAACCTTTACCGCAGGCCAAACTGGAGAATTGAGGATATTTGGGGGCTATAACCACTCACTATACTGCATTACTGTTTAAACTGAATTACCGATCCTGATTCTGTATGACATCTATGCACTGACAACCTTGGCAACATTGGCACTATATTGCAGTATTATCTATACTTAATTACTAACCCTGATTTTGTATGACATCAACGCACTGATAAGAATATTAACATTGAGATTTAAATCTATCAGTATAAATTGAGGGGAGGGATAAAATTACATTACAAACGTCATCTTTTCTAAATCTACCAGCGATATTATATCAGTGAGCGCCAAGACCAAATAGAATTCCAGAAGGAATTAATTTTTTTTATTTGCTTTAAACGATCTTCAGGGTAGTGGACCCCCTGACAGGTCTAGGCAGCCCTGAAATACAGGGTAATATACAAGGGGGTGGGGAAGCGCTATAACTCTCCCAACTACACCTTGGTGTATTTCTATAAGCTCTTTAGTGGAGTAACTTCACTTTGCAGGATGATAGTCCCTCACTCTCCCTGAAGCTTCCGATGCAAGATTCAGATCAGAAGTTGTCAGGTAGAAACCATATGTTCTGCAACAGAATGGCATTAGCGGCCAAACCAGGCAGTGTGTGGTGCCCTGGGGGTTACCATGGGGGACTCTTTGGAGGAGATTGCTCTATTGCTGGACCTTTTTGGCGGAGCCCGCGGGGTATAAAAGGGAAAGTGGTGCGTTTGAGTGTGGTGGCTGGCAGTTAGCATTTGAGTAGAGTGGTTGGAGAGAGAGTAGTTGGAGAGAAAGTATCGATCGATGTCTGAGGTGGCGTATCTGAGGATTGAAGGAGGATCTGAGGGAGAAGTAGCAGATATTGAGGTGAAGATCCCAGGTGTCCATCTTATATATAATCTTATCATCTGCTGTCTTGTACAGTATTGATAAAGAAATCGTATTGTTAACCTCAGAATATTAACCAAATACAGCTTACCCGTCTGTTCACTCGGATACAAGTCACTTTAAACAGTACTGCTAAAGAAATCGTAAATTGCCCTCAATTCGATGAGTAAATGCAGCTATACAGACTGTTAGTAGGATACAAGTTTGATGTATAACATACAGTAACTGTTGGACTTATTTCTGTATAGTTTTGGACATTCATATTCCGGGACTATACATGTTATTCCAGATTGATATATAACTTAGTTTATACTGTATGCTTGAAAAATATAATTGTAATGTTGAAGACAAGTAATGTGTGAAAAACTATTGTAATTTTCATTATTTGTTGATTCTGAGAAGAGAGAGAGAGAGATAAATTGTTATTGCATTCAATTGTAAAGAATGATCTAATAGTTATGAAGGTTATTGTTATAGTTCCTTAACTTATGATCTCTGCTTGAGCTTAACAAAAGTGTTATTCAAGGTTCTATTTTGGTGACTGAACTAAGTGTCCTGCCAGTCTGAAAATACAGAAAAGGAAAAAAGAATAAAAACAAATTTGTTTTGCTTTATGCTGGTGTTTGATCTCTTTGAGTTTTCTTCCATTTACTCACCTCTCTGCAGTCAAGAAGAAAGATACCAAACAGTATCGTTCAGGTAAATTCAATTCAGTATCTCTGACAAAGGCGGGTGTCACAAGTGTATGTACACCATGGTTCAATGCCTGACCGCAGTGGCGCCCCCTCTGATCAGATGCTGCCCTAGGCGAATCACCTATGCTGCCTATAGCTATGGCCAGCCCTTTAAGACAGATGATATCCCTGAATCTCAAAACAGGTAAGTTTAACTAAATAACAATGCTTTGTGACCATTAAGATTAAATAGACACATTCATAACAATATTGATCCAGTTTTATTAGAGTGATGTTGATAAGCGTTTTTATTATTATTATTATTATTATTATTATTATTATTATTTATTATTAGTTTCCTAAATATATACATAAGGTCATGTGAGGAAAACTTGATGCATAAATTGATGCAAGTATACCAAATGAACTATATACAGTATCAAACTATTACCCAGCAACAAACTATAGCTTTCTATCTTTAAAACAAAAGTCAGAGAATTTGTTACATACATCTGCAGATATATGATAAGCCACCAGCCACTTACAAGGCTTCTCTGTCATGGTGGTCCTAACGCTAAAACTGTCAGAGTCCCAACTCTGGGTCATGTATCATGTATATTAAAATTGAGAGCTCATCCCCGGCAGAGGTCCCCAAGACTACAAAACAGCCACAGAACAGCCACTCTGAAACAGCACCCCTTGTCAGCTGCTATCCCAGACACCCTTTAAAACAAACACAACATGGAGGTTGCTCAAATCAATTTATAAGGTAAAATGGAGCAGGTGCTGTAAGGCATGGTTTGTTTCTGGGTAACTGTAAGAGTGCTGGGGTGTCTTCTTGTATTTGTGTAAATTCCCCATACCTTACAGCACCTGTGGTGGGAATCTGTCCCATTAGGATGTGAATTCTGATTTGCCGGCATCCTAAAGGTTTTTGTGGAAAACTGATGCATGTTTGCCTTTTAGTTCTTAATATATACACTAAAGAGTTTTTTCACCATTTCTATATACTTACTGTGAATTCCAGCATTTTATTTATTTTAGCACCTTATGTATAATGTTAGTGGTCAGCACTATCTAGATCTAGATCTATCTTCTTATCAGCACTTTATGTACATGGTTAATGATTAGCATTAGTTAAATTACCACAGAGACCATCCTATTTTATATTGTTTCACTAAATATTGATTTATTAATTGTTGAACTGTACACCATTGCAGGAACTATTTATTCATTGAATGTACTTTTATTAGCTATATTAAATTATTTGTTTATACAATAACATTTATACACATTAGAGATTCATATCTCTTTCAATTGTACCTTGTTGATGGGATTTAGTTGCGCCCCTAGGTCAGGTATAGGCAACCTACGGCTCTCCAGGTGTTGTGGAACTACAAGTCACATCATGCTCCAACAGCAAAGGCATAGCTGGTACCTGAGAAGGTTTGATGGGACTTGTAGTTTTGCAACACCTGGAGAACCGCAGGTTGCCTATGCCTGCCCTAGGTGATAGGAACTGCTTAGTCTTATGCTGGGTATATACTACACTTTTTTCCAATGATAATCGTTCCAAAGAAACAATTACACGACCGATTCACACAATATCGTTGAAGGTTTACGCATGCATGATCAAAGATATCGTGTGAATCAGTCGTGTAATCGTTTAAACAGATTTTATAGATGGCTTAATTTGCCAGATGAACGATGCATCGGCAGAAAAATCAGGGGAGCCAGTCATTGCAAAAATTGGATTGGAGATTGGATCGTTAGAAAGAAAGTGTAGTGTGTACCCACCTTTAGGGTGCACTTTAAGCTGTTCAATAGTTGTTTTTATATATAAAGGAAATGTGTTATGCAAACATAAGCACTTGCAAAATGTAGTCGCTTTGTACTTCCTGCAAGAGCAAAATAACAGTTTTGTGGAAGTCTAAATTCTTTACTCTATTATCAACTTATTTTATAATACATGATTAGTTATTGATCAATTATTTCATAGTTACATAGCTGAATTAGTCTTATCAGAAGCATTTTGAAAAACACCTCGATAATGTTGTTGTTTTCTGAAATATTGTAAGACTGACCTTTTCGGAGACAAAGGGTCTTGATGTTCAGTCAGACATGAATCTTGCGCTGTTTACAACTGAAAGCTGACCAAAAAAAGAAAAAGGTTTATTAAGCCTGCCGAGTATTTGATGTATGTCAAACTGTTACATAAAGTCAATACTTCTGAAAGAACCAGCAATAAATACTGTACAAAAGGCGATATTTCCATCACACTGAAAGCAATCACATAAAGATTAGGGGACCATTTCACAATGAATGCCAGTTATGTGAAAGGAGACGGTAATTTATATTTTATTTGAGTTATCACCATGGGGGACCATAAAGTTTCTAAAGAATATGCCCTAATATTATCCTAAACGCTATCAGCCTTTTCAGCCGCTTGAAGTTGAGTGTGAGATCACAACCATAAGATTTCAAATGCTTTTAAGATATTGCTAATGGTGATAATAGCAATGACCCTTTCCTTAAGCTGTCTTGCCCTCAGGATCTGCTTAAAGATGTATTGAATAGTAGTACTTTCACACACAAAAATCTATGGAGTCAGCAATGTGGAAAATAAATTGTGGCTCAGTTACTTGATGCATGGTTTCTTTTGTATTTTCAAAGACACGACATTGTGGCTTATTTTTATTAAACTCTAATGCAATATTACAAATAAGTTGCTGGTGCATTTGTGGTTAAGCCACATTCACTCTGAAGCATATTTAAAATCAGATTGAAAAATATGGACTATGGGCCGTTTTCACAGATCCGTATTTACTACATGCACGTTTTTATGCACGCACGTAAAAAGGCAACACCCATAACACCCGCCTCGCACTTATGGGTTTTCGGTGACTTCCGTCTCCATAGGGCAGCCTTATCTCTATGTGTGTACTTACGTTCGTATGTTACTTCTGTACTTGCGTTTTTATCTAACCTCGCCCTCAAATGCCCATTTAAATTCTTTCCCACCCGCCCACTTTCTCGTAACTTCTAACGTCCGGATTATAACTACGCCCCTCCGTACTTATGTCCCTAAGTGCAATTCATAAGTCTGTGCCTAAAGTACTTACGGGAGTGAATACTACGTAATGTGCGTGGAAACAGTTACTACGCATGTGCAGTTAATCTGCTACTAAAAATACGTACCCAATCCGCCGTAAAAACGGATTGATGAATACGGCCCTATATTGTTAAATTAGAAGAATTCCTACAATCAATAGCCAAGTGTGTTTTGCAATAATACAAAGTATTGAGGCACAAGTCAGGATCAAAGATGACTTTACTGCATAAAGTAAGTGCCCAGCAGGCTAAACAGACTGTGAGCTGGAGACATATGATGAGGAATACTGGGGAGCTGGAGAGACGTGTTGTGGGATACTGGGAGCTAGAGAGACATGACTGGGAATACTAGTAGCTGGAGACACATGATGGGGGATACTGTGAGCTGGAGACATATGATGAGGAATACTGGGGAGCTGGAGAGACGTGTTGTGGGATACTGGGAGCTAGAGAGACATGACTGGGAATACTAGTAGCTGGAGACACATGATGGGGGATACTGTGAGCTGGAGACATATGATGAGGAATACTGGGGAGCTGGAGAGACGTGTTGTGGGATACTGGGAGCTAGAGAGACATGACTGGGAATACTAGTAGCTGGAGACACATGATGGGGGATACTGTGAGCTGGAGACATATGATGAGGAATACTGGGGAGCTGGAGAGACGTGTTGTGGGATACTGGGAGCTAGAGAGACATGACTGGGAATACTAGTAGCTGGAGACACATGATGGGGGATACTGTGAGCTGGAGACATATGATGAGGAATACTGGGGAGCTGGAGAGACGTGTTGTGGGATACTGGGAGCTAGAGAGACATGACTGGGAATACTAGTAGCTGGAGACACATGATGGGGGATACTGTGAGCTGGAGACATATGATGAGGAATACTGGGGAGCTGGAGAGACGTGTTGTGGGATACTGGGAGCTAGAGAGACATGACTGGGAATACTAGTAGCTGGAGACACATGATGGGGGATACTGTGAGCTGGAGACATATGATGAGGAATACTGGGGAGCTGGAGAGACGTGTTGTGGGATACTGGGAGCTAGAGAGACATGACTGGGAATACTAGTAGCTGGAGACACATGATGGGGGATACTGTGAGCTGGAGACATATGATGAGGAATACTGGGGAGCTGGAGAGACGTGTTGTGGGATACTGGGAGCTAGAGAGACATGACTGGGAATACTAGTAGCTGGAGACACATGATGGGGGATACTGTGAGCTGGAGACATATGATGAGGAATACTGGGGAGCTGGAGAGACGTGTTGTGGGATACTGGGAGCTAGAGAGACATGACTGGGAATACTAGTAGCTGGAGACACATGATGGGGGATACTGTGAGCTGGAGACATATGATGAGGAATACTGGGGAGCTGGAGAGACGTGTTGTGGGATACTGGGAGCTAGAGAGACATGACTGGGAATACTAGTAGCTGGAGACACATGATGGGGGATACTGTGAGCTGGAGACATATGATGAGGAATACTGGGGAGCTGGAGAGACGTGTTGTGGGATACTGGGAGCTAGAGAGACATGACTGGGAATACTAGTAGCTGGAGACACATGATGGGGGATACTGTGAGCTGGAGACATATGATGAGGAATACTGGGGAGCTGGAGAGACGTGTTGTGGGATACTGGGAGCTAGAGAGACATGACTGGGAATACTAGTAGCTGGAGACACATGATGGGGGATACTGTGAGCTGGAGACATATGATGAGGAATACTGGGGAGCTGGAGAGACGTGTTGTGGGATACTGGGAGCTAGAGAGACATGACTGGGAATACTAGTAGCTGGAGACACATGATGGGGGATACTGTGAGCTGGAGACATATGATGAGGAATACTGGGGAGCTGGAGAGACGTGTTGTGGGATACTGGGAGCTAGAGAGACATGACTGGGAATACTAGTAGCTGGAGACACATGATGGGGGATACTGTGAGCTGGAGACATATGATGAGGAATACTGGGGAGCTGGAGAGACGTGTTGTGGGATACTGGGAGCTAGAGAGACATGACTGGGAATACTAGTAGCTGGAGACACATGATGGGGGATACTGTGAGCTGGAGACATATGATGAGGAATACTGGGGAGCTGGAGAGACGTGTTGTGGGATACTGGGAGCTAGAGAGACATGACTGGGAATACTAGTAGCTGGAGACACATGATGGGGGATACTGTGAGCTGGAGACATATGATGAGGAATACTGGGGAGCTGGAGAGACGTGTTGTGGGATACTGGGAGCTAGAGAGACATGACTGGGAATACTAGTAGCTGGAGACACATGATGGGGGATACTGTGAGCTGGAGACATATGATGAGGAATACTGGGGAGCTGGAGAGACGTGTTGTGGGATACTGGGAGCTAGAGAGACATGACTGGGAATACTAGTAGCTGGAGACACATGATGGGGGATACTGTGAGCTGGAGACATATGATGAGGAATACTGGGGAGCTGGAGAGACGTGTTGTGGGATACTGGGAGCTAGAGAGACATGACTGGGAATACTAGTAGCTGGAGACACATGATGGGGGATACTGTGAGCTGGAGACATATGATGAGGAATACTGGGGAGCTGGAGAGACGTGTTGTGGGATACTGGGAGCTAGAGAGACATGACTGGGAATACTAGTAGCTGGAGACACATGATGGGGGATACTGTGAGCTGGAGACATATGATGAGGAATACTGGGGAGCTGGAGAGACGTGTTGTGGGATACTGGGAGCTAGAGAGACATGACTGGGAATACTAGTAGCTGGAGACACATGATGGGGGATACTGTGAGCTGGAGACATATGATGAGGAATACTGGGGAGCTGGAGAGACGTGTTGTGGGATACTGGGAGCTAGAGAGACATGACTGGGAATACTAGTAGCTGGAGACACATGATGGGGGATACTGTGAGCTGGAGACATATGATGAGGAATACTGGGGAGCTGGAGAGACGTGTTGTGGGATACTGGGAGCTAGAGAGACATGACTGGGAATACTAGTAGCTGGAGACACATGATGGGGGATACTGTGAGCTGGAGACATATGATGAGGAATACTGGGGAGCTGGAGAGACGTGTTGTGGGATACTGGGAGCTAGAGAGACATGACTGGGAATACTAGTAGCTGGAGACACATGATGGGGGATACTGTGAGCTGGAGACATATGATGAGGAATACTGGGGAGCTGGAGAGACGTGTTGTGGGATACTGGGAGCTAGAGAGACATGACTGGGAATACTAGTAGCTGGAGACACATGATGGGGGATACTGTGAGCTGGAGACATATGATGAGGAATACTGGGGAGCTGGAGAGACGTGTTGTGGGATACTGGGAGCTAGAGAGACATGACTGGGAATACTAGTAGCTGGAGACACATGATGGGGGATACTGTGAGCTGGAGACATATGATGAGGAATACTGGGGAGCTGGAGAGACGTGTTGTGGGATACTGGGAGCTAGAGAGACATGACTGGGAATACTAGTAGCTGGAGACACATGATGGGGGATACTGTGAGCTGGAGACATATGATGAGGAATACTGGGGAGCTGGAGAGATGTGTTGTGGGATACTGGGTGCTGGAGAGACATGACTGGGAATACTAGTAGCTGGAGACACATGATGGGGGATACTGGGAGCTGGAGACATATGATGGGGAATATTGGAGAGCTGGGAGCTGGAGACATATTAATGAAGAATTACTGGGAGCTGGAGAAAAATTACATTTATTTTTTTTATTTTTCCTGTGGCCCACACAATCTTAAAATAGGTTTTTGACCATAGTTTTTTTATTTGAATCTGGTTCTTCATTACCAAAGATCATTATCAACGTTGGATGCCCTTCCCAGCATTTAACACTTCTCCTGTCAGAAAGGCACACATTTTGCCAGCCTAGATCCAAATATTATCCTGCAAAACTTCACCTCTCATCTCTAAATCTGTTTTCACAGTTTAAACTTCCCTTCTCTTGCAGTTCATCAGGATTTTGCTCAGGTCTACAATTGCACCTGCTTTGCCCTTTTTATCAAACTCTGGATCAGTTGTGTTTGTGTTATAGATTTCTTTATTGAGATTCTATATAACAGAGTAGAACAGCATAGAAATTGCTTCTCTGTATTCTAACAGTCGTTTGCTTGTAATCACAATGCAATTTTGTCATGGGGAAAAAAAGACACAGAATTCTCAAAGGAAGGAAGCGACACATCGCAGCTGAGAGATCTCACTGACTTATTTTTACACGGTGAATTAGACCATTTCTATGGAGACATTTTTATTCAGCCATTATAATAGTGACTGTATTTTTCAAGCATTGTACATGAAGTAGAGAAGAATGTCTGTAATGTGACAGCGTTTATACAACAGTCCTCATTTATGTGGTATTTTCCCAATTTGTGGCCGTATGTAGAATCTTAAAGATGGTCGACAGTTCCAGAATTGCTTATGATAAGGCGCTTACGCACTAAGAATCTGTAGGTACTCTGTGCGTGCTTTCTGCGCATGCGTGGACATGGCACTTACACATCATAACACACTATGAACAATAATGAATTACGCAAAATAACCCATTCCGACAGTGGGGCGTTACAACCCGCTATGTATACAGTGTAGGCGCGTGGTGGGCAGGGCGAGGTATTTAAATTGTACAGTAAGGGCCTGGCTAAGACCCTCCAGATCACGGGTATCTGGGAGAGCCAGCAAATCTTTTGCACTGGGCTTGAGGCCGCAGTTTCATGCAAACCACCGCCTCAAGTCGTGCGCCCCTGCCTGGCAATACTAGCCCCCCCCCCCCCCTCCCTAGCAACAATAGTTTTTCTAGTGTTGCTAGGGACTGGCCAGGACTTCATGACTCAATTTGCATAAATTCATACCCTCCAACATGACGCATTAGGTACAAAATACTCTGCTTCTCGGTTTCCAGCTATCAGTCACCACATTTGTTGAAGAGGGAAATAATTTTTTAAATATCAGTTAATTAATGTAAACCAGGTGAGTGGCAGTTGGCAGCTCAGGAGTGGATTAAATTGTGCCTAATGGAATGGGTCATGTTGGAGGGTCTGTAAATTTGCAGCGGTAAAAAAAAAACCAACATAAAACCTTAAAACCCTTAAAATACTGCAGGGTAGACCCAGGAAATTTCTGGTCCCAGGTCTGCCCTGACAGTGTGAAGGGCTGCCCGCGCCTCTGGGAGATCCTCCAATCAGGTGTGTTATGTGAGACCCGGGTTGAAAAACCCAGGTTGGCATCTTTCACACCACAATTTACCAGGATCGGACACAGGTAAAACCCTTCTCTTATCCTGCAAATTGGATCATCAAGTCCCGTCCAATCCCTAGTAACACCAGTGGCCAGATTTACTAAGCTGCGGGAAAGGAAAAATTAAGAAGCTGCCTATAGCAACCAATCAGAATTTTGTTCTCACTTTCCTATTACATACTAGAAAGTGTCAGCTAAAATCTGATTGGTTGCTATGGGCAACATCTCCACTTTTCTTTTCCCGCAGCTTAGTAAATCTGGCCCTAGGACTTTACTATATTGATAGACAGAAGACGGGACTTGAGGCCTTGATTGCATTAAATCGCGGACTCAAGCCCATTGCGGGAGATTTGCAGACTCATTCAAAATACCGTGAAAAATGCCCGAATTTCGGGAGTCTCGCAGATTTTCCAGACCCTCCAACATGACCTATTCCATTAGATACAATTTAATCCGCTCCTGAGCTTCCAACTGTCACTCACCTGGTTTAAATTAATTAACTGATATTTAAAAATCTTTTTGCCTTTTCGACAAAGGTGGTTACCATAGTAACTGACAGTTGGAAAATAAGGAGAAGAGTGTTTTGTACCTAATGGAATGGGTCATGTTGGAGGGCATGATATTCTGGGAGGGTCGGCAACCCTGAGATAAATAAGGACATGGGACTGAAAAACAATCTGATATTTTTTCACTAGTGGAATCTATTGCCTTTCCC
>WWET01000045.1:471055-501366 GCA_011038615.1 Limnodynastes dumerilii | reverse complement strand
AGCTATGCTGCAGTTTCTCCAGAGTTGCACATCTATCACCATCCAGTAAGTCCCTCACCACCCGGATTTTTGCTGTCCGCCAATTAGTCAAGGATGTAGAAGTATGGCCTGGGGGGAAGTCAGGATTGTCCCAAATGGGGGTTATGGGGGAGGGGAGGGAGGTAATGCCAAAGAAGGTCCTGCAGTAGTCCCAGATAGAGCATGTAAACCACACGACAGGGTGAGAGGAGATCATGCGTGATCTCTTAGAAGGTGGGAGACTTAGAACGGAGGCTAAGGAAGAGGACTCACACGCAGACGCCTCGAGCTGTATCCATCTAGGTCGGGGATCTGTAGCGAACCAGGCTATGGCCTGGCCCAGATGTAATGCAAGGTAATAGAGACGCACATCCGGGAACCCGCGACCTCCGTTTTCAGTGGTTTTTTTTAGATTTGCAAAGCTGGTTCTTTAACTGTCTTTTTTGCTATTTGAGTATTATAGGGGAGTCTATAGGGAGTAGTCCTCTATGGAAAATCTTAGGGTTAAGCTGTGGGTTGGGGAGGCTTAGGGTCAGGCTGCAGGTAGGGAAGTCTTAGGGTCAGGCTGTGGGGAAGGGAGTCTTAGGGTCAGACTGTGGGGAAGGTAGTATTAGAGTGAGGCTGCGAGGAAAGGAGTCTTAGGGACAGGCTGTGGAGAATGAAGTCTTAGGGTTATTCTGCGGGGAAGGGAGTCCTAGGATCAGGCTGCTAGGAAGAGAGTCTTAGAGACAGGCTTGCAGAGAAGAAAGTCTTATGGCTAGGCTGTGGGGAAAGGAGGGATAGGGTAATGGAAGGGGAGGGTTAAAGTTAGGGTAGTGGAAGGGGATGGTTAGGGTAAGGGTTACATTTATACTTACCATTCACCACTGCATCTTCTTTATTTGGTGGATCAATTGCTTCTCCTTGGCAAGACATATGCAATTGAAATCCCAGACAGTTCGCAACTGGCTGGGAGAAAGCGGCCCTATCGAGATAGGGCCGTTCTAACCGGGGACCCACACCCGTTCGCTGCCAGCCGTTTCCAAACTGGCTGGGAAATCGATTGCTTATGCCTCGATGGTGTATCACCTTCAAAATAGGGACAGCCGAAAAGCAACTTTCGGTTGTCCCTGTTGCACAAAACGTCAATGGGTGATGTGTCATGTGGGGGGAAAGGTTGGAGGGACATAGTCAATGTACAGCAAGTGCACCCGATCCAGAGCCGAGTGGAGACGTAAAAAAAGGACTGTTTACATCAAAACATTTGCACCGGCCACAGGCCTTCTGCGACCAATTTTTTACTTGCAGACCCTCCAACACGACCCATTCCATTAGGTACAAAATACTCTGCTCCTAAGCTTCCAACTGTCAGTTACTATAGTAACCACCTTTGTTGATGAGAAAAATGTTCTTCAAACATCTGATAATTCTTTATAACCAGGTGAGTGACAGTTGGTGACACAGGAGCGGAGTATTGTGTACCTTTTGGAATGGCTCATGTTGGAGAGTCCCTAGAAACACTAGGAAAGCTATTGTTGCTAGGAGGGGGGGGCGGGACTTGAGGCTGTGATTTGCATAAAACCGCAGCCTCAAGACCCGTGCGGGAGATTTGCCAGATCTCCTGGGATACCAAAAAGCTTCCCAAATTTCAAGTCTCCCAGATATTCCAGGAGAGTTATGTAGCTGTGTGGGTTGCTGCCACTATAGGTTAATTGACCTTTAATTAAATTGGTTGTAATCTGTCTTTATGGGCCTATTATAGAGAATTAAGATTATAATCTCAGCTAAAGCAAGGAAGAATTATTATCTGTTCCGTGCTGTATGAATTAAACAGCTATAATAGTTTAATTGCCCATATATTACACCATTTGTAGGATCTTGACTGAGAGACACAAATAACGAGAAATAAATAGTTTCCTGCATTACAGCTCATTAATGGCGTCTGCCTATTTTGACATCGACATGTTATTGTGATGATGCTATAGATTTGAGCGTGTGCCATACTTATCGCTGTGGGATTTATTGAGCATCCCGTGTTGCTATGATGTGCTGCTAGGTAACCACAGCATCAAGCATACGGTTTTGTAACATGTTATAGTCTCTGAAGCTGACAAGCTAAACTAGTAATCCTCTTCTTTATGTACAATCCCTTCATGTGCATATCTTCAAATGCAGATATTGTTTGCTTTCTGTATGTGCCTTCAGATGCACGGATGTCAAAATGGGAAATATTTAGGTAGCAAGAGGCATTGTGCAATAGTCTGCTTTTATTGCTAGCTGAAGCCATTGTTTTCATCTCTTCTCCCCACTGAGGAGTGTGTGAATAATGGATGGCACTTCATAAATATGATAATTAAGTGGGGTGTTGTCTGTGTTACCTCCTGGGTGCTTGTTAATTGAGAATCATCGCACTTACTGCTGTCGTTGTTGATTTCAAGAGACCTGAAGGATGTTTTTGTAACAAAGGCAAATATTTAGTGTAATTAAACGATGTATTGAACATTAACTACATATCTGCATTGTCAGCGTGGCTTAGTAATACTGGGCTTTTGTTAACTGAATGAATTTTTTCCATCTGCAGTCTACCCATTGCCCTCATGCATTTAAAGCGTACACAATGTTCGTATAAATTAATTGGGAAATAATTGCATCACTAAGAAATGGAGCAATCCTTAGTCACTGAGGAATGGGTTAATCTGTGATGTCATTCATTTCCTATACCTTTTTCACACAGCTATGGATCCGGGAATAACCCTGGTCGGGTGTCGGTGTGAATGGGTCTGAAGCCCCGGGTCCACGACCCTGGATGATTCCAGGCTTATTCCCAGGATGGCCTAAGCCGTGCTGAGGTGTGAAAGGGGGAACCCGAGTTATTCAATCCAGGTCCCATTAAAAGTACCAAATTAGGGGATGGGAATCACGGTCTGCTTCTGCAGTCATGAGTACAGTGTGAAAGGCTACAACCCGTTATAAGCCGTGTTCATTATCCCATGTGTGACCCAGGATTTGAGTGTGAAAGGGGTAATAGTGAATTAATTGGCTAAATAGCTCCGCCTACAATATGGCTGCCTCCATTGCCTAGGTGACAAGTCTATACAAACGTTCTATTCCAAATAAGGTTATGGTGGCTTTTACATAATAATTACTTATACGTATGTATATGTATGTATGTGTGTGTACATGTGTGTACAGATAAACATAAGGAATATTTTGTCATGGTGACTGATTTTCGGTGTATGGTGATGTGCTGATGTTCATGTATACACATGAGACAGCCATACTTCTCACCTTCTATGAAGCGGTCTCTTTCTGTGTGCTAGTTACCATGGTAGCAGCTGGAAGGACAAGAACGCAGAGAGAGTGGTAGTAATCTAGGAAGTGCTTCTGTAACAGGAATTCACATCTATCTCTTCATCTTCCATATGGAAGTCTGGAATACATGTATTATCATTATTTATATATCAGCATTTTTATGTCTGTTTTTTTTATATATATAGCTAACAAAGTAAATTGGCTTTGCACCTTTAAAAACCTGCACTCTGCACAATTTAGTTATATCAGCATTTTTATGTCTGTTTTTTTTATATATATAGCTAACAAAGTAAATTGGCTTTGCACCTTTAAAAACCTGCACTCTGCCCAATTTAGTTGATGTGATAGTCTAAGTCTAAAGGTGCAGACACACTATAAATTAACTGGTAGATTATCTGAAAGATCTGGATGTTTGAGTGGGTGATTTATGCAAATCACATCTGAAGCCCTGCCCCTGCCTAATCCGAGCTGCCTATCAAAGATTTACTTGCTTCCAGCCCCAAGCGTTACTTAGGATGGATGGCCCATCCTTAGTAACTCTTGGGGCTTGAGGCAGCGATTTGCATTAAATCACTTACCTCAAGTCCAGATCTGGGAGATTTAGCGTCTCTCCCGGGAATTGGGGACCTGATAATTCCTGGAATGTCGGCTACTATGAGCTCTTTTATTTATAGTCTGTCACTCTTTCTAATTTGTTTGAACTTAACCAATTAAAAATGGTATTTTGTATTTCTTTTGGCTTAGGGGAGACTTGAAAAAATAATTGAGACCCAAGGGTACCTTGAACTAAGGAAGTTTGGGAACCACTGCCTAAGTGCAGGGGCCCGATTCTGGATGGATGGGCCCATCTGTGTGAAAGCAGCTGTCAGAGGTTGACAGCTTAAAACCGTGCCAAGCGCTGTTTTAAGCGGTCAGCCTCTGACAGCTTGCTTACAGTGTAGAAGGACCAGTTGCCCTGGGCCCCCCTCTCCTCCAAATCCCACTGCAGCTGCAGTCTTTGCGCCTCCTATAGTTACATGCCTGCCTGAGTGTATATCCACCAGTGTTCCTCTGTCTTCATACTACTTGTTACATGCAGCTTAATTCATTATAATACAGAAAGAGTGAGTCACTTGTACTCGTGCACAATAAGATCAGATAATAAGAATTGCAGCCAGCTTACAGGAAATTCGGGCTACGGTCTGAAGTGGATACTGAGAAGCGTACAAAGACCTCATGCCCGGCAGTGGGCCATTTTTAAACACTAAGGACATTTCTAGGAAAAAAATATCTTTCATTAACCGTCACTGTGTCAGTAAAAGGGACATTAGACATTGAAAGCATTGTCATAATATTATTCTTTTGTACAAAACATCTCTCTCACTCAGGGATAGATTTAATAGAGTTTCTAAAGAGGAAAATTGAAAATGTTGGCCATAGCAACCAATCATATATTGTATTTTTTTGCTGTGAGAGGTTCTTGTCTTTGATATATGGGGTCAACTTATCCTTGCAGGATAGACACTGCTGTCATATCCCGCTAATATTTATTCGTATATTAAACTGCAATGAATCTAAAAAAAATAGTAGGATTAATAAAGAAATATACGGGAATAAAGCACTAGGAAAGATCCAGTGACGTCAGGTGTTAGGTATAGATATCACTAGACATCGGATAATATGCACTATCAAAATGCCAAAATATGCATGCAAATATGCACTAAAAAAGGGCTAAATATGCACAAAATATGCACAATCAAAATACTATTTATTATTAGAATTAACCACGGGTACATACGTCCGGATATGCAACGGAAAAATACGCACGGGAGAATTTAAATAAAAATGGATGGGGGAGGAGGGCATTTAAATGAAGGTAAGTGGGCGCGATTATCATGATACGCATGTACGGAGGACACATGCGCACGGTACTGCACACGTAAAGTTACAGGTGATCTATGGTGGTGTAAGTCTCCGAGAGCAAGGCCGAGAGAGGGGAGTGGCATGGATGTGAGGGGGCGTGGCCTGCACCGGCCATGCGTATAATTGCTGCTCGATCTGGAAACGGATCTCTGAATACGACCCTAAAACTCTACATCAACTAATTCTGGACTCTACACAACAGATATAAGAAAAAGTTTCTAGTCCATTAACTGCCAACTCCCTCAGCAGTGCCCCATTGAAGCATATTGTTAGCGCTGTCCCACAAAAAGGATGAAAGGGAAAATGAGATGGTTTCATTGCACGGTTATGGTCGATGTTAGCATTGTTGGTCTGAAGTTACCTCGATTAGTGTTTTCATGCAATTCACAAGAGCCACTCGTACCAATCGTGAGTATTTTCCTTCCCTTGATAAAAGCCTGTGGGGGTAATCATTTTGGTGATTAAATGCTGATAAGACATGCCTCAAAATTATGATTGTTTCCTTAGGCATACCAAAAAGCTTGCATGACGCTTAGCAGCTGACCGTTAGCGTCACGCGTGTCTTCTGTATCCTGCTGGCTCTGACCCAAACACAGCACAAGAGGAAGGAGGCTTCTGAGGATGACAGCGCACACCTCCTGGTCTCGCCTGTAGGAGGAGCACACGTCCCTGAAAGGAGCAGAGGGTGAGACGATGACAGAACACCAGCAACAAACATCAACACTGAGGGCTGGGAATAGACTTACGGAAGAGGCTTCAGTAAAGCATTAATGTCATCCACTGGAAAGGGAACATCTCTTACAGGCATGTCTTTTAGCACCTGTAAATACTACAGAAAAGACAGAAAAATTGATGCAAAAATGACATCAATGACAGTCCATGTAACGAAACGCTACGTAGATAGCATAAAATAGTTACTACGCATGTGTAGTAGCTAAAATCGTAAAATTAGGCACGTATGTTAAAAATGACAGGGTTGTGAATCCGGCCCTGTAGCCGTAATCTTACCACACGAAGATGCAGAGGTTTGCTCATATCCAAGGAGGTATCAATGAGATTGAGGAGTTTCCTCCTTATATCAGAAGGTCTGAAGCTGACAGTATGGTTCACATCAGCTGACGCACAGAAACAGAGGAACCTCAGGGTCTGTAACAGCACGCTCTCCGATTTGGTCACATGTTCCTCTGACAAAGGGTTCACTGCACCTACAGAGACACATTGATCCGTCATCATAATAGTATGCTATTTGTCTCTTCACTTCTTACCTTACTATATTAATGTGCTTCCGAAACACCACAAACTAATTCTACATATAATATAATCTATCTCAGAGGTCCTCAACATTTTTTTTGTATGTACCAGTTACCCACTATGGAATCAGGTCAAATACCACTGATCAATCCCATCCTATCCCCGTTACTCAATGTAATTCCTTTCTTCACCCTCACTATGGTCATGCTATAAGCACATGCCTCATATATATTTATTACAGGGTTTTGCTTTTTTGCAATATTTTTTAGTCTTTTTATAACACATGCTAGTCAGTCCCCGGCATATTTTATTAAATATATTCCCTGCCATTTGCTTATGATTAAAATACAAATACTTCTGGATGCAGTAACTCTTTATAACCCGGGCCAGTTCCCTTGTGTACCACCAGATACATACCACTGAGTGAGAACCCCTGGTCTATCGAACGCCGTCAAAAGTATATTTAGTAGTATGGAGTAATGTTCATCTTAGTCACTAGAACAGAAACCTATTGATCTTACCGCTGTTTAGAATGAATGTATCAGTATAGAGAACACTAGTAACACACACACACACAACGGAGACATGGGTCCGGATTCGCAGTTACGTAGTTTTCGTCTTACGTACGATGTTTTAAGAATTGAGCTACTACGCATATGTACTATTTCTGTATGTAGGTTGCGTAAGCGCCGTCTACAAACTACGTAACTGTGAATCCGGAACGTGTATCTTAAACAATAGCAGCCCTTTTCTCGTTGTCTTCAGAATGCGTAAGTGTAACATACCAGTGACGTATTGCAACTCCCCATTGTCCGTGCTTTCTGTAGCTTCAGTAGAAACAGGGTCATCGAAAAGGTCCACAACTTGCTGGTCTTCAACATCCATCCTTGTTTCCAGGTCTTTCTCCATGAGGTCTTCTTCTACAGCTTCCACTGTGTTTCCCGTGCTTGATATCTGTAACATGCAATGCTTATCTCCAGTGTAAGGAATTACCTGGCACATTCATTTTAAAATCTCAACCCACCACTGGTATGCCATAAAGCAAGAGTTACCTAACAGTAGATTAAAAGGCAGGTTTTCAATGAGGGAATATCATTAAAAAGAAAAATTAAAAAAAAAAAAAAAAAAAGTCACCCACCACTTCCCCTAATTCTAACCCTCCTTCCTGGCAGCCTGACCCTAACCCTCTCTCCCCTGCAGCCTGACCCTAACCCCTGCAGAAAGAGTTGACTCACCTGTCCCCTCGGTCCGGAGCGTTCGGTGGAGTGATCTCTTCTTTCCGAAAGTGAATGGGTGAGTATGGTGAACAGCATACTCACCCAATCATAAATTTATTATTTTTTTTAAAGTGTAAGTATGGGATAAAGGGAGATTTGAAAAGTAACTTTCGAATATCCCTTTTTCAGAAGCCAGACTTTCTAGCCAGAGATTGCAACAGATATTAATTGAAGGTCCCTTTTTATTTGAGAATTTACTACTGAATGTACTGTGCAGTCTTCGGGCTAGATTTACTAAACTGTGGAAAAGGAAAAGTGGAGATGATGCCCATAGCAACCAATCAGATTCTAGCTGACATTCTCTAGTATTTAATAGGAAAGTGAGAGCTAGAATCTGACTGGTTGCTATGAGTAACATCTCCACTTTCCCTTTTTTGCAGTTAGTAAATCTAGACCTTAATCTTTCTGATTTGTGAGATATTAGTGTTATGCCTTCATGATATGCATTGCATTAGGTTTTATTTTCTATATAGAATCACTCTAAAGATTAGGAAGCATTGTATAGAATTAGGTATCAATCCACATTAAATAGTGTTTTATTTTTTATACATTTTAAACAGAAATTGTCACAGGTAACCAATAAGATTCAAATAATCATTGTTTAGAATGTTCTCGATAAATCAGAACTGCAATTCGATTGGTTAGCTTATTGGTTAGCTTCATTAGTTGAAGACTCGTCAGGGTAGACTATGATAAATTACTCGTTGCACAGATTTGCACAGAGGATAGTTTTGTTTGATAGGTGGTAAATAGCTTGCACCTGTGAGATAGAGCAGGGCACCTCTGAGAAAAGGCTAAATGTAAATTGTTTTCCTATGAGGCAGTGAACAGGAAAGCAGGAATCAGGTTGTACTTGGCGTTTGAGCACTGATGCTTGCAAAGGTCATTTCTTAGTCCATCGGCTTTGCCTGGTAAGTGGTTAGCAATATATGGAGCTGTGATGGGTGTAAGTGAAGTGGAACGCTGTGATTGAAGTCAGCGCATATTGATCCCCTGCACTCAGTAATTGACCTTTTTGAAGACCCCTAGTTCCATACTTTGTGCGCTTAGCATTAGATAACATGGCTGTCACACAATATTTGTTGACCTGTTACATCCTTGCTTGAAAGCGTTTTTGTGATGTTTCAAAAGTTCTTTGTGTTCCGTAGGATTAATATGACTATTCCTGTAGGGGTTATTATTGTGACACTCTGCTGGGGATAAAGGAGGCCTGAAGTGTACATTTTATTATGTAGTGAATAACACAGCATGTTCTAGAAATTAGCTCAAAGCGATGTCTGAATTACACCTGGATATAAGAGCGATATCATGATGTGCTGGACTTGCAGCTAATACAGACGTTTGTGTTGACTTCAGTAATTAAATAAAATGATTTGAGGAACAAAAGGAAACGTTTTCTATTTAAAGAAGTGGAAAGAACATGACATTTCAGACACAGCAGAAAATGTGAGGAGGCTGAGTTTGCTCTACAAATACTTAAAGAGGAACCAGACCAAAAAAAGAGAGCTAAGACGCACATTTAGTACCATCATATGCGAGGATGCAAGGACATTATACTGACATATCAGTAGTACTACACCTACCTGCACTGGCTCTGAGAATTCACAAGGATTCCAATGCTGCGTGAACACTTGTGACTCTTGTGTGTTAAGGATATGACAGAGGCCACAGGTAACCAATGCACACACAAGGTTTATCTTATAGAAGACAAGTGTGGGGGGGGGGGAAAGAGACAGAAAACCTGAATGAGACCAAAGTCACATCTGATGAGCAGCCCGTCCTATGCTAATGCACTGTATACGCTGTCCAGTAGTCGTTTTATAGGATTCATTGGACAGTATGTATGGGGTATAAAGCTCACCACACAATATATAATGTCCCTGACCTTTGCCTCCAATAGCCCAGGACATCATTGTATAGTGTAGTCATTTTTGGCCGGCCTTATTTCAAAATTAAAAAGCCACCAACTGAAAGGTGACTACATCAATGCTCCAATATATCTGCAATTAGAAAAGTGCTATTGGCAACGGGAACCTATTTCCCCATTGCAAACAGCCACAGGTTGCGGCCTGTATAAGGTTAAGGCTTCAGCGGAAGGTTAAGGTTCGGCTGCAGGAAATGGAGCGTTAGAGTTAGGAAGAGTAAAGGGTAGGGTTACATAAAAAAAAACATTGCCTGTCAGTGGATGACTTTACGTGACTGCAGGCGTCTCATCACCACTGCTTTATCAAATGAACATGGACGGCAATGAAAATCAATATGGCTGCCACAGGCTAATATCTAAAAATGATATATTGGGCAGGGCGCTGTTATATGTGCAAACATTAATGTAAATTAAATGATTACAGCGTAAAAAATGCTACGCATAATATAAATACTGGATAAATAATGAATTATAGTGTAGAATAACAATATTACAAAACGCTAAACAATAAATACTATCAATTCTAATTACTGCGCGGTAATAGGATATAAAGTGACACTCACAGTAAAATCCAGTAAATGATCTGTAGTAATAAATTCCAATCAAAGTCCCGATGTCCAGTCAGTGACATTCAATAAAGGATGTGCAGTGATTAATGCTGATCAAGGTCTATGGAATGCTTATAGGATCGTTCTTCTAGATTTCGGTTATAGATTGGTAGGATGACATTGTTTAGTAGGTTCACTTTGATTCTCTCTTTCTTTTCTTCATAAGTGAGGGCTAGGGTACAAAAAAACAGTGTCCAACTAGGAAGAAGACTTTTCATTGTTGTTTCATGGCTTGTGAGCTGACACAGCAAAATCCATCCCCAATCATTTTGCAGCTTTATTATAACTGGTGCTCTTACTGGCATTGTGTCCCACCACCAGGCTAATTGGCTGCCACTCTGGAGCACTGACATCATAAGCATTTCCACAAATGGCTTATGCCCAGGACCAGAATCTGGTCACAGCCAGCAGCATAATGTCCCTGTGCTTTCAGTTGCGTGCAAACACAAGTGCTACCATCTTGGCTCCAGACATATGATGTTACAAACTCAGTTTTGCACTTCCTCAGTGTGTAAAAAAAACACCCAGAGCACCAACGTCATTAATCAGCACCCCAGGCAGGTGCTTGTAAACCATTGCATTGCTCTTGTCTTTGTAGATAAATTAGCATTTAACAAAAAGTGTCTCTGCATCAACCTTAGTTTAGCCCATGAACACAGCTTGTAAAAGCTGCATTTTATCTGATGTCCTGCAGGAAAGAATTCTGATAGGTTGTGTGGCATAATAATGGCAGATGCCTAAAGGCCGCCATACACTAGGGCGATTATCGGTCCCAGCAGGGGTGGCCCGATAAACGGGACGATTTCCCGCAAGGGAAATCTCCTGTTATCGGCACCATACACCTCCTCTGCTGGAACCGATAATCCTAGCAGAAGAGAGGAGGGGGGAGGCAGCGCTCTCTATGGCGCTGCTGCAGAGCCATGTGCAAAGCTGTTTGGAAAAACGATCTTGGCCACTAACTAGAGCGATTATTTGCCCAATCACCCGATAATTAGTGTATAGCGTATGGCGGCCTTTAGATTACACTTTGGTTAATGCAGTGCATTTATATATTCATTCTTGTGTCCTTGAAGGCACCTGCAACTTGCCATGTGAATTTGTTAGTATGCAGCTGAATCCATAGGTGTCTCTCAGCATCACAGTAAACATCTCCTCCCCCTATTTGCTGGATTAGTCATAGCTGCCTTTGTGCAGCAAAGTGTGCTGGGAGATAAATGACTGTATTCGTGAAGCTGCGGCTTCTTAAGAATGGTCTTTTAGAAGATGAATTACTATGCATGCGTTGTAGGCCATTTATGCAATCTACGTACCATTTAGGCATGTAGATTGAGTACATGCGGTCGTTAAAGACTGCACATACTTTACAAAGCTGCCATGGCAGCCTCTGGGTGGATTTAAGAAGAGTGGGAGGGGGAGGTAAAGTAAGGAGCCGGGGGGTGTGGGTTAATGCAAAGAAAATCTGATTTGCGAAAAATCAGATTCCTTCCAGCCAGTTGCAAACTGGGATTTCCATTGCATATGCCTCGAAGAGCACTGAAAGTTCCGTGATCCGAAAATTTGTGAAAATAAATAAAAATAAAAATAGTCCCCCACTCCTTTCCCTAACCCTCCCTTCCTGGCAGCCGGACCCTAACCCTCCCTTCCTGGTAGCCTGACTCTAACCCACCATCTCCCGCAGCCTGACCCTAATTCTGCCTTCCCTGCAGCCTGACCCTAACCCTTCCAATCCCACAGCCTGACCCTAACCCTCCCTCCCCTACAGTCTGACCCTAACCCTCCCTCTCCCACAGCGTGACCCTAACCCTCCCTCCCCTGCAACCAGAACCTAACCCTCCCTTCCCTTCCTCGCACCCTGGAGAGGTTACTTACCTTTCCCTGCGGTCCGACGGTAGCAAGAGACAAAAACCCCCCTAAATAAAAAAAAAAAAAAAAAAGTAGATTGCGGTAAGTGGGGAAAAAGGGGCATATGAAAACGAACATTCGGATGTCCCTTTTTTGAAATTCAGAGTTTCTTTGTGGAGAGTGTAACCAGGAGCCGGGGAGGGGGAAACAACGTTCGTATTCTCCTTCTTAATAAGGAGAATGCGGACAGGCAGTTAGGGAAGCCCTAGGACAGTGTTGGCTAACCAGTGACACTCCAAGTGTTGTGAAACTACAAGTCCCAGCATGCCTTAACAGCAAAAGCATAGCGAATACCTGACAAAGCATGATGGGAATTGTAGTTTCACAACACCTGGAGTGTCACAGGTTAGCCATCACTGGGGTAAAGAGCTTTAAGATAATTGCGGATACATGCTCTTATATACATGCTTATCCGCACCTACTTAAAGCTTTCCTAAGTGTGAACGCGGTCCGTAGTTTTTAGATGCATTATATTACTTATACTCAGTTTCTTTATTAACTTCTCATTTAGCCTTTGTGCATTTTAAGTTGTATGTCATGTATGAATTATTTATTCTAGTAATTAAATAAAGGTTATAGACCAGAGCCATAGTTCTGTTCCTTTTGTGATCCCCAAGATCCAAATTTCTGTGCTGGAAGCGGATTCGGTTGTGGGGAGGAAGGGGGCTCAATGCTCAATACATGTCCACAGGGTGAGAGGTATTTAATTCGTATGGTAACCGTTTGGCTGAGTCCTTATGTATAATCCATATTTACTCTCCAGACCTGTTTTTTTTTTTAAGTGTGGCCAATGTTTAAATGTTAAGGTAGCGTCCAGCAAATGGAAAGGCATAAGTGTAATGGGCGTGTTCTCCAGATTGCACTTATGCAAATTAGGAACACTCAGCGATCCTATAGTATGCCTCTGCAGGCGGTGGTCAACATCCATATATCTGATATAGATCATCAAAATTGTATTTTATATATAGAAAAAGAGGTGGATATGCGCTGTACTGACTCCTATAGGTGTTGGTAATGGCAAGAAAAGTCAATCAATTTAAAAGTTAAAAGATTGATACCAGAACAATATATGCAAAGTTCATAAATAATATGTCCAATGAAAATCTCGAGATATAATCCAAAGTATGAATAGTCTAATTGGTGTTCCACTTGGATGAATATTCAGATGTGGGCAATAATATCTTCCTTCCTAGGAGTCCCCCTCCAGGGGAGTAGATATATGGATAAGACCGAATGGTCAGAGGCTAACAGAAGGTGGATGGGGAAGCGTCGCCCGATAGATGAAAAAAGTCCCGGGATCGTCTGGTCTCCTCCTCTCACTGGTGTCTGCCACGTTTCAGACGCGATCCGTCCTTTCTCAAAGTAAATGTAAAATTGTATTTTGGTACCTGGCTTTGTCAAAGGCACCTTAAGATGCCTCTTACTTGGCTTACACAGCAGCGTTACACCCAGGTGTCATTTATCCTGTGTTTAATCCCCTTGCCCGTAAACATGGATTAATTCTAAATAACCCATCTGACAGTTTTAGGTGATTTCCGTTAGTTAGGCCGTTATCTCCTCCCAGCGTGCCAGGTTTACTAGATAAATGTCACTCTCACAATGACCCTTACTTTTGTTCAATTATTTACAGCTCCGATGCCCAAATAAACAACACTGAATTCTAAGGCTTTTGAATCCAGATATCAGAAGGATTCTACTGATGACTGTTACCTTTTCACTAATTGGTTCCCAAGAGTTTAGTTCAGCAACGGCAGCAGAGTCTAAGGGTTCTGGGCCTGAGTTGTGGGCCAAGAGATGAATGCTATAGAGAGATGATGAAAGTACAAAGAGGAGCAGGCTTCCCTTCAGAGAGAGGAGGCAATCACATCATCTGAACGGGGATACACACAGTAACCATAGTGATGTGTATAAGACGAATATATTACTTTATAAGACTGTGTGCAGGAAAGTAACCGGTCACTTACACAAAACAAGACATACACCAGTCTTTCCTGCTGTTATTTATGCGCTTCCATTTACATTTTGGGGTACATAGTTAGGGGTGTAGTATGTGAGCATTACGTTCTCAGTGCCAATAGTTAACCTAAGGGGAATTAATGTGCCGACAGGATTAACGGATCAGCATTCTTCTAGAGCAGGGAGTGGGGACAGAGTGGAGGAGAGCAGGTGCGTGCAAGAGCGAGGACAAGGGACTGGATCCAGATTTAGTAAGGTGCGTAAGTGGGGTAAATGTGCATGCACCCTCCAGATGTTATGTTAGTGTTACAAACGTAACACTAATGTTGCTACCATTGTACGGAACTTAAGACATCCCAGCACTAATCACAATTCTACTGTCATTGGGTCCTAATTATACCCTTGGCCAGCATGGGAAACACTACCTTAAAACTTGTGTGAACATAAACTGGCAGGAGTCTGGATCACTGAGCGCTCTATACTGTACTGTACAGAAGGCATGTCCAACTCAAAACCCCAGTTGGGCCAAAAAGTCTCAGATTATGTGGGCCGCAAGAAAAAAGTCTCATATGTAATTTTTCTCACGCTACCATGTCTCCAGCCTCTCCATTAATTCCCCATTCACATGTCTCCAGCCTCTCCATTAATTCCCCATTCACATGTCTCCAGCCTCTCCAGTAATTCCCCATTCACATGTCTCCAGCCTCTCCAGTAATTCCCCATTCACATGTCTCCAGCCTCTCCAGTAATTCCCCATTCACATGTCTCCAGCAACTCCCCTTTTCCAGTAACTCCCCATTCACATGTCTCCAGCCTCTCCAGTAACTCCCCATTCACATGTCTCCAGCCTCTCCAGTAACTCCCCATTCACATGTCTCCAGCCTCTCCAGTAACTCCCCATTCACATGTCTCCAGCCTCTCCAGTAACTCCCCATTCACATGTCTCCAGCCTCTCCAGTAACTCCCCATTCACATGTCTCCAGCCTCTCCAGTAACTCCCCATTCACATGTCTCCAGCCTCTCCAGTAACTCCCCATTCACATGTCTCCAGCCTCTCCAGTAACTCCCCATTCACATGTCTCCAGCCTCTCCAGTAACTCCCCATTCACATGTCTCCAGCCTCTCCAGTAACTCCCCATTCACATGTCTCCAGCCTCTCCAGTAACTCCCCATTCACATGTCTCCAGCCTCTCCAGTAACTCCCCATTCACATGTCTCCAGCCTCTCCAGTAACTCCCCATTCACATGTCTCCAGCCTCTCCAGTAATTCCCTATTAACATGTCTCCAGTCTCTCCATGAATTTCCCATTCACATGTCTCCAGCCTTTCCAGTAATTCCCCATTCATGTGTGTCTCTCTGCATTCATGTGTTTCCAGCTCCCAATATCCCCCATCATATGTTTCCAGCTCCCAATGTCCCCCATCATGTGTTTCCAGCTCCCAGTATTCCCATCATGTCTCCAGCTCCCAATATCCCCCATCATGTGTTTCCAGCTCCCAGTATTCCCATCATATGTCTCCAGCTCCCCAGTATTCCCCATTTATATGGCTCCAACTCCATAGTAATTCCCTATTCAGTAGTCTCCAGCCTCCTCTGTTTATACCTTACTTATCTTCCATCCGTTTTGTGTGCAGTCATCCAGCTGCTCTGTGTCTTCTGGCTGTTAAGCAATCTGTTTTCTGCTGTCGGCCGATGCAGCAGTTATACAGGACAGTTGAACAGGGGCTTCGCTATCTACTGTCCTGTCCTGTTTAACTTCTGTGGCGGCTAAGGGCAGGCCCTTTTTCAATGATTGCCGGACCCCCCTGAGATTGCCATGCAAAACAAAAGCAGGATGGTCCTGATTCACGGACCTCAAAGGGGCGAGGCCTAACTACCCTGTAAGTCCCATCTCTTTTTCGGCCCGCGAATAATGACACTCCCACCGCAGCGGAAGGGGTGCTCATTCGGCATCTATTTCTTCCCTCCGGAAGATCTTAGAGGGAATGGCCCCCCTTCCCCTGCCAACCCTGGGTGCAGGATGAATGCCACAGGGCCCCCTGTTCTGAGGGATCCGTGTGCACTTCACATCCTGCACCCATTATAGATACGCCTATGGTCCCGCCCACTAACATGTGCGGAACTACCTCTTTGTTGGAAGCGTTAACTGACTAAAGGCGGGTCAGAACAGATTGAGTTCTGATCAGGAAATACACAAAATCAGACAATCTACGATAAGAACGCATGGAAAAGAGGGGATTGTTGGAAGGCTTGATCCATTTGAGGACATGAGGGGGTAGGAGACTATTTCACAGTGATGATAGAACTCACAAAGGCATTTTAAAACCTCTCTGTCCACCATGTGAACATGACCACATTATAGATCAATAATAGCAGTAAAGTGAATAAAAACAAGGCATGTATGAAAACCCAGCACTGATAGCTTGAATTAAAAAGAGAATAATGTGGCACAATTCTGCCTGTATATAGTATGCAATACATTGTTATACAGATGGCTCATCATTTTACCTGTATGTAGAACAATAAAAAAGGTCATTTGCATGCAGTGCATAATTTGTGTCTGGGATTAGGTGGTTTAAGGACACCTGTGATGAAAAAGTTCTGGTCGGCAGCATCAGATATTTCCATTATGTGTCCTCTTGTAAATGCTGAGAAAAAATTCCAATCAATCAATGACAGCTCAAATGCCTTGCAACAGCGGGCATAATTAATCAAATTTCTAGGAGGTAATGAAGTCTGTGCAGGAAGCTCGTTATCTGGAACCCTGCAGGTAACGGATAACAACGAGCTTGCTGGACAGGTGTCAGCTCCTTGAACAAAAATATGAAACCAAGTTAAGAAAAATACAGAAGCAAATGCTTCCCCCAAAGGACCTATTCAGGGTGCAGTCCGGATGTGCAGAGGGCTTCCATTGGAGATACAGTAGATGGTCCGGATTCACACCAGCGGACGCATTGCACATACGTCCTTATTTTAATGATACGCATACGTAGTAACTATTTTACGTAATCTATCTATTGCTTTGTTACGTAGATTGCGTATGTTCGGTCTTAAAGTTAGGTCCGCTGGTGTGAAGCCGGGCCTAGGTGTCTAGTCTATACTGCAATCCATGGCTTAGACACCACAAATAGTGCAACAAATAATTGCAGAAAGCGCAATAAATAAAAACAAATTACCAGTAGCCAAATGTCTGTCTGCTGGCCAGGTATTGACAAATAAGCATTTTTTTTAATGTAAAACCACTTGTGTTATATTGTCTGATATTAGGGTTGATAAAGAACTGCCGCAGTGTGATGTGACCAACAAGACCATGAGTCCAGTGCTCCCCAATGGCAGGATTGTGTAGCCCCTATGAAATATATTATATGCTTTCATAAATCATTGATAGTTTCCATAATTTCATCCCGAGCCTTTGAGTTTAAGAGATGAGATCAAACAAATCATTTATAACTATAAAAAATCCAATCATTTTGTTGTTAAACAAAAATAGACTTTAAACAGAAGAACAGGTTTGATAACAGGGTACGTGATTATAGATGGAATTTGTGGCTTTGATATTTTCCCAGTCATGTGAGTACAGAGAGCATTTAAGGAAACTCCCTCATCTATGTGTCTGCGTCAGGTGTCTGACAGGCTCATGGCAAGTCATGAACTGGATATATAAAGGAACAGCTCTTATATCGGTTGTGTGGCAAGGTACACGGATCTGCACACATGAGAAATGGAAATGCATGCAAGCAATCGTATAGTGTGCACCTACCATGCATTGCATCAAGACAATAAGATTCCAACTCTTGACATAACTGGGATACCATGAAATTTGCTCCTCCTCCCAACTTTATTGACAACTCTACCTTACATAATCTCTCACCTGTAGTATACAATGGCTTGGAGAGACAACACTTTACATTTCAGCCATTACATCTTTCTAGTCATTAAAGTGCCACTATCTGTCAGTTGTACATACCTGACCCGCTCTATTAGCACAACTTTTCAACTCAGTTTTATTAGTCACACTCCTGAAGGAAAGTGTCCTAAATGTTTTCAGTATTTTTGGGTTAATAATAAATAAGGACATCCATTAGAGATTCTCTTTTTCAACTGAAAAATGGAGGATGCTTGCTGTTAGAGCAAGCTACACCATTATTCCCATTATAGACAAAGGACCGTGTTCACACTCGAGTGAGTTAAGTACGGACAGATCCACACCTAACTCATCCGTCCTGCCCCTAACCTTAAGGGGCTACCTTATCTTACCGTGCATAGTTGCCTTCCTAAGAGGAAAACTCCGCACAGAGAACGGCCTCTCCTTGCCCCCCCACCCCCGGCTAATCTAAATCCCTAAACTACTCCATGCAGGTCTTTAAAGACAGCATAGAGTCAATCTACGTACCTTACTGGCAAGTAGATTGTGTAAATGACCTCCTGCGCATTTCCGGAGATTCCCACGGACCTAATAATTTTTCTTTTTTTGAGAAACTTTTTTTTTTACCACAAAAACAAACAAAACTTAGCATTGTAACTGTTTCCGAACAAAATGCACTGTGGGGAAAGTGTATTTTCTATGTAATAGATTCTTAATAAATATAATAAATAAGAAATATGGTTCTGTAGCGCTGCACTGTATATAAAACACCAGGACCTCTTTGTACAGCCTTTTGGAAAGCACCTCCCATATTTGCCCGCATTCTAAATATTTGCAAAAATAAAGAAGCTCCTTCGTTCCGACTCACTGAAGACAAAGGGAGAGGATGTGACTAGGACCATTAATCCATTGTCTGCATATTAGGCAGCCACATATCTCCGGTACAGACTATAAAGCATTAGAGCATAACCTCTGCTAAGTAGGATATTAATTAGTTCAGATATTTTAAGCGTGCTTGTCTGAACACCGTGTTCTCATTAGACTTATTTTCAAATACAAATGTAACTATGTATGAATACATAATAATGTGCACTTACTACTTCACCCCCGAATCTTTTAACAGCAGAAACATTTGTTTCTTAGACTATACATGGGGAAGAAAAATAACAAAATAAAGTATATCTATATATCTTTATAGAGCTAATCCTGCTCCTAACCATTATATGCATGCACAGTAGCGTCACTGTCACGTGGTTTGTTGGGAATATCTGCTGACGACGTGTGTGAACACGTGTCACTGCAGGGGAATAGTGGACCTGAGACTGGGTAAGGGATGGGATTGGCTGACATGGCGTGTCAGGTGACTCACATGGAGGTGGTATAGCAATGGGAGCTAATGTTGGAATATACTATATGCATTAAAGTGGCCTGATCTTAAAAGTCATATAGGGAAGCTGGACAAATATAAGGGGCAGAAGTAAAATCTGCACACATTGAAGGGGTAGAAATGAAAGCTGTACACATAGAAGGGGCAAAAATGGAAGCTGGACACACAAACATGGGGCAGAAATGGAAACTGGGAATATGTAAGGGGCAGAAATGGAAACTGGGAATATGTAAGGGGCAGAAATGGAAACTGGGAATATGTAAGGGGCAGAAATGGAAACTGGGAATATGTAAGGGGCAGAAATGGAAACTGGGAATATGTAAGGGGCAGAAATGGAAACTGGGAATATGTAAGGGGCAGAAATGGAAACTGGGAATATGTAAGGGGCAGAAATGGAAACTGGGAATATGTAAGGGGCAGAAATGAACATGTCTGCCAGTCCCTTGTACTTTAATTATACTTAAGTGACATCACAGCTATTGTCCTAGGTTATGTTACATAAACCTAATTTTAAAGCCAAATGGGTGGAAATATTACAAACACAACCCAAACATTTTCCAAATAAAGTTTATGCAAACCTGCAGCTACCAGAGTTTTCGTTCTCATTAATATCATCTCATTTTGGTGATTGTCATAAACTACATTAACATTGCAGATAGAACTGTAGTATACAGGGAACCTTTGCTCCATGCAAAAAATATGCATCATCTCTAACACTGTCATCTAAGCTGTCATTATGGAACACTAAACCCTATTTATCAAAACCTCATCAAGTCTTAAACGATGCAAGCTATCCCCTTTTAAAATACTTCTGCAGTAGAAGAGAGTTTTAGGGTCAGGCGGCGGAGAAGGGAGTCTTAGGCTCAAGCTGCAGGGAAGGGAATGTTAAGCGAGGCACACACTGGATAGGATAATCGTTAGATAGCTCTCAAATCGTTTGCGTGTGTACTGTCAAACGATGCAGTGAATTGTCAGATTCTGTCCTGCATCGTTAGATCTTGATTTTTAGCAGCTCCTAAAAATCACAGATCAACAATGAACGATCTGTGGTTTTGTATGTGTGTCTATTTAGCAGAAAGGACTTCTGGGAACGATCCTGCGTGAATCATTCCAGTGTGTACAGCTGCAGGATCGTCAGATCTTTTTATTATTGAAGGATCGTTTAATTTTGTCAGCGTGTACCCAGCTTTAGTTATAGTTTTGCCTGCCTACTTTTTAATCAACCAGATGAGGTGGTCAGAGTGGCAAGGGAGATGAGGGCTTCTAAAATGCAGTTTGAATCACAATGTAAGGAAGTTTGATTTAAATATACACCGCGCCGCTGTCGAGTTTTTCAATGCAAGGTTATTATTTTTAAACTCTGTGCTCTCTTTCCAGAACAACCGATGTATTCCTGCCGCGCTTGAAAACTACTACACCGAACAAGATCAGAGCGCTCAGGGGAAGTTTTACACAGTCATCAACCACTACAACCTGGCCAAGCAAACCATTACACGCTCTGTATCCCCGTGGATGACGGTTCTTTCAGAAGAGAAGCTGTCTGAACAGGAGACAGAGGCCTCCCAGAAGTCGGCTTAGCGGACCAGGCACCTTTTATCCCCCCGCTGCTCAATGTTAAGTGAACTCAAAAAGAACGTTAAAATCATGGTTAACTGCTCTGCCTCCGAGGCAATCAAGTAGTTAAGGTTCGTTTAGGAATTACTTGTATTTATGTTTAAAAACAAAAAACAAAAAAAAACAAAAAGCACGCTTCTGTTTAATGGTATTGCTGTGCATATATAACTGTACAGATCATAACTCAGCATCAAAAGCTGGCCAATGACCAATGTCAAAACAAGAAAGCTTGCTCATTTTTTTATTTTTATTAACCATTTGAATTAATGTGGATTATTTGGTTGGTACCAGGTTGTTTGTAGGTGAATAATCATGTTTATAGATTAGGTATTTGCAGCAAAATACATAAAAAAAATAAAAAACCACAACAAGATTCCCTAACGTACAAAATAACAAATAAATACATAAATGAATCAATAAGGGTTCAGAGAACGACGGCCCATCTTGTTAGTTTGCTTAAAGTGGAGTTGAAATGACTCCCTTTTACCCAACAATTATTTAGTGAAATAGTTTGGTGGGTATTTTATAAATCAGATTTTATATATCAATCCCCTTCTCTGACGATGCAATGGCAACACAGAGCATGTCCTATTTTTTTAATGCCCATTTTAATTTCCAAATGTAACCCTGCTGATCAATGATCTCTGATTTGGATTGAGAAATGTTGACTGAATTTAGGAAGAGAAAACAGATCTGTCCCATTCAATACTATTTTCGCTTCTCAAATTACAGATGAATGAAATTTTTCCCTGTAATGGATGACTTACTGGGTTGAATATCATGTTGTTTGCTTGCAATAAGAAACACAAAAACATATTTGGAATGTAAGACAGATTTTTTGGGGGAGGGGAGGGGAGATTTTTTTTTTCTTTTACTTGAGTTCAGTGAATTAGTAAGATTTCATACGTAAAGTGGTTGTGATTGTAGATTATAAGAGCTGTTTCGCGGATTTTGGTTTAAGTAAATGGTTGAAATAATCATTAAGAGTTTAGCAATTTACTGTGTTATAAACAGGTCTGAAATGGACTGTTGTACTATTTATTCATGGCTCCGTGTGGACACACTGGGTACGGAACAGGGCACAGGACATTTCAGCTTTCCTGGAAGGTCTGGGTGATAAAGAATTTGGTTGGGGAGAAAAATGTAGAACGATTATAAGCACTGAATTGACTACTGCTTTAGTATAACCACTTTCACAGGCACATCATTTATAGTTATACTTTAAATTTCTTGAACTGTATTTCTAAATATGCATTGTGTAGCTATGATGGTATAATGGGATGGATGCCACAAATCCTATTTCTTATATTACTTGGGCAGTACCTTTAATAAGGTCAAAGGTTCAGCCAAAATGGCCGACACCATGTTAAAATAACATCTGAATATAATGTGTTTTCCCATTTAGCGTCACTAAACAAGTCTCCGCCTAACCATAAATTAGGGTCTGCCCTCCTTTGGACTTCTTGATTTTTTTGATCTTCCTTCTGTGTTTACAATCATATATTCTCATAAAAAAGAAATAGAAATTATTGCTTTTGTTCTACACCATAAGCAACTAAAGCTACTTTAGAGGCAGTATGGGTAGCCTGTTAAAACATAACAACCTGCAAATCACCCTTAGGTGTAGATTAACTTAAGCTTCTTTAAATATTGGAAGGGTTACCCACAGCAGCCAATAAGATTCTAGACAACATATTTTCAATATACTGCATATTTGATAGCGCAAATTTGGTTTTACTTCCTAGAAGCTTAATCAACTACTTAACCTGAGTTATAAGTTAAAACAATAAATTTAATCAAATGTAAAGACAGCCATTTGTAATACCATATATTACAAATAGTAACAGGAGGACTTGTGAAAATCAATAAATCTAAGTAAATTGAATGTCACCTTTCAATGCATTCTCAAACATTACCTCTTGTTTCCTGTTGTGGATATATAAGCAGCTGTTTTAATGAAAAGGTTACAGAAAAATAAATGTATAGCAGAAGTTCTGAAAAATACAATTCATTTTTCTGAGTGTCGGAAACACAACTATGGTCTGGTAGCAAGATGGGATATAAAAATGTGATGATTTTCCGTTAATGAGTAGATCAATGCTTTAATACATGGGGAGAAATATTGATGGTAACTACAACCAGTGATGGAATAATACTCAAATACTATAAAGTGACGTAAGTGCATACATTACGCTCTACCAAGAGACAGCACATTAATTTAATGTTAGACACGGAGCATACAGACTTATCACACTAAACACATAATGAAAGGCACATAAGTGGAACATGCTTTGTTCAGGAGTTACCCCCCTTGTAATATCAAAATGTGACCAATTGGTGGACCAGATCATGGGATTTTATTTCACTGGGAAGCAGCCTACTCGCAAAAAGTGGATACATAGCGGAGCGTAGGTATGCTTTGTAACATAACCTGTGCATATACCCTATACATTTGGCTGCAGTTTGTTGATAATGTCATACAGAACATGGCTCGTTACATGCAGCTTCTGCTACTGCAGAAATAAGAACGTATATTTAGATGAAGTACAGGATCTGCACAGACCGGTTTACATTGATGCCAATTGGAATCTTTGATTGCTCCTAATAGATACATGCACATCTCATCAGTGCTTACACTTAGAAAGGCTGGGAGAAGCAGGACCTTTAACATAGGACCCAAATGTTTGGGGGAGTACCTGGATTTAGTGGTTAAAAGCACACAGAAAAGGATTTGGAAATGGGGTGATTATAGAGTATACAGTAATATGCAAGGAATCAATGTTAAAAAGGAAATGCTGTAACCAAGCTGAGAAATAGATAATACGATTAAACAACACACTTACGCAAATAGATAGGAATTCACTTTCTGCATTAGTATGCATAACACACAACACGCCCTCACCTTGCACAGTGGATCTCACATTGCTGTCTCATGTTGTTGCACTGTAGATAAACAGGATGTATAGAAATCACTTACAATAAAGACATTATAAGACACCACTATTAGTCATTCTTTCTACACAAATCTCACTCTCGTTGGCTGATGAAAAATTGTAATTTAGGGAATATAAATGTATGTTTGCCATTATTTTACCTTTATGCCGATTGAATGTTTCACTTTCTGATTTGCCAGTGAATAATTTTATTGTTCTATTATTTATTATTAAATAAAATGTGAAAAAATAAATATGACCTTTTTCCTTGATTTTTTCAAACTTGATTCCATAGCATTGGATTCCTGATAGGTCTGATAAAACAATATGTGTACGGCTGGGTACACAAGATGCAGTATATGGAACGATGATGGGAATGTACACTCTAATACTCATTAGTTAGACCGTTAAGGAATTCGTTTTCTCTTCGATTATTGGTTCACACTATTTTAGGAATGTATTGTCAGTGTTTCGACAAATCAGCTCACACCAAACACGATAATGTGATTGGCCTTATTATCAGATAGTGTGTGTCCAGCTTACTGAGGCTTATACTGTCCAATAAATGAAAGTCCTTGGACTGGTTCCAGAATTCACTAGGATTGTAAAACACATTTTTTCCCACAATTTCAGTAAGTATCTGGATCTGCAAGATCTAGGCACCCATAAGTTTGGTATTTTTGATGGGTTTCGACAGTGGGGTGGACGAGAGTGCTAATGGGAGGGATGCTAATTTTATACTATAGAAGTGCCATACACACACTGCCCTATTCAGACTTCCAATCTGTCACCATCCCCATTTTAAGTGGGGACAGATTGTAAATCTGAAAAGGTGGCTTGCTGGGATGAAACTCTGCTCGAACGAGGCGAGTGGCCTCCTAAGCACTTGCATGGAAGGCAGGATCTAGTATTGGTCCAGTATCGGATCCCTGCTAGTGTTGCACTTAGAGCTCCGAGCTTAGCGCGACTGCTAATTTTGCTCCAGTCCCTTGAGTCTACATTGCAAAATTACAAACATAATGTCAAGTCAAATAAAACAAAAGAAACAAATTATACAAATAAAATGTAACTTTATTGAATTATGGCTGTGCTTAAATATAATAAACGGATTACCTTAATTTGCTTATTTAAATCATAAGCAGCATGTTAACAGAACTGTTATTTTAAAAAAAAAAATGAAAACAAAACATTCCAGAAATAAATAAAAAAAACACCACAGAAGAAAACATTTTAAACATCAAAAATCAAGTTTTTAGTTAAAGCATTAAACTTCAGTCATTCTGTAAGTGCTCTTTTATGCCTCAGTAATTAGCAAGCATTGGTGTGTATTTTAGCGCTGCGATGTATCACATTGCGAAACAGGGACAGCCGAAAGTTGCTTTTTGGCTGTCTCTATTTCAAAATGAGAGCCGTTTCAGAATTTAGTTTTTATGAATGGGTGAGTATGCGATTCCTTAGTGGAGACTTGGGATTAGGCTGTGGGGTGGGAGACTTAGGGTTAGGGAGTGGGGTTGCTTACCTTTCGGAACACCTTTCAGTGCTCTGGGGATCAATTGCTATTCCTCATCAAGACATAGGCAATCGATATCCAGAGCGAACGGCCTTATCGAAACAGTGCTGTTCGCAACGGGGACCCACACTCATATTTCAGAAGCTGGGCCAGAGTAATGGCTAGCGCTTGATGAAATGGTTTATATTAAGCTTGGTGTATGAAACAGAACATTACAATTAGAATCTGGAATTAAGTATAAATGAGAACATTTTAGATTTCATCACTTCTGTGCTCTGTATACTGTATAGCAGATTCCAGGGGAAATGTAAAATACTTGTAAAAAGATGGTCTTTTCAGCACAATCATTTAGTGGACAAATGGACATAAAACCCTGGTATGAAATGAGTTTACATATTGTTCAAAATGTCCACTACTGTTTTCAGAGATACAGCTTAAACATATGAGAAATAAGAGAATTCCTGCCAGGGAAACCCAGATCATGTTAGGCCCTCTAGATACCACTAACAGTCCATGTTTTCCAGGTCTCCTTGCTGGAGCACAGGTGTTTTCATTACTGACTGACACATTTTAAAAGACCCACAGGTGGTAGTACTCTGTATATCACTATTGATTCTGTGAGGAGACCTGGAAAACATGAACTGCTAGTGGTTCCTGAAGAGCCAGATTGGGAAACGCTGCTCTATAATTTGCATGGTCTACAAGCATTGGACTCCATCAGAAAAATACTGTACTCCAACCAGACTGTCCAACATGCCCCATACCCCTAGGTACTAAATACCCTGTTCCTGAGCTTCCAATAATCAGTTACTATGGTAATCAACCAGGTTAAGAGAAACATTATTTAAATATTTAAACCAGGTAAGTGACGGTTGGAAGCTCAGGAGCAGAGTATTGCGTATCTGGTGGAATGGGTCATGTTGGAGGGTAAAACAGACCAAGAGCTGATGAAACAATGGTTGGGTACCTCAAACATATCTGAATAAGTGCTGCTCATGTGAAGAGACCAATGTAGATGATAGTAGTAACACTTAAACATACTTTTGCATCAACTGATACCCTAACACCCAGTCCAATGGAAGATATGTAGAAGTGCTGGTCATTGTGGAGTGTATTCCCGTGGCATAAGTAGCTTTCCCCCATTACATTAAAAACAGAAGTTGAATTTATCTACTAAATATCAGTGGACCGGACCTTTCTCTTACTTTATACAAATCACTTTAAGATTCGGTATTAATGACAGAGGAGCGTATTCAGAATTAAGAACGCCTGGTAATTTACGCACGCAAAATGCGTAAGTGGGGTGATTTCTATTTAGTGCACATGTGCAGACCATGGAGTTATGAACCGTAATTGGAATGATGCGTAAGCAAATTCCGTACGACAAAAAATGCGTACGAACATACAAAGGTCGGGCGGATTAATTAATAGGCGTCAGTCGCAATGTAAATAGCAAAGAATGTGCGTGGTAATGTAGTAGACGCAAGGTCGTATTAGCAAACGTTTCACTTCCGTCACATATACGAGCGCTAACAATAAGGTTGCTTTCACAACACGGAAGTGTTCCGAAATTCGTTACTTTTGCGACACGTACTTATTTTGTATTAACGTACGGATCTATTACAAATGCACGGAAAAGCTTCTTAAAACCTGAATCCGTGTGATTTACAAGATGATGTTTAATAAAAATAATTAGTGTTTTTTAAGTATTGAATGATTAGATGGTGCTTGTCACATGAAGAAAGGGTCATGGCTACGCAGAGGTAACATTACTAAACCAACAATTTAACAAGCAAAAAAAAAAAGCCTTAAGGGACCTTCATATTTTATTATCATGTATAAAAACTAAGGTCCATAATTAACCACCGCTGTGTAAACCAGACACTGCTGTCATGTCTGACCTTTTCCCAGGTGATACAAACAGCTCAATATCTTCCCATTAATCTCTTTAAAGGTACACTCCATGACCCTCATTATTAGAAGTGACATTTATTAACAACGCCAAGCAAATGTTCCAGGGGAAGACGTACAATGCAGAGGTGGCATTTTCTCTGTGGTTTAACATTGTGCAATTATTTTAGTTATGACTAGAAGGCTTGATTCAATTATTAACTGTCGTACCAGTCCAGGAAGAGTAAAGAGAACGAGCACATTACTAGGAAGAAAAGGATCCACACTCTAAAGCCGGCATTGTTCTTAATAGCCTGCAAGCAAAACACAAACACAGGGAGGGTTGCTAAATTGTTGCTGAAGAGTAATTGCAGATATACAGACACATGTTCAACATATTAATAACATTGTTTAATGGACTTCAGATGTCTCCTTGAGTAGCGAGAATGGTGTTACCGATGGTCAACTTAATAAATAACAACACATATTTACACTGTATCAGAAGCATAATCTGCACTACAAGCACTACACTACAACACTCAGTATGCTCCAACAGCAAAGGCATAGCTGATGTATAATATCACCAAGGTTCACCTTCCTCACTGAGATACTGGATCCAGTGTTCCTGCAGAGGGATCCGGATACTCCCTTTGGGCTGGATCCAGACTTAAGTAAGTGCTTGAAATGAGTTACTATTCCATGTCGATTGCAGGGGAGTCACATTTCATCTGTTCCAAACAGTATTAGAGTTGAGAGGTGATGTTTCCTATCCCAAGTCTAAATAACAGTGTGATAGTAAAGCTGGTCAGTATCCGTGTGCAGTAAGCAATTCAAAGATATGCCTGCATGCAAAGAAAACTATGAACTTCACTCCCCCTGCAATCAACATGGTTTAACCCAGGAGTAACTAAGTTCAAGCACTTACTTAAGTAAAGCACCACTACCTGAAGACTTCTGCACCAGCATCACGTAATATGGGGACAGCTTGTAAGTCTGGATAACACAATGCACTATGCATACTGCCAGCTCCCAATTAGCGTACCAGCCACCTGCATCCTGCCTATACCCACTCCCAGTCCAGAACGCTCAGCGACTGCCATGACACATATTACAACCCACCCAGGCTCTGTGCAGACATATTATGGAAATCAATAATCAGTAACCAATGTGTCCTGTCTGGTCAGTATGCCTGGGGCTGGGTAATGGGTATGCACTGAAAGTTTTACTTCATTCATTTATGTATCATTGCAATGGTCATAGGTCTCTATTCTTCTTACATTATGAGCTATTAAATGTGTTAAATTGTGTCTTAGACAATATCCCTCTAATGTCAATGCCCCTCCTCATTTATACATGTAATAGTGCAGTGTAAATAACATGAAAGAAACCTTTACCAGTCCCAAGCGTGATAGAACAGCTACATCCTAACAACGGGCTGGTTCTTCACAGACCACTGATGTGTAACAGGCAGCCGGCTGAGTCTTCCTCCACAGAACCCCTGCGCTCATGCTCAGATAAAGCAGAGGCTACGGCAGACTACAACGCTGGGAGGTCCAGCCGCAGCCTATTGGAGAAGGTGGAGGAGGGAGTGCAGGGTTCTCTCCCTCCTTCTTCCCATTAGTGGCCCTATATGAAAATTGGAGGGCCACACGTGTGCTTCTCTATGAACAAGGTGCCGCTGTATTTTTTTTAATTTTTTTTAAATTGATGTTTAGAATTAAACAAATAAATTATATTTTAACCTCTAAAAACCTGTATGTTTAGTTATATAAAAGCTAAATAACTTAGTACCATTAGTAAGTGCTCAGTGTTTCCCATCAGCACAAAGAATCTGCAGAACAAAAGGGAATTTCAAAGCCTCTGACAGCGACAGTTCATTGCCCTGGGAATCAGGAGTAAATTTCTGTCTCAATTACTATTGCTTCCTGCTATCAGCTTTTAGGATTTAGGAGTTTAGAAAATAAAACTGGCATTTATTTTATTTATTTACAGGTGTTTATACAGCGCCATCTGATTACGTGCCGTTTTACAGAGAATATTTGACCTTCACATCAGTCCCTGTGCCATTCTAAGTTCCCTAACACACACACACACACAAACGCACTCACAGACACACACTCACTCACAGACACACACACAGACACACAGACTAGGGTTAATTTAGACAGCGGACAATTAGCCTACCAGCATGTCTTTTTTATTTTTTTAACGGAAAAGAATTTAAAACTCATTTTAAGCCAATGCAGGCAAATGCTATTACAACTGCCCAGGAAATGATGTGGAAAAGCTTTGGCATAACCTAAGGGATCATTCAGAAACCATCAACAATAACTGAGCTGCGATGACTATTGGAGGCGATTTAATGGAACGGGAAATGTCAGTGACATTCAGACAATGCCAATACAAACTGCAAACAATGATGTGCCTGGAAACATTACATATAGATTGTCTGGCAGCTATCACAGGACAACAGCTATAAATACTAAAAAAAATACAAAAAAATAATGAAGGAAAATGAGTTTAAGTCCTTTCCTTTAAAATATTATGTTTAAATTTCATGAATGCACAGGATGAGGGATATAGTTCTGTGTACAGGATCCCTGCATTATGTTCTCAGGCTGCCACTGATGGATTTTTCCCATGTACATACAATATGCTGTTTGTTTATGTAAAATACATTTCCAAGAAAGATGTGTCTGGATAATTGGTTGGAAATGTGTGTGAATAGCGAGCTGTATGTGTCATATTATTGTGGAGTGCAGCACACAGATAGGGTAACCTCTCTATAAAAACACAGACGATCTCTAAGCAGCACCTCCTTCTCCACATACAGAGCAATCACACACTTTACCTCTCGTATGTCTTCATTTCCTTCGCGGATATTCTCTGTGGCGCTCACAACCAGTTGATGGATATTGTCAATGTCTGTTTCCTGCCACATGTAAAGGAAGAAAACATTCACCCATGAGAGCTGAAGAGCGG
>WWET01000045.1:458024-468106 GCA_011038615.1 Limnodynastes dumerilii | reverse complement strand
GGAATCCTGTAAGATGGGCAAGTATCTCCATATAAGCCCCTATAATGGGATCCTGTAAGGTGAGCAGATATCTGCATATAAGCCCCTATAATGGGATCCTGTAAGGTGAGCAGATATCTCCATATAACCCCTATAATGGAATCCGGTAAGGTGAGCAGATATCTGCATATAGGCCTCTATATACAATGGGCCAGATCCAGAGCTACGTTTCCATTACGTTTCCTAGCGTAGCGTGTTTACTATGCACTCCCCCTGCATGTATGTACTTTGGCCGTTTTACGCTTCCCGAACCCTACCTTAACTTTACACAGCGTAAGTACTGCATACCCTCTAACATAACCCATTCCATTAGATACAAAATACTCTGCTCCTCAGTTTCCAACTGTTACTACGGTAACCTCCTTTGTTGAGGAGACAAAATAGTTTTTCAAATATCAGTTAAGTAATTTCACCAGGTAAGTGACAGTTGGAAGCTCAGGAGTGGAATATATTGTACCTAATGGAATGGGTCAAGTTGGAGGGTCTGGTACTGACTTACGTAAAGGCAGCACGTAATTACACACCTAAGCACGCCCATACTGTACGATTTAAATGCCTCACCCAGCCTGTGAAGTGTAATTACGGGTGTCGTATGGCTGGCAGGCCCCTTCGTACGTAGTTACGATGAAAATACGTGACTGGCCCTTACGCACCGAGTTACGTTGCGTAACATCTGCCATGCATATGCGCTAATGACTTTTACGCTAGCGGCAAATCACTAGTGTACATAGCTGTGCATCTACCCCAAGGTTTCTGTGTGAAAGATGCATGAAAACGCTGCAGTGACTGTAACTGTACATTCATGGCCAGGAGGGGTCTTATTTTACCTGCTGGAGAACCTTCTCTGTGAATATCTCCTGAAGTCTGGATATTTCAACCACCTTCCCTTCAATTTGCCTGGAGAAAATAAAATAAAAATAAAAATTAAACACAAGCAAGAGATTAACTTAACCAAAGAACTGCAGACTACAGGGACGTCATTATTCTACACTCTGTACTGAAGGAATTGTATCATGAGAAGAATCAGGACTGTACGCGGCAGAAACAGTACTACTTCTATGTACTGCATATGCTTTTATTAAGCTACATTACCAGAGGTTTGCTAACAGAGAACATGTTATCCAAGTGTATAAAACACAGATATAAAAAAAATGTGTACAAAAAAATAAGTAAACCGCACGCAGTTGCGTACAGGCAGAGCGCACCCAGTTGCGTACAGGCAACGCGCAACCAGTTGCGTACAGGCAACGCGCACCCAGTTGCGTACAGGCAACGCGCACCCAGTTGCGTACAGGCAGTGTCCACACAGTTATGAACGAGCAATAAACACCATTATACAAGTAATGCACACACAGTTACGTACAGGCAATAAACACCATTACACACAGGTAATGCACACTGTTACAGACATACAATACACAGTTATATACAGAGAATATACAGTGGGGAATATATTCTGCACTTTGTCACACAGTGACTGGGAGAAGCATGCTGTGACTGACAGCAGGCAATGCTAAACAGAGGCTTGAGAGCTGTGTGTAATTTTTGTACAGTGGCTGCAGGAGGAAGCACACAGTGATAATGACCGTCTGTTGCTGTGTGCCTTCTTCTGCAGTGACCCTGGGAAGAGATCCTGTGGGTGTTGCTGTAACAAGGACACAGCCTGGAAACCGTTACCAATGCAATGTTGGTGGTTCAATATGTGGACCAGTAAATACAAGATATGGGTTGTGGTGTGAGGGATTTCTTATTTAGATTTATTGTAAGGGCGTATTTTACTCTCCAGACATTTTAAGGTAATGTACCTGGTATTGTACTCCATGTGAGTGAGGGGAGTGGTCTCCCATATCAGTGTGAGTGAGGGGAGTGGTCTCCCATACCTGTGTGAGTGAGGGGAGTGGTCTCCAATACCTGTGTGAGTGAGGGGAGTGGTCTCCCATACCTGTGTGAGTGAGGGGAGTGGTCTCCCATACCTGTGTGAGTGAGGGGAGTGGTCTCCCATGCCCTCGCAAATAAAGTACTCCATGTGAGTGAGGGGAGTGGTCTCCCATACCTGTGTGAGTGAGGGGAGTGGTCTCCAATACCTGTGTGAGTGAGGGGAGTGGTCTCCCATACCTGTGTGAGTGAGGGGAGTGGTCTCCCATACCTGTGTGAGTGAGGGGAGTGGTCTCCCATGCACTCGCAAATAAACATGGATACAGCGGAGATAGAATATGGAAAGTCAAGATCTGTTCCATGGTCAAGAAGAGGAGGAGGAGGAAGAGGTGGAGGAGCAGTATTCTTATTACTTAGTCACAAGTCACTGGATTAAACAAAACCCTTCCCTATACTTTTAACCAACAAATGGCATTCTTCCATAGGATTACTTGCTGTATACAATAGATACAGCTCCCATCACCCACTAAAACAAACATGAATTCTATACACAGAGATCTTCCAACAATAAAATGTATAGTAGCAAGAAAAATGGCTGTGCTTCTATCCAACAAATTAAATATGTGCAAATGTATATATAAATATTGAGGTGCAGCCAAGGACCAAAGTGACCACTATGTAAATACAAGGAACAAAAAAGGTCCGGCGCTCCAAACATACATTAAATAACACTATGTGTCAGCACATAAATAAAAAGCAGGTTTAGGTCACAATATAGCTATATTGGGTTAAGCTCACCTGCCCAGCATCATAGCTATATTGTGAACTAAACCTCCTTGTTGGATCCGTTTTTCTTGCTACTGTTTAGTTTTATTTGGGTGTTTGACCACTCCCCAAACATGGCCGCTGCAAGCTGTTCAAATGCAGGTAGTGTCTTACCAGAGACCTCCTGTGTACACATATAGCAAATGGAATGGGACTCACCTACAGGAGGTTCCTTAACGCTGGGCAGGTGAGCTTAACCCAATATAGCTATATTTGTGAACTAAACCTCCTTTTTATTTATGTGCTGACACATAGTGTTATTTAATGTATATTTGGAGCGCCGGACCTTTTTTGTTCCTAATAAAATGTATAGCTATAATGTCATGGCAAAATCTAAACTAACCGAATATAATCCGCTATCTGTATGATATACGCTGCTTTATCTTTCATTATCCTATCTTTCTTTTTACCAGCTAAAGAGGATGTGAAGAATTACAGACAGCAGTAAAAAAATAAACAAGACCTAATATCACTGTAACATGTCCACATATTTTTATTCCCTCCCTCTATGAATTGTTTGCTCCTTTGTCTACATGTTTATGTATAGATTTACCCTCTTTAGTATATGATATTTATCAATTAGGCATTATCATGTATAGTTCACTATTATGTTGTCTATACAATAACAGATACCTATTAGAATATATCCTTGTATTCAATTTGCAAGGATGAGTTCTTAGTATAAATAGTTCTGAAAAGATCCCACATTGTACATTAGTGATTGGCCACAATGGGTTGGGACACCTCCCCCTCTTAATTGATGGGAGGTTTCCAGGGATATGTTACCATAAATATGGGATAGCTTGGTACGAGAAAGGCTGGTTCAGATCAAAACGCGTCGTGTTTTATTTGATTGTAAAGTTCTGTTGAAGAAATCTGGAGAATTTTTAAACGTAAAAGCAGTCCCCCGAATCACCTATGATATCGATGGTATACTGGAGAGACCATGCATACAGATTACCCATGTAATAGCGCATATGGCATTTAAATTGTTTAACTGTTAAAATCTATATGTGAGTATGGTTTTTTTTTACCCTTTTATCAAGACAATAAATAAAATGTTATTGCACCAAAGGAGCCCTTTTTGCAGCCTAACCCTAATTCCCCGGAGAGAGTTAATCACCTCTCCGGTGGTCTGGTCTGGCGGTGGCACAGACGTCTTTTCCAAAAATGAAAGGCTGAGTATGTGATTAAAAATTCTACGGTGTATCACAATCGAAATAGGGACAGCCGCAAAGCAACTTTAGACTGTCCCTATTTCGCAACGTGAAACATCGCAGAGGGAACTCGCAAAGAGGGTGTCTGACTGGCATAATTCTCAGTTGTATGCCGATTTATGCTTTACATATATATAAATGACCACATAGCATGACCTGCTACCGTCTCAAAATCTCCATTGCAAACAGAGAAAACAAATATTGAACACTGAAAATAAATGTTTGCAATCATTTTATAAGGAAAAACCAAAACCTGCTAGCAGGTTCATCGCAATTATAATTTGTCCTATGTGTGATCACGGCTAAAATGTTTCTGTAAATAAGAATCTCACAATGAAGAAAGCAGCTAACAGGTGTGAGATGAAAAGAATTCCATACAGTGTCTTTCTATGAAATGCATTGGGTCTCAGTCCTAACTGGTACCGGAAGAACAACCAATGTTGGCAACAGAACATTCCATGACTCCCCACTGCAAGCATCAAGTGGCTCAGGATTACCACCCACACTAACGCTATTATTAGCACCGCATCACATGTAGCTATTTTCATGTTCAGATGTGTTTCTCTTAATGGGAGTAATTAAATGCTCTTACTTTAGCAAAAAAGTAATAAATGCAATCCTTTTGTTTAGGAAGAGAAAAATGATGGACACGCTTCAATTAGCAGGTTATTTGAAGCCCTGCAAACATGGGAAAAGGTGCAAATTCTTACCTAACTTTAGACGCTTTTAGCCAACATCTATTTTACATAACTGTATAATCCTGGAAGACTAATCGCAGAAGAACAATCCAATTATCCATTCTAGAACTCTATATTGCTCTGCTACTTACGGCATGGCTGGATATACTAAAGAACCATATGACCTAAGACTAAATATGGTCATCTGGGCATCTGTCACGCTGACACTCATTTAAGACCAAAAGAGGCAAGAACCTTGTTCAACTCATGGGTAATGGCAGACTCGTTTGGTGATTGGGGACCAGATTCACAGATAAGATTTTGCTGCTTTTTCGTGCGTATTTTTAGGATTGGAGTAACTGCGCATACGTAGTAAACTTTTTTACGCAAGTTACGTAGGATTTAGGCACAGATTTCAAAATCGCACTTCGTGACATATGCATGGAGGGGTGTGATTGTCTTCCATAAATGCAAAGTTACGTGAAAGTGGGTAGGGGGGGGGCATTTAAATGGCCTTTTGAGGGCACGGTTAGTAATGTACGCATGTACATAAGCAGCTTAGGCATGTAACTACACCCGTAGAGTTAAAGTTGCTCTATGGAGTCGTAAGTCACCAAAAACCCGTCTGTGTGAGGGGAGTCATGGGTGTTGCCTTGCTATGTACCATCATATATTTGCGTACTTATTTCACACGTATCTGTGAACATGGCCCTGGCTAATTAATAAACCAAATACTGGTTATGTTTTCCAAATCCCAAAAATATTATTTATATAAAAACAGTCACGTCACCAGCTTATAACAGAATATTTAGTGGAGAGTTGTGTTCAACCCTTTCATAACTTGTTTTGGAAGCACATATAAATAAAGTGTGATGCTTCACAACACATTCATGTCTATTACAGTCTGCAGGGCTGCATCCCTGGCCTCTATTTACTAACAATAAAAACCTTGTGATGGTTAGTTACTTTAGCCATTCTCTTTTGTCCTCACTGCGAGTCTGGGAACTGTGATTGCAAGATTTACTATTACTCATCCGCCTGACAGGGTCCCACGATGATCTGTGAGATGTGCATGTGCAGTGCCTCTCTTTTGGGCTTTTGAATATTTCTAAGCCCTGACAGGAGAAACACTGTATGTGCAATGTGTTCCTATTGGGGATAGCCAAGCAACGTAACGGAACAATGAGAAATGGCTGTGATCCTATAGGTCTGAGAGCTATGGGTATTGAACATATTCCAGTAGACATCAGAGGAGGAGATAGAAAAAAATTGCTTATCTCAACGAGAAACCTTTTGGATTTATGAACTTAAAACTTTACAACCAAGGGTTCTCAATATTGATATTACAGCTTTCATATAAATGATAACACATGATGTCATGATTATATATGCATTTTTAAAATACTTGGGTTATTTGGTTACTTATACAAATGAATTTCCATAACTCCCTTTTTTACTATATCTGTGCTAATTAAAAGGGTTAGTGTATTGTTATAGTAGTTCTGAAATAAATTAACTATAAGTCTTTGAATACTAATACAAATGGGTTATGAAATCTCAAAAAAATTAATGATGAAAAGAACTAATGATGATTTATTTTAGCTCCCCTCATATCTGTTAATTTTATTATTAATTAAATTCAGTATTTTTATATGTATTTATAGATTTTATAGATGATCATGTTTTTACTCATGAATTATGTCTATTAAGGAGCCTTTATTTATTTATTTAGATAATGTGATTCTAAAATAATCTGTATGAGAATCAATCAACTCATTTTAGAATGATGATTGTGTACACTAGTAAAAACACTTGAACAGTTAAAATAAGTAATATAAATGATATTTCAATGGCAATTAATTGATTAAGAATATATATATATATGTATATTTTCAACATTTATTCATATAGTTAGTGTAGCTAATATATTGATGTTTTTATACGTAGAATGATCCAATATGTATTGTATGCGATGATATTAGAGATTGCACAATGTATCAGACGGTTCATATGTGAAACTTTGCATTCACTGGGTCTTTAGGACCCATCAGTGCCCACTGTTCCTTTGATCTTTTATAACGAGCTTCCGGCTCTGGCCCCCGTCTCCTATAAGATTCCCTCCTGATGAAGCGGTCAGCTGACTGTGAAACGCGTTGAGCCAGTGTGAGGTTGACTGTGTTGCATTTCGGATGCATTTTCCCTGCTTCAAATACCGCTCACTTGCCGGCAATACCATCGTCTTGTGAGAGTATTACCATTCCTAGAGATTCTTTAACTTCATAGTTTCAAGTAGAGAGCTCCGGACAGTGATTATCAAAGCCTCATCAGTGCCTGCCTGACAGTTAACCAATCAGGGAATAGCCGATGTCATTGTGTTACTCCCTCATTGGTTGCTGCAAGTATGCACTACCCCCATTTCCTATATTTTCTTCCAGTTTATCTCGGGAGTCTGCACAGCTCTGTTATTAAGTGTGTGCGTGTCATACAAAGACTGTGTATGTTTGAGATATTATGTATGTATGTTGTGTGTGAGAGCAGGGCCATCATCACGGGGGCAACTAGGACTACTGTCCTCGGCCCTGATGGGGTTCTGGAGGCCATATTTCTAGAAAGACAAAAAGACTGAATTGGTCCATCCATGTGTCACAAAACACACCAAGAAAGGCTCGAGGAACTAAACATGTATAGCTTAGAGCAGAGAAGGGAGAGGTGGATATGATAGAAACTTTCAAATATATCAAGGGTTGTGACCGGCTAGAGGAGGGGGCATTTTTCCAAGAAAGAGGTGTAATAGAACACGAGGGCATGAATATAAACTGAAGGGCGGTAGATTCAGAGGAAATGTGCGGAAAAATGACTTCACTGAAAGGGAGATAGATAAGTGAAATAGCCTCTCATCTGAGGGGGTAGAGGTAACACAGTAGAACAGGGTAAACATGCTTGGGATAAATATAAGGATATCCTAAATCTCAAACTAAATTGAAAGTAAACAGGGTCTAGGGTCAGTATAGTTCTAAATAAAAAAAAATGGGCAGACTGGATGGGCCATGTGGCTCTTATCTGCCGTCACTTTCTATGTTTCTAGAAATCTTCAGAGATGTGCCATTCCGGTCAGGTAAGTTTGAACCCAGTTTCTATTTTTGTTATTATTAGTATTTTTGGGTGTTCCTTGTGCATGTGATATAATGATTCTAGTGGGCAAAATATTGTGTGTGTATTTTTTTATTTATCTATCTTTTATATTTTTAATTATTATTTTCTTTTACAATTTAATTTACTTAAAAAGTTTTTCTTTTTCCTTTTCTTTTTCCTCTTACACATATACTTTTATCCTGTGGTCTGCTCATATACCTCCCTTTTCCTCCCCATAATCGCAGCTATTAAGGTGGAGGAAAATGGAAATATATTGGAAGATCTGGATTCCTTAGAAACTGTTCTTCCCCACTTAAATGTAACGAAGTTCCGGCCCCTATTGAGAAGAATGGACCAGTGGGAAAATGCGGAGTTAGCATTGATCCTCCATGGAAACAGCAGTCCCTTGACAAGAATTTATCAGCAGATACAGGCTGGAGGTCTGCTGCAAAACTGGGCAAGTGTCTATCATTGATTGGGTGTTGTATCTTTGACCTTGGTCTGCTGAAGGACTGTATAAATGGTCTGCTCTGGAGTTGAATCTGAAGAGGATTGGACAGGTGTGTTCCATGTTCCAGGATTTAAGAAGGGTCTATGTGCAGGGAACATAAGCATGAGGGGTTATTATGGGGTATTATGCTGGTAAACTGTAAAGCTGACAAGGGCAGGTATATGGGGGTACTCTGCTGTTTCTGCTCTAAATGGGGCAAACATTAAAGTTTTCATGTTAAACCAGACTCTATGCTTGCATGTTGCTGGATAATTGTGACAAAAATAATACATACCAAAATACTATGTATGAGTACATAACACTAAACAGAAATGATATAGATAGATATATATATATATATATATATATATTTTATTTTTTTTATTTTTATTTTTTTTAAGCATGCACATTGGCCTTGTACATTTAACATTTTGCAGGCTATTGTCATCATTTCCGACAGGAGTGGAGAAAGCTTAGTGCAGAGCAGAGATTTCCAGAAATATATCGCAAGTAATTAAAAGAAAAAGATTCCTGGTTCACCATGAAGTGTGTGGATTTGCAGTGCACGTTGAAACCAATAATGAAAAGAAATGCTCTAAATGAATTAAGCATGCACATTGGCCTTGTACATTTAACATTTTGCAGGCTATTGTCATCATTTCCGACAGGAGTGGAGAAAGCTGATATTAGTGCAGAGATTTCCAGAAATATATCGCAAGTAATTAAAAGAAAAAGATTCCTGGTTCACCATGAAGTGTGTGGATTTGCAGTGCACGTTGAAACCAATAATGAAAAGAAATGTGATGCTCTAAATGAAGACGGACACAACCCATTCACTCAGGAAGAGGACGGTCTAATCAGGTTGCCATGGAGACAGGCCAGGTTTCAAACTAACCTGCATTTAGAAGATCTTCTTATGAAAGCCAATTTTCTGGAGTAGTTTGCAGCACGCCCCTCAGTAATCAGCATTATTACATTAGACATTAGTAACTATTGTCTGTAGCTCATATGTTTGACCTACAATTACAAGATTGTGCTTAGCTCCACCATACACACACTCTGATGATCAGAACAGCAGCTTCAAACCTTTCTTGTCTTGGTACAGTACAATAGGAGAATGAAAATACTGTACAGACAAGTATTGGCTCAAATGACTGCATGGTGGGTGGGAAGGAGGGTGTATTTAAATCATACATTAAGGGCTTGGCTAATGCTTATGTATGATCCTCATTTACATTTTACATGGGGCCAATGTGTAAATGTTAAGGTAGTGTCCTGCTGGCGGAAAGCCATAGATGTGACAGAGTGTCCTTCTATTATGCAAATTAGGATTGCACGACGATCCTATAGCAGCCCTCTGCAGTCTATGCTCTGCTCGCAGGACACTATTAATTCAGGATCCAGCTCTTTGTAATCACTATGCTCTTCATAGTATTTGTTAAGTGACAAAGAACTAACAGGAAAATCCTTCCCAAAGAACACATGGGGGCTGATCCAGAGTCTGAGAGGAACAGGTGTAAGTGCCGACCTGGGCAACACAGGTGTAAGTGCCGACCTGGGCAACACAGGTGTAAGTGCCGACCTGGGCAACACAGGTGTAAGTGCCGACCTGGGCAACACAGGTGTAAGTGCCGACCTGGGCAACACAGGTGTAAGTGCAGACCTAGGCAAAACCATGTGGAACTAAAGGAAGGGAACTTTAAACTAGGTAAACTGGGAGAACAGACTGGAGAGATTAATGGTGAGGTTTCATTAGCTCTAATTTACAGATTACCCATAAAGCTATGCAGTATGTTCTTTCTATGTGCAAAAGTAAAGCATTTCCCT
>WWET01000045.1:424030-440680 GCA_011038615.1 Limnodynastes dumerilii | reverse complement strand
TAGAGTAGAGATCAGGGGAGGAGGAGAGAGCCTTGTAAGTGGTGGTGAGGAGAGAGAAAAGAATTCTAAAGCAGGCAGGAAGGCAATGTAGAGACTGAGGTAGTGGTGCCAGAGGAAGATTAGACTAGACCTCCGCAAGTAGTAGAGGTTAAGTGTCTCTAAAGAAGAACAACCCAGTTACATTCTACTTATTCCAATAGACTCACTGGTGCTGAGAGCTGCGTAACGTCTGGGTTTAGCTGGAGGATGGCAGTGTGGATAGAAACACAGCGTGTGAGGACAGGTTGTAGGGTACAAGGCTGGACCCATCCCAAGTCTAGGGCTGGAGTTATAAATGTAATCTAATCAGTTGCACAGTATTACAGGGATGCGGATATAGGGACTGATCCCCAGTTTGTGAGTAAGGTGCAAGGTCTTGAGCCAAACCATGTTGCAATGTGAGGGCTGCAGATTATTGTTAATCATTTGCTTGCAGGTAAAACACTTTGCTTGTACACAAGGAGCTCGCATACTGCAAAGCTTTAGCTTGTGGTGTGAGGTTAGGGTGTGGTTTCCCGGCACAATATGCCGTTTTCCGTCACTGCAGCATTTTTTGACTGCTCCAGAGAAGACAGCATGAAAACCGTGAGTAATCAGGATCCAATTACTCCAACTATGACAGTGAGGGCTTTCCCCCTATCCGTTACCCCATCCCTCAACCCCCTCAATCAGCCTAACCTTAACCACTTATGTACTACAGCCTAAACCAAACACCCCTTCTATCAGTCTAACCCTTCAAGTCCAACAGTATAACATTAATTCCCCCCTTTCTATAAGCCTAACCTTAACCCTCCATGATACAGAGCCTAACTCTAACCTTCCCTTTCCACTAGCCTAAGCCCAGCCTTGCCCAGCCTGCTGCAGCCCATCCCCACCGCCGTGTCTTCACTTTGGGGAACAATTTACACGGCTGTTGGCTGTATCAAGCTTCAGCTCATCAAACTCGTAACTGCATCCCCTTTAGGTTTAATCTGTAGATTAGAGTTGAGCAAAGAAACTTCACCTCTCAACTTCGATTATGATTTCCCAGTTTTAATTAGCCATAACTTGTAGTTCAGCACCTGCCTGAGCCATAGAATAAATTATGCAGCAAGCACGGAGATAAAGTCACTGACATGTACAGCAGATTATTCTAATCTAGAGGATATATTTTATTAACTCGGATATCACTAGATAAAGAAATCAGCCTATTTTTATTAAAGGCATGGGTTACAAATAGCCACCCCGCTCTGTGTGAAAGCAGGGCACATCAGGTATGCATAGAGCTACGTTCAGATACTTCTTATCCGAATAGAAACACCAGTAATGAATTACTGCTCAGTAAAGATTTGCATTCACTGAACATAAGACGCTTATGTAGCATTGGAAATTGGCTTCCCATTAAAGCTTCAATCATGGTTTTTATTGTTCCTATCTTAATTATGGATCATAATAGTTTTTAACTGAAAAGGAACAAAAACCTCTGATGCACTAACACAAAAAAAAATCTATTACCATGATAAAAGCATTTGTAATTATCAAATTAAGTCTCCTCTAATACCGTATGGAAAATAGCAAAACACATTTAAAAGGCTCAATGTAGAGAAGGGGTTTTATGCTGAATATGGACCATTTGTAAAAGATCTTTCATGTTTTATTTTAATAGAAAAAGAACAGATGTAACTGCGCACTTATGGGTTTTAAAAAAAAAAAACCCTGAATTTCGTCTCTCGATAACAGGTAAGATACCTCCATTAATGCAATAAAAAGTTAGTTTTTCAGTAGAGGCTGCTACTCCTGAACTTATTACAACAGATATATTGTGAAAGAAAGACATTTCTAATGGAATGCACTTTTGTCTGATTACCTTGAAAAATGACTTAATACATTTAAAATTCTCCAGGGATAACGAAAAAACAAAGCGTGTGCGAAAATTCCAAACATGAATAATAAAGATGCTAAAGTGAACAAACTCAATTAAAAGAGTTCCTACAGATGGTCTCTTACTGTTAATGTTTTTAGATTCTTTATATCTTAAATTGTGAAAACACAATAGTGGATGTAATAAAACCTAATTGGGTGCTTTACAAGCGATCCTCTGAATTTCTACTATTATTAGACATATAACTGCATATTCCAACGTATGTTATATATCGGAGAGGCACATGTCCATGTTCTAGTGTGTACATACCATTCGGAGAGGCACATGTCCATGTTCTAGTGTGTACATACCATTCGGAGAGGCACATGTCCATGTTCTAGTGTGTACATACCATTCGGAGAGGCACATGTCCATGTTCTAGTGTGTACATACCATTCGGAGAGGCACATGTCCATGTTCTAGTGTGTACATACCATTCGGAGAGGCACATGTCCATGTTCTAGTGTGTACATACCATTCGGAGAGGCACATGTCCATGTTCTAGTGTGTACATACCATTCGGAGAGGCACATGTCCATGTTCTAGTGTGTACATACCATTCGGAGAGGCACATGTCCATGTTCTAGTGTGTACATACCATTCGGAGAGGCACATGTCCATGTTCTAGTGTGTACATACCATTCGGAGAGGCACATGTCCATGTTCTAGTGTGTACATACCATTCGGAGAGGCACATGTCCATGTTCTAGTGTGTACATACCATTCGGAGAGGCACATGTCCATGTTCTAGTGTGTACATACCATTCGGAGAGGCACATGTCCATGTTCTAGTGTGTACATACCATTCGGAGAGGCACATGTCCATGTTCTAGTGTGTACATACCATTCGGAGAGGCACATGTCCATGTTCTAGTGTGTACATACCATTCGGAGAGGCACATGTCCATGTTCTAGTGTGTACATACCATTCGGAGAGGCACATGTCCATGTTCTAGTGTGTACATACCATTCGGAGAGGCACATGTCCATGTTCTAGTGTGTACATACCATTCGGAGAGGCACATGTCCATGTTCTAGTGTGTACATACCATTCGGAGAGGCACATGTCCATGTTCTAGTGTGTACATACCATTCGGAGAGGCACATGTCCATGTTCTAGTGTGTACATACCATTCGGAGAGGCACATGTCCATGTTCTAGTGTGTACATACCATTCGGAGAGGCACATGTCCATGTTCTAGTGTGTACATACCATTCGGAGAGGCACATGTCCATGTTCTAGTGTGTACATACCATTCGGAGAGGCACATGTCCATGTTCTAGTGTGTACATACCATTCGGAGAGGCACATGTCCATGTTCTAGTGTGTACATACCATTCGGAGAGGCACATGTCCATGTTCTAGTGTGTACATACCATTCGGAGAGGCACATGTCCATGTTCTAGTGTGTACATACCATTCGGAGAGGCACATGTCCATGTTCTAGTGTGTACATACCATTCGGAGAGGCACATGTCCATGTTCTAGTGTGTACATACCATTCGGAGAGGCACATGTCCATGTTCTAGTGTGTACATACCATTCGGAGAGGCACATGTCCATGTTCTAGTGTGTACATACCATTCGGAGAGGCACATGTCCATGTTCTAGTGTGTACATACCATTCGGAGAGGCACATGTCCATGTTCTAGTGTGTACATACCATTCGGAGAGGCACATGTCCATGTTCTAGTGTGTACATACCATTCGGAGAGGCACATGTCCATGTTCTAGTGTGTACATACCATTCGGAGAGGCACATGTCCATGTTCTAGTGTGTACATACCATTCGGAGAGGCACATGTCCATGTTCTAGTGTGTACATACCATTCGGAGAGGCACATGTCCATGTTCTAGTGTGTACATACCATTCGGAGAGGCACATGTCCATGTTCTAGTGTGTACATACCATTCGGAGAGGCACATGTCCATGTTCTAGTGTGTACATACCATTCGGAGAGGCACATGTCCATGTTCTAGTGTGTACATACCATTCGGAGAGGCACATGTCCATGTTCTAGTGTGTACATACCATTCGGAGAGGCACATGTCCATGTTCTAGTGTGTACATACCATTCGGAGAGGCACATGTCCATGTTCTAGTGTGTACATACCATTCGGAGAGGCACATGTCCATGTTCTAGTGTGTACATACCATTCGGAGAGGCACATGTCCATGTTCTAGTGTGTACATACCATTCGGAGAGGCACATGTCCATGTTCTAGTGTGTACATACCATTCGGAGAGGCACATGTCCATGTTCTAGTGTGTACATACCATTCGGAGAGGCACATGTCCATGTTCTAGTGTGTACATACCATTCGGAGAGGCACATGTCCATGTTCTAGTGTGTACATACCATTCGGAGAGGCACATGTCCATGTTCTAGTGTGTACATACCATTCGGAGAGGCACATGTCCATGTTCTAGTGTGTACATACCATTCGGAGAGGCACATGTCCATGTTCTAGTGTGTACATACCATTCGGAGAGGCACATGTCCATGTTCTAGTGTGTACATACCATTCGGAGAGGCACATGTCCATGTTCTAGTGTGTACATACCATTCGGAGAGGCACATGTCCATGTTCTAGTGTGTACATACCATTCGGAGAGGCACATGTCCATGTTCTAGTGTGTACATACCATTCGGAGAGGCACATGTCCATGTTCTAGTGTGTACATACCATTCGGAGAGGCACATGTCCATGTTCTAGTGTGTACATACCATTCGGAGAGGCACATGTCCATGTTCTAGTGTGTACATACCATTCGGAGAGGCACATGTCCATGTTCTAGTGTGTACATACCATTCGGAGAGGCACATGTCCATGTTCTAGTGTGTACATACCATTCGGAGAGGCACATGTCCATGTTCTAGTGTGTACATACCATTCGGAGAGGCACATGTCCATGTTCTAGTGTGTACATACCATTCGGAGAGGCACATGTCCATGTTCTAGTGTGTACATACCATTCGGAGAGGCACATGTCCATGTTCTAGTGTGTACATACCATTCGGAGAGGCACATGTCCATGTTCTAGTGTGTACATACCATTCGGAGAGGCACATGTCCATGTTCTAGTGTGTACATACCATTCGGAGAGGCACATGTCCATGTTCTAGTGTGTACATACCATTCGGAGAGGCACATGTCCATGTTCTAGTGTGTACATACCATTCGGAGAGGCACATGTCCATGTTCTAGTGTGTACATACCATTCGGAGAGGCACATGTCCATGTTCTAGTGTGTACATACCATTCGGAGAGGCACATGTCCATGTTCTAGTGTGTACATACCATTCGGAGAGGCACATGTCCATGTTCTAGTGTGTACATATCTAGTCATGTCCTGAGTCTAGCCTATGAATGCTGCTGTATCACAACACGACCACAAGCAAACCACGCAATATTAAGTACTCACAATCTTTTCTTGTCAACGACTCTCTTTACTCTGATGGCGCGCTGCTCGGAGTAGAGCTTGCATACTCCTGTGTGGGAAAACCAATCATTAGATTCGCTGGATCAGAGCATGGACTCAGAGCATGAGAGGTGTCTGTGAAAACCTACTTTTTAAATAGGCGTCAATGAAGTCCAAGACCGCGAGTCTGTGCTCTTTCACTTGAGAAGAGTGCGTCTCCTTACAAGCTGTATTACAGAGAAAAAGCAGGAATTTATTAGGAGCTTTACAGTTCTATGAACCATTGGTTTATCGTCATCCCTAACAAATACCAGAAAACCTAGAGTCCTAGGGCAAGATTTACTAAGCTGCGCGTTTGGAAAAGTAGTGATGATGATGCCAACAGCAACCAATCAGATTCTAGCTGATATTCTCTGGCATGTAATAGGAAAACGAGAGCTAGAATCTGATTGGCTGCTGTGGGCAACATCGTCCTATTCTCCCTTGAAACATTGCTCATGAAGGGAACATATGTGTCCATCGTGTATAAGCACTATCTACTGAACACATGTAATGGCATAATGTGTTAACTATGAGCTGGATCATTAATTAATTAGGCATAAATACATACAAGGGCATATGAAATGGCGGCTGGCTGAGCATGTTCGCTTGGTCACATACCCATAACACCGGACAAGACACTTGTTTGTAAGGTAGGATATACTTAAGTGTTGAGCCTTTACTGTACGATTTAAAACATTCCCCCCGCCCTCCACGAGTACATGTGAGTACATACACAGTATGTGAGGTTGTCACGTCCCTTAAGAGATCTTCACAGCACGGAACCCAGCATCAATCATACAGCGTTACAATGCGCAAAAGCCATATTCACGCACGTGCAACACGATTGCACTGTATAATTAAGCATTTGGCATGTTTAAGTACCGGTAGTCCAGATTTCTGGATCCCGTCCATAGATATCAAGCAGGATGGTTCTAGCGGGTAAACAATGAGAGTGTTGGTAAATAAAACACCTATTAAGTCAATATTTGTCTCATAGCAAGAATAAAGAAATGTGTAACAGACTCCACCACAGACACCCCTGATAGATAGGACGTAACTGAAGCTACCGTTCAGACCTAACAAAACAATATAACATTCCAACAACCAGATCTCCAGAAATATTCACATTAACATTATTATTCCAGCTTCTTCAGAACTGTATGCAAGAAAGCCACAGAACATTTATCACAGTGACAGGATAACAACATATTCCTATTATTACCATTCCGATGAAATAACAGAGCATTAATATGCTGCAAACAAGCCCAGTATTCAGATTACACCTCCACAATATTGTACAGTTTATGCTTCACTGCGGAGATACTGCTGTAAAATAAAAGTTCTATTAACAAGTCCCACTCGCTATTCAAATGAAGCTGGAAAGACGGTAAACGCGTGTGACTGAGGAAGATACTGGGCTTATCGATAAACTGTTTCTCATTGTAACGCAGCAGCTGGAGATATACAGACGTGCCGGTAGGATAATGGGACATCGCAGACATGGGTGACTGCGCGACTCTGATCAAACGGCTTATTGTTATGGAAAACCGTTCAGAGAGCCCAGAGGAAAATTGCTTTCCATGACCCTGTGTCCCCAGATGCCCTTGTGCTGCTCAGTGGAATACTTTTCTCCTCAGACTGATAGAAGAGGATACAAATGCAGAGAATGAAGGCAACACACGCAGGATACCAAGATGTTATCCATTACATAGCTCTTTATTTCATACTACTTCACAATATAATAATAAAGGAGGGGAAGGGGGTGTTATGAATCCTGGGGTGCGAGGGAAGGATCAGAAGGAACCAGTATAGAGAATGCTGAGACTGTATTACAGGAAACGGAACACACACAGGTTCACTATAACAAATACAGGCATATGGTAAAGATGGAAGGTTAGACTAATACCGCTCTCAGATCCCCGCCCCGGCAATATCCCATGATCCAATGTTTCACACTGCAAAGTCCGGGACCCGGGTCTGCCCTGTTAGTAGTGAGAGTCGTCACACTGTGTAATTTGTTTACTGTTGCTCTGGCAACACTTGTTGCCAGGGAAATAGTAAACAAATTACATCAATCAAGTAGATTATGTGCTACCTGGATTGAAAAACATGGTAACACCTTTCACACTGTACCCCTATCCAGGAATAAGCCTTCTTTTCACCCGGGTTGAATTACCGGGTCATTAGACCCGGGTAGAGGCACCCGGACCCTTTCACACTGAGCCCTTACCCGGGTTTTTAGGGCTATGTGAAAGGGGTAATAGCAACACCAGACACTGAGGTAATGCTATGAAGGAGGCATAGACTATAGCTGGGTAAATCTAGTAAAAGGTTCCAGGAATAAACAAGGTGAGAACACACCAGGAATAATTGTGGCACACTAAGGGCCTGATTCAGATTTAAGAAGGAGCTTGAAATTAAGAGAGGAAAGTCACTCCTGGGCTAAACCATGTTGATTTTAGGGAGAGTCAAGGTAATTGTATTCTTTGCATGCAGGGATATATCTTTGAATTGCTTACTGCACACAGATACTGACCAGCTTTACTATCACACTGTTATTTAGACTTGGGATAGGAAACTAATACTGTGTGCAACAAATGAAACCCTGAAACCAACATGGATTTGTCCATGAATAACTTTCCTCTCAATTTCAAGCTTCTTATTAAGTCTGAAACAGGCTCTAAGCGAGGAAGTAAACAGAGGTAATAACGACGACACAGGCAGATAAACCTGAAGGATGCGGACAGGATCGCAGCTGGGATCGAAAACCCAACTAGCACAGCAAGAACACAGCTTTAGTGGATACAGGAAGCTGCAATAACCACTGCTTAGTGAGGAGCTGTTATAAATACCCACAGTATTTGCTGTAGGTGCTGGTAATCAGACACAGATCCACTAACATGAGGCAATTCGTCCAACAGCAGCCCCTAAGGACAGGTCAGGATAATGTCCACATAACCAGGCACAGAAGTCCAGAACTGCCCCTAGGGGCAAAACAGGATAGCACAAGCCCACATGGTATGACAGGGGATTCTACAGCTCGCCTACTTACCATGGAGACGTGAGAAGTGGCTACTGAAAGGTCATGAACTATGACCTTTCACATGAGAACTATGAAGATAATACATGTGCCCGCAGAGTAGCCACTTTGGTTTTGGGTGGAGACATACACTTGATATACTTAATTAGGAGATTATGCAAGTGCTGTACACGGCAAGTGTAGGGTCAGTAGTAGAAGCAGGTTATTAACACTCTCAAGGATACTGCAAATGTACAGGGGCATGTCAGACTGATATAGGAATACTGTCTCTCAGCAGATGCCTACAATGACCCAAAGATGGGCGTGCAGCTACGTAATTATCGGGCCGAGCGTTTGGAATGAAATACCAAGTGTGTGCGCTCACCGATGATATGGATATTTGCTGATTAAAAAGGTGGCATCAAATGATATAGTTTTATGAAAGGTGTAAAAATCGCAATCACTGTTTGTGCGACGTCTGACAAAGGTGTGAAGTGTGTAAGCAGGTCCGACTGTTCTGGCAGTCCTCTGTGCTGCACAGGCAGATATCTATACAGTGTGTAAGTCACGATTGTTTCAGCAGATGGTCAGGAGAGATGATGATCTCCGGTCTGCTGGTAAATTGGTATAGTGTGTACTCGTGATTCTGAATGCTCATTGGGACTTGCAATCCTCAGTGAAATCATTAGAGCCATCGCATGTCATGTATGGAGACAAAGGTGTGTTCCCAGCTTAGGGAAGCTATTTAGCTGAGTAGCGCTATCATCTCTGAGGTTTGACCCTCTCTGACCTCAGACAGGGGTTTAAGAAAGTGTCTCAAAGCACAAGAACAAAACGGGCTTTATATAGAGATTCTAACACCGATGGTCGCTCCCCCATACCTAGTACCTTAATCCCCAAAAGAACACCCCCTCTAATTTCTGTTTATTAATATTTGCTCTACAATTATGCGAGGTTACAAGTATTATTTTTTTATATTCAACCCAATTAAGGTATAAGCAATAGAAAAGCACATCCCATGTTTCATTGTCTCTACGCTGGCAGCGTGAATCCAGTGACTTTCATGGTTCCTCTCCTTTCACGTTCAGATGGAGCACTCATTTGCCTGTGTGTCTATTTTAGTACATGCCAGTTGTTCCGAGGCTTTAAGATGATCTAACTTTCATTAACGCTTTGACGTGCATGACATAAAAACACAACACAGCTTCTATAACATGATAGGCTGAGAATATTGCGAACAAAAGTCTGCATTTTGGCCAGCAAAACATTGTTATTGCCAGTCATAGACCCTGTGTTTAATACTCCAATACTCCAGATAGGGTTTCATACACGTCCCATTGTTCTCACACAGCACAATCTCTACAAATCTCATAAATGTGCTGTGACCCTGCAGTCATCCTGTAACTTCAGATGGGTGTGCACTAAAAGCCTCGCTCCCCCGTACAGCCGTGCTCTGGAGTAACCATCACCGATACCCAGAGGAGGCTGTACACTTGCAGGGAAAATGGTGGCCACAAGATCCCTAGGTCTCTGACACTTTGTGAGAGGGAATTAAAGCTATAAAAAAAATGAATAAAAATCTAATATTTATGATGTGTTGCCCAGATGCAGGATCACAAGGCATGTCTGTCCGAAGTGCTACGGTGAAGTGAGAAACTATAAACTAATTGTGGATATATTAGGCATTTTCTGCATCAAATTAATGTCACAAGAAAGGTATCTATATGTAATTCACAAATTCTTTCCATCACTATGAGGTCACTCATGCCCTAATATCTTTATGTGTCCCGAGCAGAGTAAACCTTTTACTGTGGTAATTTAGTAGACCTAGTGCGCCACCTACTGTTACCTGAAGTCCTTCTTTTCTCTCCATCCATCCCCCTTTCCTCGTCTTGAATAATTGATATTTAAGGTTCTCTCTCTCCTTGGCAGCACCTCAACTAGTAATCATATTTGGGTCGGTCTGAATATTTATTCCTCTGTTTCTATAACTCAAGGACAGCCAGTTTTACACTTTCTACCTGTTTATTTAGGTGGAGCGGCTGGTATACCCCTTCCCTATGTGCTCCCCTGTTCTTTTCCTGATCTCATCTAGCGAGAAACCATACAGAAGATTGGTTATGTTGTTCGCATGTAACAGGTTTCTAGATTTCTGACTGCGATAAACGTTTATGTATGATAACCTGTGTGATTTGGTGTATTGGACAGATTATAGAATGATATATTATGCATTGAATGGTTACAACACCGGCCAGGTTATCATCAGCAATAAAAAAAAAGCTAACAATGAGTTATGTGCTGCCCTCTTCTGGGCAAATATTAGAAAAGATTATTAATATTAGAAGTCATTCCTCCAATCCCATCACAGAATCAGGCTACACATACATTACGTGTACCACAGAACTTATGCAACAGGGACTATTTCTGATTAAGCTGTGTACTTGCCGTCAGTTCTAAGCTGTTGAATGGCATCAGCACATGTTCTCATGAAGGTCTGGGCATCTTGATCAATCTGATCCCTCTCCGCGTCCGTCATACGAGAATACTTTGACACATGACTGAAAAGCAGAAAGCCGCAATTGTTAACACACAGAGGACTTTCCAGAAACATGAATGTGCAGCTGACAGCTCAGATAAAACACAGGGGCCACTGAGTGATATGACCACGGAATGCTAAGAGCACAGTGAGGACAGGCTGAGCGCCTCTGTATTCACACAAACTCAATCCACAGATCAGCAACATTTACAATCCCAAAATCATGAAAGGCCTCTGTCCTTGCTGCTATGATAAACGTGATATAGGGCTTCTGCAGCACGGAATACTTTTCTCGTCACTGAACAACACCCTTCATATATATTACAAGGTCTGGTATCCCCGGCTGCAACATACCAACCAATTTCCAATCCCCAGATGGATAACTTTTATTCCTGGCCTTTGATCGTTATACTACTATTACTAAGGTTTGTTATGTATAAGATGTGCTGTGTCCCTTCTTTTCTTCCAAATTACTTTCTACACCTCAGTATTTTTGTTGCATTAAAGACAAAAAGTAATGGCACGAGGAGGTATCAGGATGTTTGTTACCTCTGGCTCAATCAGCTGATGGTATATACCCTCCAGGCAGGGGGAGATCTGTTATCCATGCTGTTCCAGCATTCCCAACGGCTCTGTTATACACTATGCAGCCGACACAAAGGTCAACGGATCCAGAACTGATGGGGATTGCTAGCTACTGTGCATGCGTAGTAACTATGTACATAATCTACATATCGTTTCGGTACGTAGATTACATATATGCAGTCCTAAAGATGTGGTCTCTGATGTGATATAGAATGGCGCTCAACAGAGCACCAACATACACACAGCTGAGAGAAGACAGAAGAACGGACTGATATCAGCACATCCGATGCGATGTACAGGTAAGATTTAATACGTCCCCGATACACACTGTAGGATCATCGTATTGTATGCTTTGGCACAATTACACATTGGGGCAGATCCTGAACTACGCATTTCCGTGAATTTACGTGTGGCGGACACGTAAATTCGCAGATTTGTACGCACTACGCATGCGCACCGCAGAAAATACGCACATTCACGTAGCGTATTTTCAAACGTATGGACAATTCACGTATTGCTAACGTAAATACTTACGTGTGGGCGTGCCAAATTTACGTTAGTGACCAATACGTGCGTTTTACGTGAAGTAGGCGGGGGGTGGTATTTAAAGTGTACAGTATGGGCGTGCTAAGCTGCGTACGTTCGCGTAGTCTGTACGCCCGTTAGCGGACGTATTCTGTTATGTTAGGAAAAGTTAAGGTAGGGTTTGGGTCGCGTAATTTGAGAAAATACGTCCGTGCAAGGGGTGTGCCGTGGGGAGTGTATTGACCTTACATGTACGAAAATACGCACCGCTAAAATACGTACGCACACACGTTGTTCTGGATCTACCCCATTGTGTATAAAGCATAACAGGTGATGTTTTACAGTTATTGTTTAGGGAGTAAAAAAAAAAAAAGTACAGTCTCCTCCCTTTCCCCTGATTGATTGATAAACCTTGAAATGGAAACAAAAAACCTACCTAAAGAAAGTATCCTTAGAACAGCTTTCATCTATCCAGCAATAAGAATAAGAAACGGGCCTTCACTTATTTAAACTGGGTACACAATGGAGGTTTTACTGCCGATTATCATGCAGAAAACACAATAATAAACAACATCTTCTCAGTGTGTGCTCTCCGACATCGTGTCAAACAGCATCTAATCATTTGATTGGATTTATTGGGACAGTAAGTTTTACAACCAATGACGCCCCAATCTCAACAGTTCTTTAAGTAACCGTTTTAACACTTTCAGCTTTGGGTCTGGGATTGTGGGCATCCAAAGTCAGTGTCTTACTGAAGCAGGGGGTTATGGGAGAGAAAAATCACACATCAGCCAGCAATTCTAGTGTTGTGTGTAGGTCAGCATCATGAGGCTAATTGTGACTACAAATCTTCATTTATAAGGTCAATGTGTACCCAGCTTTAGCCTCTCGTGACTTCAGTTCCAGTAAGACATTAACTTTATTGTCAGGGTGAAAAAAAAACCAGTCATTTTCTTAGTGTTAAAGTGTTTTATTATTATTATTAAGTGTTTAATGAGCAGTCACTATTAAGGATGCACTTTGACACCCCCCCTGAGCTCCAAAGCTATGTCCATGGAGCTGATCTAATGAGTGCAAAGAACTGGGATTCTCTAGATAGCTACAGCTTTGTAGTATCTGTAGCAGACCCCACTCCATTGGGTTTTTATGGTCATCATATTTACGGTTTAGTTAACAAGTGTATCATATGGGATAACATTATAGTGGTTGGGTTCTCAGTGAAATTATATTGCTGTGAATGAAAAGGAACATATGGTTTACAAACCTACCAGGCAATATTTTTTATTTAATGTTACAATATAGCAGTTTATATTGGAATTCACCATATTTCTAGAAAGAGAAAAGCCAGCAGGAAATAAGTAGATTATGTTTATTGTACCACAGCGCCGCCTACTGGACAGTGTTTGAAATACAGGCATAGTGAACAATTTCGTTTTTTCTGCAAAAAATGTAAATAAATTAAAAAATAAAATGCTGTTTACTATCCACTGCAGTAGTGTTTTCCATATGCATCTCAGAGTCCTTTCACATTAAAAATACAAATAAAATTTACAATGTAATTCCTCACTTCTTATCCTCTGACATACCTACCATTAACATAGGTGATTTCAAAATCCCCATTAACACTTCATCTCCTGATGCCACTAAAATTTCTCTCTAACCTCATCTCTTGGCCTCTCCCAATGAAGTGATCCACAAACTCATAAGGATGACAATTGCACTGATCTGGTATTCTCAGTCTATGATCTTACTAACTCCCCTCACCCTCTCTCTGACCATCACCTTATCACCTGCAAACTGTCCCCCTCTAGTTCTACTCCTTTGCTGTCTAACTCGATGAAACCTTTGCTTACCCGTATAAATTTTAACGCTATTAAGATCAAGCAACTTTTTCAAATCAGTCCAAAAACTACTGTCTCCAATTTCTAACTTACAGTCGCCTGCTTTGGCAGTATCTCACCTTAACCAAACCCTAGCAGCTGTGCTTGATCACGGCGACTTCCCTGTCAGCCATGGCACACTACCAACACAAAAAAAGACTCTCCAGCAAAGCAAAATGCCGTTGGCGCATAACCCGTTCTTCCAATTACTTTTTAACTTACACCAACATTTATTACATTTATTGAACTGCTCTGGACAAGGCCAAACAATCCTACTTTCAAACTCTCAATTTTACTCAGGCCTCTAACCCCAAACACCTTTTTCACACATTTAACTCCCTGCTCATCCCTCCTGTGCAAAATCAACTTCCATCAATGCTCAAGATCTTGCATTGTACTTTAAGGATAAGATTGACAAGATCAGACAGGAATTGGTCGACCTCCTTCTCCTCATTAGCTAACATACTACTCAGCCCATTTCGTCCACACCCAGGCATCATGTCCTTATTCCAACCCACAAATGAAGAAGAAATATCTCCTCTTTTCTGCTCTTCCCACTCTGCTGCCTGTCCTCTTGATCCTGTACCTTCACAGGTCAGTCGTCTATCTTCTGTGCTTATTCCTATCCTAACTACAATCTGCAATCCCTCTCTCTCTACTGGTATCTCCCTGTCTTTATTCAAGCATGAGCTAATCACTCCAATTCTAAAAAACAAAACTCTGACCCCAACTCTCCCTCCAATTATCGGCCCATTTCCCGGCTCCCATGCCCTGCAAAGCTGCTTGAAAGACTTGTCTACACTCGCCTCTCTCACTTCCTCTCCTTACATGATTTGGATCCTCTTCAGTCGGGCTTTCGTTCCCGGCACTCCACAGAAACTGCACTGACCAAGGTGATCAATGACTTAATCACTGCGAAATCTAAAGGACACTACTCTCTCCTAATACTACTGGATCTTTCTGCTGTTTTTGACACTGTTGACAACTCTCTTCTCATACAAATGTTACAATCGCTGGGTATTCGGGACACAGCTCTTTCCTGGTTCACATCCTACTTATCCAATCACTCTTTCAGTGTTCGCTTTTCTGGATCCACATCCCCTGCTCTTCCTCTATCTGTTGGAGTACCGCAAGGCTCAGTGTTGGGCCCGTTGCTCTTCTCTATATATAAAACTTCCCTTGGACAGCTAATAAAGTCATTTGGATTTCAGTATCATCTCTATGCAGATGATACGCAAATCTACCTCCCCACCCCTGATCTCTCACCTACTGTGTTGGCTCGTGTCACTGATTGCCTCTCTGCCATTTCTTCTTGGATGTCCTCCTGTCATCTCAAACTTAATCTATCTAAAACTTAGCTAATAATATTTCCACCTGTGAATAAAAGCTACCCACCTGTACTCTCTATCTCTGTCAACAACACTGAATAATCCCTAATCCTAAAGGTCGGTGCTTAGGTGTTACCCTTGACTTTGAACTGTCCTTTGTTCCCCACATACAATCTGTCTCTAAATCCTGTCACATACATCTAAAAAACATTTCCAGAATCTGCAAATATCTCACACCGGAAACCGCAAAAACTCTCATTCATGCACTAATCATCTCCCACATTGATTATTGTAACACTCTCCTTATTGGACTCCCACATTATAAAATTACCCCCCTGCAGTCTATATTGCATGCAACAGCTAGACTGATTTCTATTGCTAAACGCTCTTCAAGAGCTTCTCCACTGTGTCAGTCTCTACATTGGTTACCTGTATTTTACAGAATCAAATACAAGATCCTTTTGCTAACCTACAAAGCCATCAACAAGACTGCACCCGCATACATTTCCTCACTCATCTCAAAATACATCCCAGCTCACGCTTTCAGATCTTCACAGGACATACAGCTCTCCTCCACACTAAACAAATGTTCTGATTCCTGGTCACAGGACTTCTCCCGGGCTGCACCCGCTCTCTGGAATAACCTTCCTCACCCACTAATACTATCCTCTACTCTCCAAACTTTCAAGTGCTCTCTTAAAGCTCACCTCTTCAGACAAGCCACTAAATTCCTCAACCCGGTCCATTGTGTGATTTATAGCACTTGCCCTTATGTATCAATACCCGATACCATATAGAGTGTAAGCCTGTTCAAGCTTACCCACCCAGTCTGTCTGTCTGTCACTCCTAATATAAATGTGTTCTATAACAGGGGTCACACAGTGACAGTGATCACATTATTAAAGAGCCCCATAGCCAGCCGCACTCACCTGCAAGCATTGATGTAATCTTTCCTGTGCTCCAGGAGAAAATCTTTCAGTTTTCCAATGTTGATGATCTAAACGAGGACAAGAGAGATTTATTTTTATACCAAGATATGGGAGAGAAAATCAGACACCTGTAGTTGTGTACATGCAGCAATAAGCTGGACTAGGGCATGTGTACAATGTGGTGTTATTGCAAGTACTGTTCATGTGATCAAGGAGAGACTATGGCCAAAGTAAACTGGGTGTGGTTTGCTGCTTAAAACATCTGTCTTGCAAGATGGCTCCTGTAACAGCAACACCTCTTGAAAAGCAGAGTGATGACAGGTAAGATTTCTTAACCCTAACCTTCCCCTTCCCACAACCTAACCCCCTCCTCAGCCTAACACTAACCCTCTCCTCAGCATCATCCAAATCCTAAGCCTCCCCTCTATGCAGCCTAACCCCA
>WWET01000045.1:399925-416892 GCA_011038615.1 Limnodynastes dumerilii | reverse complement strand
CCCGGGGGGGGGGGGGGGGATCGTTTTAATATTTACTCAGTAACATTGGGCCTGATCCAGACCTACGCTTTTACACTAAGCGTTCTAACACTCAGCGTAACAGCAGCTCACTCCCCCGACACTTCCCAGCTTAGAGTGTATTTACACTACCTTACGCCGGCTGAAGGCTACACTAACTTCAGCTGTTGTAAGGGAGTGTAACTACGCTGGGACCCTACCCTCCCAGCCTCATTACCCTCCCTCCCCCTGCCTCCCTACACTAACCTGAACGTAGTAACGCTGGGGGACGCCCCCTTCAGCGTTACTACGGTGCTGCTACAGACGCCCGATCCATGGTAGGGCAACATCTGCCTGGCACATGCGCAGATCGGCTTTTAATCCGATCTTACGCTGCTGCCTGGATCAGGCCCATTATGTATATAGTCGTTTGCTATAATAGTAACGATGTCCGATCAGAACAGCTACATTACTTCTCATGCTGCTTTCACATCACCAACTGTGAAAAACCCGGGTCTTTCCAGGAGATGAAATACTGGGTATAAAAAAAACACCTTTTAAGTCCTCAAAAGTCCGGGAAATTCACGGGTATGTACCTTTCACATCACCAATGAATTTCCCGGGTTTTAGCAGCTTAAACCCGGCAGGGCATGCTGATGCTTGTAGTTCTACAATCATCAGCATGCCCAGGGATGGCAGGGCATGCTAGCACTTGGAGAACCACAAGTGCCAGCAGCTCCCTGCTTCAGCTCTTAGGGCCTGATCCAGACCTACAATGATACACTGAGCAGTCTAACGCTCAGTTTACCATCGCTTCCCTCCCCCGACACTCCCCCTTGCCCCAGCGTATGAACAATCGCTTACGCCGGCTGAAGGCTACCCTAACTTCAGCCGGCGAAAGCGACTGTTAATACGCTGGGATGGCGGCGTTACCCTCCCAACGCCGCCCTCCCAGCCTCATTACCCTCCCTCCACTAACCTGAACGTAGTAACGCTGGGGGACGCCCCCTCCAGCATTACTACGGACGCCCGATCCATGACAGGGTGTTGCCGTAGCTACGTCGGGCAACATCTGCCCAGCGCATGCGCAGATCGTCTTTTAATCCGATCTTACGCTGCTGCCTGGATCAGGCCCATTAGGTATATAGTCGTTTGCTATAATAGTAACGATGTCCGATCAGAACAGCTACATTACTTCTCAGTGTGTGCCCAGCTTTAGTGTACTATGCGATTAGCAGTTACGTGTCTGACCATTCACTATCTGATAAACGTGTGTTGTACACAATATTTTAGATAAATTATCATAAAAGGCAGTGCTACTACAGACCGGTATAATGGAGTCTTTAATATCCACAGTGCACACATTTATTACATAGCCAATTCATTTTATAACACGCAGGTTTTCATTAGCAATGCACATCTAGTGCTGTATAAACGATCACCCATTATTGCTGTCCACCATCCATCAGTATTCATCACATCCTCCTATGAAACATATAGCTGTCATTTAGTGTGAAGTCTCCCTACAAGAAACAGAAAGACTGAACGGAAAGAGGTGATTTGCATAAAAAAACACCTTCAAAAGATGTTAACGTCAACATAAATTATTACATAATAGCCTGAAACGCTCACACACTACAGGATATCATTAGCTTGCGATCAATATATTTTAGACTTGCCTAAAGATCAAATAACTGGACCCTAGTGTTTTTGGGATAATTATCGGTGATTTGGAAAATCAATGGCCACAGACTACAGATATAATTGGTCTGAAGTCTTGATAATCAGACTGATGCGATACTTTATCTGGTGTATGACCAGCTTTATCATATAGTTTAAAATTTAAAAATAAATGAAATAAATACATCTTCGCCTTGGTCATAAATTTCAGCTCATATGAAAAGATAAAAATAAACCCCTTTCAGGTTCTGTCAGTCACAGCTGATTTATAGAAGTTTATGAGATTTCATTTATCTAAGCTACTGGGAAGAAAATGAGAGAAATAGGACAATTGTGTTTGTCGCTATGTGTTAAAATTATGGATACACCCAAAGAGTTCAATGGAGTCGCAAATCCTGGAAAATGAGAGACCACATGGAAGAATTTAATTAGCGGTGCAGTCACTAAGGCATGCATTCATTGCTACACATTAGGGCAACGGAACATTGTTGATTTTCCAATAAATGTTGAAACGCTGCAATTCTTGGGACTTTGCTACTAACTGAATTCCAAGGAACAAAAGAGACAAACACAACCATCATATAACACTGTGTCAGCACATACATAAAAAGGAGGTTTAGGTCACAATATAGCTATATTGGGTTAAGCTCACCTGCCCAGCGTCAAGGCACCTAATGTAGGGGAGTTCCTATCCATCTGCTATATGTGTACTCAGGAGGTCTGTGTTAAGACACCCCTTCTATTTGAACAGTGTGCAGCAGCCATTTTGTGGTAGGGATCAAGCTCCCAAAGTGAAACTAGCAACAGTAACAAAAAAACACACAGGCAGCGCTTCTAATTCAATATATGAAATGTGTGCAAGTGTGTGTGTGTATATATATATATATAAACGGAGAGGTGCAGCCAAGGACCAAAATGACCACTGTGCAACTACAAGGAACTAAAGAACTGAATTCCCTTGTGAGGGTCATGTGTATGGGGTGAACCGTGCATTTGCTTTATATCGCAGGATAAGCTCTCTAAACTGACAAGTGGTGAGATGTAGGAAGAGGGGGGCATGTTGGGGTAAAAGTATGTAATTGCAATGGATGCACAATTGGTGCGTGAGGTATGTGTACAAAAAAAGGACACACAGCTCAACATCTGTAACGTGTGTGTATGTACATAGGGCAGACGCAGGTCCATACGCTTAAGTGCTGCATTTGTGTATTTCACACTGATCATCATATTGTGTAAGTTGTGTAACACCATGCTGTCCATTCAACGAAAAGGTGGCGAGTGTCTAGACTGCAAACCACTCACCATTGCACACATTAGCATACACAAGTTATCTGGACATGTGAAGTGGTAAACAACGTTTGCACGTGCCAGAATCCGCTACATGCGCCCAACTGTTTCAGGATACAACAGAAATGCACTGATGCAAATAGAACCTGCTGGTTACATAGTGCCGGATCTAGATACGGTGGAGCGGAATACTAACGCATAGTGCCTACACGCATGCACACCGTCTGCACTTCCACTCGGATCACAGGTCCTCCAGAACTAGATTTTCATACTGGCGTTCATGAAGCTTGGAGGGGGAAGGTATTTACATTTTACAGGAAGGGCATATTAAGGCCCTAACACAAGCACAGAAAGCTGGATATAGCAGGGATCCACCGTCTCATCCAAGCTTCTGCCAATCGCAGCAGTACTCTTAGTCTGGATCCGGGCCATAATTTCCAAAATCTGATTCTACTCATTGCACAGGAGAATATTCAGTCTGCATGCTCTGTCATACGGTCAGATCTGCATTGCATCAACACCACAAGGGTACACAGAGCCGCTGAGTGTACTGCTGGGCAGATTTCATTCATGGGAGATACAACTCAAACATAATACGGTTTACACAATACCCCATTGTGAGCTACAACACCGGGGGCTAAATTTATTAAGAAGCAGGAAAGGAAAAATGGAGATGTTGCCCATAGCAACTAATCAGATTATAGTTCTCACTTTTCTATTACATACTAGAAAATGTCAGCTAGAATCTGATTGGTTGCTATGGGCAACATCTCCAATACTAAGAATAGTAGTGTTGCTAGTCAGGGGGGTGGAACATGAGGCTGTGGTTTGAATGAAATGGGATACCGGGAGAACTGCCTGAATTTCAGGGGTCTCCCGGATAATCAGGGTGAGTCGGCAACCCTGGTGTACACACAACTGTCCTATCCTACTGCAGCCCTACTATCTCCATCTGCTGAAAGGATCACCGTACACACTCTTCCACTTCATCAGACCGGCTGCCACTGACACATTCACCCAATACAGCAGAAGAACTGGGCAGACCAGTCGTAGAAATGTACTTATTGGTAAATTGATCGGGTAATTGGTGAACGGGTCTCCTTACCAGGACTGGGTGTAAAAAGTGGTTGTGTGACCTCCCTCTATGTGGTCCCTGACCACATGTGCAATACCTAGATTTCTGCAACGGAATGCAGGCACCTTCCATGCAGAATTTATCCTACGCAAGGGAGGCTGTGCCACCCAACACGTCAAGAAAGGGCTGGGTTTAGCCCTTATGTACGATCCTATAGTCGGCAAGCACAGAGTTGTGTGCAAAATACGTAAGGTAGAATCCAGGGCGCGGGTCCACTGTCCATATCATACAGTAAACAACCAACCCGTACAACCCATTCGGCTCTGGATTACAAGACATTAATATCACAAATTTTCAGTCACCGACCAGCACACACCAAAGCCTAATGGAACATTACCCCAAAGTACAGAAGGAAACCGAAAAGATGCACAGTTTGTATTTAGCATGATACAGAGCACAACTACATAGAAGAGTGCGTAACGAACATCTGAAATGTCAAATTTTAATAATACAACTTTTAAAAATAAACAGCAAAAAAGCAATAGAACAATACTGGTAACTGCACTTATAGAGAGATGATGCAAGTTGTTAATCAGACAGCCAGTGAAATAATTGCACATCAGATCTCGCATAGGAGATGTAGAAAGAATATTGGTTACTATCCCGGCCAGGGAACTTAGTGTCAGCTATTAATGCACAATTGCAGAGTGTTGTTCATCTATCTGTAGCGGCAGAATGTGCTTTATTGCTGAGTATTTTTACAAGCTGTGGACCGGATTCAGATTTAAGAAGCTTTTCCGTGCGTTCGTAGTAGATCTGTACATTAATACAAAAAAAGTATGTTTTGCAAAAGTAACGAACTTCGGAACACTTCCGGGTTGTGAAAGCACCCTTATTGTTAGCGTGCGTATATGTGACGGAAGTGAAACGTTCGCAAATACAACCGCACGTCTACTGCGTTACCACGCCCATTTTTTGCTATTTACATTCCGAATGACATCTACTTATTAATAATCCGTCCGACCTTTTATGTTCGCACGCATTTTTTGTCGTACGGAATTGACCTACGCATCTTTCCAATTACGCTTCGTATCTCCGTGGTCTGCACATGCGCACTAAATAGTGATCACCCCACTTACGCATTTTGCGTGCGTAAATTACCAGACGTTCTTAATTCTGAATACGCTCCTATATTATTAAAACCTGATTTTGAAATATTCCTTAAGAACTCTTCTTTGTACTTGTGTTCTTTATTTGATGGGAGTTCTCGCCCTAGAGGGTGAATAATTCATTTAACATCCTAATACAGCTTTCCCATATATCCCCACCTGAAACAGCTAGCACACCTCCTACTTTTGACCCCTTTAACATAGCATAAAACACTGTATGGAACTGGCCAGTGGCAGAGAGCAGTAACAAGAAAGAACGGTCCAGGCATAATCTTGTGTGCAGATACTATTACACTGCTTAAAGGACTGCCAGATTTACAATGATAACGTGGGGTAACAACGCTGGCAAAAATGACGAGAGTTTTCCCTGGTATGTGGAAACTCAAACACAAGCCACGTGAGACGTGGAGTTGATGCAGAGCGGAATGACATGGCAGCAATTATAATGTCATCGTTAGCACACCTCGCAGAACTGTGCTCCAACCTCTGCTTTACTCTGTCACCAAGCTGCTGACTGTACTTGTCAGGTTGGCTTCACGTCTCTGATGAATGTGCAGGATAAAAGAAAACGAGAAATTCCAAGAGAAAGGGCCGGAAATTGTGTCATTTTCTTTCCAATTTACCACAAGGAAAGAAATACTAAGCAGTAAGGACTGACACTTGCAAACTTTTTTAACCAGTTAAGTTTAAGGCACGATGGAAAGGAAACTATTGAGGTGTTTAGCACACAATGCTCTAGAAAAATAGGTAACAACCAATACAACATTTGATGCATTTAGCACATTTTCCATCTACAATACAAGCCATTATTGTACTAACAAGCCATGCATTTAAAATAGGGAATTCTGAGGGGTAAATTTATCAAACAAAATAGATGTGGCTCATAGTAACCAATCAGATTTCAGCTATCATTTACCCAGTACATTCCTGAAAATAACAGCTAGAATTTGATTGGTTGCTATGGCCAACACATCTCCTTTTCTCTTTACAGAAGTATAGATATATGATAAGTATACCCTAAAATGTTCATGCCTGATTTAAAAGTATAGTGATTGGAACAAGCACATAAAACCAACACATCTGCTCTGCGACATACAAATGTGGGTCCCCATTTCGGTAGGGCCATTCGCTCCCAGACAGTTCCAAACTAGCCGAGATTTCGATTGCTTATGCCTAGCAATTGATACCTGAAGCACCGGACACGGTGCTCTGAAGGGTGAGGAACCCCACTCCCTAACCCTAAGTCTCCCTCCCCGCAGCCTAACCCTAAATTCCCGCGCCCACAGCCTAATCCTAAATCCCCCCCTGCAGCCTAAGCCTAAGCCCCTCCTCCCAGCAGCCTAACCCTAAGCTCCTCCTCCCAGCAGCCTAACCCTAAGCCCCTCCTCCCAGCAGCCTAACCCTAAGTCCCCGATGGCGGCACTTCAGAAAAAAATGGATGAGTATGAGAATTGCATATTCACCTATTCATAAAAATAAATTGTCCCATAGCTGGTAAAATCGTGCAGCCTGTATCTTCTGACTGCACTGTGCCATCTTTTTAGGTCAAATCAGTACAGCAATATACCATTTTAGGCCCATGCTTATGTAGCGTGTACCCTGCTTAACATGGAGACAAAGCAGACGACATTTTATGAAGTTCCTCACTTTTTGAGGGCCACAATACAAATAAAACTAGTACATTCTAAAGTAAAAACTAAAGAAATGATAGGTTAAACGTTTGGTAAAGTAGCTGTATTTTTAGTTCATGGAAACCTCTTATCCATGAAAAGTGAGCTACAGGATTATGGTGGCAATTTGGAAACATGTCATATGATTGGATAGATAATAATAATAATATAAAAATTGCATTGACAAAAGAAATTAAACATATCTGCATTTCTATGATTAAACTTGTTTAAGGTACCACAAATTAAATATTTCCTATCCAATATAAAAAGGAATTAAGGTTTAATTTAATCCATTTTAACAGGTTTCCAAAAAGGTTAAAGTTCTAAGTTGTGGAATATCAAGATATCACAAGAAAACCTTTGGAGGGGAAATAAAAGAACAGAGAACAGGAGAGTTATTTGAATGAACAATAATGATAAATAAAAACGGAGAAGAGCGGGGAAGGGAAAATGACTCATACATCATTATAATGAAAAGGTCTAAGGCGCTGAGAGCTCTCATTTGAGATGATCAAATTGACTAAATTCATAGCCAGGAGCATTTTTATTTAGCTTTATTACACAAATGTCAGTGCAGTCATTACATGCCCAATCGCTTTAATTTTCCCCTTTGATGAGAGCTGGGAGTCTGATAATTTGGGTTTAAGGATAATATGTAACTGGAGATTTTTGAAGACATAATAATGGAATTCAATTGTCCAGACATAATAGGCAATATTTTCACATTTACTGACATACTATAGGACACTGGCTGTGCAGTTAAACAATCCCCCAACGCAATACATAGGAACTTTCACCTAATTTGCAGGGATTACTAACTTTTTACTCTATTGACGCGAGTATTAAAAGTCTAAATAATTGCAGGATTATGTTAAGAGCCAGACATGAGCTATATATCAGTCTTATCCAATGAAAAACACTTAATGGGTAAAAGAACAATGTTTATTCAGTGTAGTTGTTCAATGACATTACCAAAAACAAGGTTTTATGAAGAAAGGAATGGAAACTGAACAAAGAATGTAACGGCTTCGTAGATACAAAATGATGTAACTTACATCTAAAAAGAAGGCTTTTTAATGGCAATCTTCCTACATATCACTATCTCCTCCAAATATCTATGTACAGAAAACAAGTATAGCTGACAGACATGGGTTATCAGACTGTCACTGTCATCTGAATGGCAAGTAGGAAGGAGTAGAGCCAAAAAAAATACAGAGCTCAGAGGGACAATCTAAAGCCTCTCTGTTCACTAAATAAAGTGCTGTTTAACTGAAAAATTTGAAAAATTGTCCTCACTTAGATTAGTATGAACACATCTTGTGATACTTGGAACTTGCATTAAATTTGCATATTAAGAGGGTCCAAGATTTAATTTTGCTTCGTAATGCAAAATATGTCCTAACTGATCAATATGTATAGAACATAAACAGCAGCATAAGGAAGAATAAAACAAAAAGCAACAAAAACCTGCAACACAAAAAACTGCATTTTATAGTGTTGCCCTAATTTATACAGTTTTAAATGTAAATAATTCTGTGTAAATAAACTAAAGATCTGTGAAATTCCAGGTGTTGCAAACGCCTACAAAATGGATATAGCTAACAGAGCATGATGGGAAAAAACACCTAGGGCCAGAATTACTGAACTGCGGAAAAGTGGAGATGTTGTCCATAACAACCAATCAGATTCTAGCTGACATTTTGTAGCCCCAAAGAGTGCAATAGCTACTCATTTTTTCACTGCCACATATGAAATAATTACAGTGTAGCGTTCCACCCCTTTCTTAACATGTTAATGATTTACCACATATCCTGGCTGGTCAGAATTGCATAACAGTTACACACTGGCAAAGCAGATGGATGCTATACCTATTGGAATTGGCTCAAACTACGTATATGCAACCTTTAATAACCATACTTAATATGTACTGTGAGCCAACACTACAGAAAAGCCTTTGATTGCCACTCAACCTGAGTTTAGCCATTCACCTAGAGTAATAACACAAATCAAATATTATGATTTCATATTTGTCTAATTCTGATCTTGTATTTAAAATAATAAGTAAAATAGTATTAAAAAAAAAAAATACAAGCCAGGAGTTCGTTCAAAAAAAATATTCATTGTGGTCCCCAATTTAGATGTTTTAGAAGAAAACAGAACACGCTTTGTGAATAGATAGGGCTCCAAACATTTACATCTGCCTCAATTAAGATCTGGACGTGCGGAGAGAATTAGCTCAACAGGCAGCTATTGGTGGAGTTTTCAGATCATGATGCCATATCCACACATTCCCCCATATAACCACACATTCCCCCATATATCCACACATTCCCCCATATATCCACACGTTCTCCCATATAACCACGTTATTTTGACTTGTCCATATCAGCCTGTTTCTAGCAAGCATAACTGTCTTACAATCTACATGATGTGGACCAAAAAAAAACCTCAATATGGCCACATAGAGCACCAGAGAAATAAAACTTACAGATACAGTTTTAGGAAAACTAATATTGTCCAAATATTCATGAATGCTTTAGGTTTACTTCCATAAAACTTAACATTTTTAGTTTATTAAACAACTGGAATAAAAATCAACAAATTGATACACGGCAGAATAAAAAAAAATGTTTGTTGTATAAGAAGCTGGAATGGCTTAAATTAAAAAAAAGGAATAACTAAAAAAGGAATAGTACAAATCCTGAAAAGGACAATGCCATAAAGGTAAGATAAGGAACAGAGAGAGTAAAAAACACTGGTGCGGAAACAGGCATCGGAGATCAAACTACAGGGAAAATAAATAAATAAATAAAATTAGATACAAATTCAAGCTTTAGACTGTGGTCAATTGAGGTCTAGACAAAACCCTGTGTTTGTTCACGGAGGAGTCTCCAAGCTGCTCCAAGTTTGAAAAGGTAATTGAAGTCAGTCTATAATTACTGGATTAGACACAGATGGGCTCTGTACATTTCAAGGGGGGAGAAAACTGTTTTGATTCATTTTATGATTGCATGTAAGGTCAGACTTTTCAAAATGCACTTTCATCTGCTAAATGGTTTCCCCAGCTCCCTGGGGTCTCTCTGGAAAAACAGCGATGTTTTAAGCAATTTGGGTCTATCAGATTCTGTCTTTGAATGTAATGTGCTTCCCGATTTTCTGGTATTATAAATGGGCACATAGGTTAATTGTTACATCTTTCCAAAGTCCAAATTATATATAAAAAAAAAAACTTTAAGTGGCAAGAGATTCTAAGCATGTTTCAAGATAAAATATATTTATATGGAAGATATTTACTGATCAACGGCAGATTTTACATCCATATTTTATCATTATACTTTTAAGCACATTTTAATATGAATATATATTGATACTACATAATTCTATATTAAGAATTTAGCTAGAAATAGGATTAAAAAATGAAACAAACATTAAAGTCTAGCTTTCAATAAAAAACAATAACCAAACCACCATAAAATGTTTGTGCTGTATTTAAACATAAATGAGGACATGCACATTTATATTTCCAAAAAGGTTAATTTAAAAATAAGCCCAAACTGCAATTTAAACAAGATTTCTAGAGACCACTAGAGGGCGTAGGTGGTTAAACAAGATGCTGAAAGTTTACCAGAACAAAACGCAAGTGATTTAATTAAGTTCATGTAATTAAATTTTATTTAAAAGAAAGGTACGTCCTTTAAAAAAAAATTGAAAATTAGTTGCTAAAAGGTTTTCAGAAAAATAAACAAATTAGTGAGGGGCTTATGCTTTTTTTTATTGTGAAAAATGCTAATAATTACTTATTGGGAAACAAAAAGATTACCCTACATCAGATTTATTACTATACTATTATAAATAACAGTGGCTTATAAAAAGCATACATTTTTAATGGTTCCCTTACAAAAAGTGCTATTCTATCGTCAAAATACTAGTGTAGCACAATAAATACCAAACACAAAATATATAAATATGTAGCAAATCTGAGCATTAACATAAATTATATAAAAAGGTACCAATAATGACATTTCTGTGAAACATTTCTTTGAATTTGTATCATACAGAGTAGGTTTTAATCCCACAAATCTTCCTGACCCATCACCAATTGTTATGAAGGGCAGAGTCCACAGACAAAACTGTGATCTTAATAAAGTTGAGTTTAATTGACATAGAAACAAAAACAGACAAGAAAAACAAGAGTTACCAGAAACAAAAGGTAGCAGTGAATGCAGTAAAGAACAATAATGGCTGTAATCATACTAGCATCATAAAAACAGTAAAAGGCAATAGCTGATCCTCTACACAATTATGTGCTAGGAGCAGTGCTAGATGTGAAACAGTATACAGTGATATGTCACTGTTATACATCACTTCTGCTAATCAATTAATTGAAAAACTATAAACCTCCATTCACTTGTATTATTTTCTATGTTTTTATACCACCACTAATTAACATCCACTTCGACCTAAAACAGATTACATAAAAGGTTAAAATGTATTTGAATGGAGCAAGAAATTAAGATGGAGCAAGCAATAAAACACACAGGGGCCCCAGAAGGTGAACACACGAACTACAGGACAACTGTAAAAAGTTACATCCTGGATCCACAACTAACAAAAACGTTTACATCTATTCCCAAAAGGCTGCTCAGGATCAAACAAAATCATCCCAATAACCTCTACGAGAAACAGTTTCTAGATGTTCTATTTTATGACCACAATAATTAAACTAGTTTCTTCATGTAAAATACTGAGGATTTATGATCAGTAGGAACAAACTGTGGTTCTTAGAGCAACCCAACATTAGAAATTATTATTAAACCCTTATAATAACATTTTTTATTAAATAATAATTTTTATGACTTAGAAACTACTCCCTAAATTCATAACTAAAGCTTTAAAATAAAAAATAACAATAAAAAATAAAAAGACGGTGAAGGATAAAAGTGGTTGTAATGATCTATATTGATGAAATAATACATAGTCTTGAATTATTCAGATCTCATCCAAACATTATTTATCACATACTGAATTTTTTGTTTTATGGTTTTCTGTGAATATATTTGAACTGGAAGTTAATATACACGCACATGGATGTTACATAAATCAACAATGGTAAAAACAGATTTTCATAGACTACATTTAGGGTTTAAACGCTATGCACATTTTCTCATAGGAGTTTTCCCTCTTTCATGCAAAATGAACCTAATATTTATTAAACATATTAATATTTATTGCATTCAGTGGCTGAAGTGGAAATTTAGAAGTGGCGGTATGAAAATATAGAAATATTAGAAGTGAATGGAGATTTATAGCTTTTCAATGAAATCTGTGGGAGAAGGGACAGTAGTCTGGATTCACACGCTAGTAGTTTTAATCTCTAAAGACTGCGCTCACGCAATCTACGTACAGAAATGGCACGTAGACAGCGTAAAAAAGATACGCATGTGTAGTAGCTCAATTCTTAAAACAATGCACGTAAAGAGGAAAACTACGTAACTGGGAATCCGGACCAGTATGACATACACATTCACTTTGAGCCCGGATTGTATCTATATTTTTGGTAGTCTTAGTGAATCTAGCTCTAGGTGTTAAATGGAGTTCCATCATGCAATACTTATGCAGTTGTATAAAGTTGTAGTTCCAAGTGGCAACAGTTGCCTATATTGGCTATAAAACTTGTTTCTTCTGAGATTCTTGTCACATTAGAGCCAAAGATGACAACACTGTAACAGGAGTTACTACTGCTAACCAAAAAGAGACAGCAGGGAGCTAGTCGAGAGGGGGGAAGGGTGTATGTCTGTTAAATAAAAACGGTTTATTAATAAAGTTAATTTTGTTCACGTGCACACACTCTTTAAGCAGTGCTATTTTTATAAAGAGCAGCGATTTCCGGTTGATAGATTAAATCCTTTTCAGGAGCTGTCGCTACATTAGCAGCAGTAAAGATTTTGCAACCCATTAAATGGGGCATTTCATTTTAACTAAGAAGCTAAAAATTGACCTTTTATTGAAGCAGATTTGCACAAAACTGAAAATCACACAACCGATTAACCACAAACTCGGCTTGGGTTTCCAGGGACGTTTCTTGACCATGCAAATGCTATAATCCCTGCAAGGATCAATTTAATGAGCCTTGTGACCTGTGAGATTTAAGGGGGTAAAAAATACAAGCTGGATGCCATTATTTCAGTAGCAAAAACATGACTGACTCGCAGATAAAACGTCCTGGCATTTCAAAGGCTCCACAGGGCCAAGAAAAATAATCTAATTGCTAAAACAGAGATCAAATTACTGACACATAGACCCGTTCAGTGCTGGACACAAGGGCTTGCCAAGCTCTGGTAACTCCGTTTACACACCGTGCTCTCACACCATTTACACAAACAAGCCAAACGTGGGCAAAACTGTGGACTGTACAAGAGGAAGCTAGAGCAAGCACTGTGACATACACATTACCTGATCTGCGGGCCTCGATGTTACTCTATAACGCAAAGCGATGAAGAAGCGCAGTTAGCGTGATATGGGCGAGAGAGGCAGCGCCTATAAACTGAGTAAGCATAAAATAAACAGCACCAATCAGAAGCCTCATTCCTCATACTTAATTCTTAATATTTCTATATCTAAATTGAATTCTTGTCTCATAATGTTTGTAAAGGAGAAGTCTTTAACATAGAAGGTACAAGGGAGGCCCCAAAAATTAAAAACAACTATAAAGAGAAGTATACCCACACATGCAACAAAAATAATGGGGAAAAGCTGCCGTTTGGGAAGTTATCGCTATAGCGACAGCCTAATGTTAGATGCATCATTTTAGACAGGATTTGAGCCGGCCACACACTAGAGAGATTATTCGCTCCCAGCAATACGATAATTGGGACGATTTTCCCCTAATGAAATGTCCCAATATCGGCGCTCACACTGCTCTTTCTGGAAGCAATAATATTGGCTGAAGAGGGAGGGGTTGCGGAGATTGACAGAAGACTCTTGCAGCAGATTGGCTGCACGGGACTTCCGTCAGTCTCTGTACTGGTTGGCAGAAGGTCCAAGCAACTTCCTAATGCACTGGTTACCGGACAAACTGTGGCCAAAGTGTGGCACCTCTACCTCCTGGCTGCAGTTCCCCCATCTGTCTGAATCTTTCATTACCGGCAAGTATAGTGGTATTATAGAGCTTTCATTGCTGTATTACTGCTGTGCTTATCAATAATTAAAGAGTCAGACCGACAGGGAGGTGTAGGGTCTGATAATCAGACTTGGCCACACACTATATTTCAGCCAGAAACCCTGAACGATCAGATTACTGTCACAAAGCCAACCCGGGAAACTAATCTGAGGTTTCAGAAATCCATTACCACCACACACTGCAGCGATTTTGTGCAGCACGATAATTCTCTGTTTGTGCGACATATTTTGTTCCCGGTGACTGCTGTACCTGTGCTCTGCGCTCTGCTTTCATTTCCTGGTTAGTGCTTAGGAATTGGGGTCAGGACTATTGTCATTTCAAACAAGCTTGTCGGCATTACAATATTCCATTAGAGAGGAGTCACGGAAACTCTGCGCGGTCATCAACGCAATCTACGTAAGGAAAAGACACGTAGATAATGTAAAAAATGTATTACACATGCGCAGTAGGAAAAACGCTAAACACCGGATGTAGGTGTTATATGTCTATTAGTCTGCATTTATGGAAGAATAACTGCATGACGTCACAAGCATGCTGGCCATCGCTAGAATCATGTATAAATATTTTTAGCAATGCTTTTTACTGTTATTTGAACTTGCGCTTACACAAGGACTCTGGATCACCTCCAACGTGTAAAGTGGAGCACTTAAATGCTGACATTGCTCACACAACGGCCCTTTTACCATAATATTGTCCAGCCTTTATAGTCACTGTATGTTCATGTAGATGTAGATGTAAAGGTAAAACATGAAAGCAGTTACAGGTATATTAAATGAAGATTCTAGTGGAAACCTGAAATAAATATACTCCTTCTGTGAAAATGCTAAATTTACTTCTCTTACTAAATTGTGCATTGTTGCATAACTTGTAGATCATCATCCAGCTGGGATTAATTGTATTAGGATATTCCAGAACGTGACAGACAGAAACATGAAGGGATTTCGTTCAATACAATTGATCTGCATGATGCTATGTAACATCTATTTGACAACCAACATAAATGCACCAGTTATTATTTCTATTATATTAGCAGTGCATACATTTCATAAAGAACATCCAATAAACACAAGTAACATATACCCAAAAGTAGAAAAGATGCAAGTGTCTAATAATACAGCAACATTTTTTATTTAGAAGATATTCATATTTATTTGTGTTCCTTAGTGTTCACAATGTTGTGTAACAGAAATTAATTTCATAACTATATCTATATTTTTATAGAATGCCCTTCTTTCAGCTTTTATTAAAGATTATGGTCTAAATTTCCTTCAGCTCATAGAGAACATTGCACACAGATAGGGCCTTGGTAGGGTAGGACAGGATTAGGATTACAGTCACTCTGCTGATGGGGAGGGAATGTGTGCAAATCAAGGAAAAAACAAAGACTGTGGCGCTCGTGTCACTGCCGCCCACCGAAAAATCTAAGAGGGTCCTACACCCTCTGAAATTTGGAACAAGATAATAAAAAAAGAAATCTCAGTAGGGCGCTGTGGCCAAGTAAACTTATATCTGAAAATGGCTAAATCAGGTGTTCATTCTAAAATAAAATGATATAAAATCTGCACTGTCTCTTTAAAACTTTGTATCAATCAGCTCAGATGGAAAAACATAGAATCGATATGTTCACCACAAGTCCTCCGCAAGGATTAGCATGTGGAAAACCAAAAGGAGAACTTGGCTGGTTACCACCTGACGCGTTTCGAGGAGTAAAAACCTCTTTTTCAAAGTGGAAAAAGAGGATTTTACTTCTTCAAAACGCGTCAGCAGGTAACCAGCCAAGTCTCCTCAGCATTTCCTCTCTGCTCCGGACCTTCACCGTATCCAGACTGTGTCCTGCCATTTCCATCCAGACGTCCGTGGGCCCTTTAACGTCTTCCGCAGCACAGCAACGATATCTACTTACCATCTGGAAGATCCACTGGGGTAGGAGTGAACTTTGCTGGGGGGGGGTGGCTCTATTCCGGAGGAGGCATCTCATTAGAATCCTCCAAAGGCTGTTTTATGTTTTTTGTGGACAGATGTACAATATATGTGGTTTATCTTCAGAGCTCTTCTGACACATTGTTGCTCATAGTTGTATTAGAATATTTTAGATACAATAAATTGTGTTTTATATATAATTTTATTGATCTATGTTCTCCTTTTGGTTTTCCACATGCTAATCCTTGCGGAGGACTTGTGAACATCCGGATTCTATGTTTTTCCATCTGAGCTGATTGATACAAAGACTTTGGTCATTTTAAAGAGACAGTCCAGATTTTATTTATTTTAGAATGAACACCTGATTTAGCTTTTTTTAGATAAAGTTTATTTAGTCACAGCGCCCTACTGAGATTTCTTTTTTATTATCTTAGACTAGAGCTATTGTCAAAGTATTCTGGATACAAAATATTTGGTCTGGATCCTATATTCTAAAAAAAACCCAAGCCCTATGGCTACGTCTAGCTTCTATAATCTAGAGAAACTGTCAATGTACTAAAAAACAATTAAGTTGTATGTTACTAATCTACACTATATGGACAAAAGTGTTTGGCCACACCTGCTAAGTATTGAATTCTGGTGTCTCAGTCAGACCCATTGCCACAGGTGTAAAAAAATAAAACACCTAGCCATGTAGGGCCAGATCCAGGTCTGAGAACATCAGGCCACTTACACATGCAAATTGACTGGATGCGCCCTCCAGATGTTATGCTAGGGTTACGATAGTAAAGAATCGCACGGAACTTAGTTCCATATGAGCCCATTTCCCGAAAAAATGGTCTGTGCTTCCCCTTTGCCTGCTAAAATGGGAGGGGGGTGCATAGTAATTGTACAGTGTGGGAGGGTGCTCTTACACTTGTGCGGATCAGCGGTCGTACAGACGTGTAAGCTGCCATAAAGCCCACAAGAGTGAGGGGAGTGGCAGGGGG
>WWET01000045.1:335978-355572 GCA_011038615.1 Limnodynastes dumerilii | reverse complement strand
CCTTGCCTTGTACCTTGCTGTTTAACCTCTTGTGTCCCTGCTTCTTGTCCTCCTGCCTAACCTTGTGGATTAACCCTTGCTCTCCCTGTGTGATTGTTTCTGTTGTTGTGATTGTGCTGAGTGAGTTCCCTTGTTAGTCTGTCCGTCAGTCCTGTGTTGTCTATCCTGGTCTGTCCGTTAAGTGTTTGCTGTAGTTTGTCTAGTGCAGTCCCTTCTGCAACTGCTGCACCCCTGTACCCGCTATATCTCATCCTGACCCCGCTTGGCCCTGTTTCCTTTCCCGGGTATCCTCTAAGGTCTGTATCCAGAAGAAGTCTCATCAGCTCCAGTCTATCCCCACCATCAGGGGCTCTAGCGAAGACTCCAGACGGGCACTGGCTCTACTTACTGGTGAGTTACCTGGTTCATCTTTTGTCTGTCATTTGTGTTTCCTGTTACCTGCTCTGTCCGGAGTGAGATTACCCTAACTAGCGTAACAGGGGGCGTGTCTGGCATATGCACCGAGGGCGGGGTGATGCATTTAAATCGTACAGTATGGGCGTGCTAAGCGTCGTAACTACGCAAGGGGCTTACGGCCGCCTGCGGTTACGATTAAAAAATTTAGGGTAGGGTTTGCTGGGCGAAAGACGGCAAGAGTAAGTACGACCAATGGGAGTGCCTATGGGAGTGCATCATAGGTACGCTGGCGTAAATACACTATGCACATGAGCGTTTCATGAGTGTAGGTCTGGATCAGGCCCCAACAGCTCACCAATTATATGTACCGTGTTGTGTCTACCAATATGAACCAATCATAGACCAAGACGTAAATAGAAGCTCACAATGGTGGAAGAACTGGAAGACTCTTCTTCCCTCTATTGGATCTCCTGGGACCACTGGCTCTGATGAAAGCCCCTTACATATAGTTTTTTTTTTTTTTTTAAACAACTTTTTATTGAAGCATGTAATTACAAGGTTTCAAAGAAAGTACACATGTCAACAAAGATACAGAGTTAGTGTACAAATATATATCAAAAATCACTGTTATGTACAGGGGTAAATGTCATTCTTTTCCTACCCTTACATATAGTTATTGCATAACTAGTTATAAAGCCAATGCCAGCTCTATATGATCCTGGATAGTTCCAGACCTTAGAGTTGTTAAATTGTGTTAAACAATAGCTGAATGCTAAGCTAATCTTAAACTTTAATGGCTCCCAAATGCAGAACTTCTTCACTGGAAAGTAGAAGGTGCGAATATAATAAGAAGCATCTCACATGGTCTGCACTTCATGGCTCATTGTAACTGTTCTCTGTGATATTTAAATGAGCTTCTCTGTTAAACCAAAACAGAAGCACAAGTCCCAGCTATGTATTGTCAATTTGAAGCCCTATGTTGCAAATCTCGGTGATTCCATAGCTGTGAAATTTGCCATAGAATTGCTGGCATGACTCGCAATACTTTACAGGCTGCAAAGAGAAAAGCAAAATGATGGCCCCAAAACAAGACTGACTCAACAAAAAAACAAACCTTGGCTACCTTCCTGCCAGAAATGGGCCGATCCATCAGCCTTTAATTTCACACACTGACTAAAGACAGATATGAAAACAGAAAACAGCACTTCAATGTAAGTCCAAACCGAACTCAGCATGAAAACAAAACACATACTCGTTACCAGATCCAAAACGGAGATGTTTATGTTTATTTTAAATTAATGGCATGCTCACAATTTTATTTTTAAGACCTAAAATATAAAAGGTTCCAGCCTTGGCGTCAGTTTGCCAAAGAGAATATAACTGCACCATTTTAACACAGTGTTCTGTTTAATTTGCTACTTACAAAATATAAACCCATACACTGTGCTCCAGTTGTTGAGTGAGCTGAGTTGTGAGTAATTCTGCAAAGGTGATGTGTAACAGACGGTCCTCGGTACTGTCATCTGTAGGGTGTAACACTTGTTTAAGATGGTGTTACATACAGATGTGTATGTGGTTTGCCAGTACAATGGTCTGTTTTACGACCGACCATTATATGGCAGCTGAATGGAGACTGCCGGCAATTGCAATCTCTATCTGAAAAAGTGGAGGTGCTACATTCATGAAGAGTCATCCACGACAGGTAAGTGTTTTTGCCTAACCTTAAGCCTTTCCTAAGCTTAACCCACCGTTTCCCACAGTCTAACCCTAACCTTCCCCTTCTTGAGCCCTAACCCTCTATTTTCTGCAGCCTACGGCCTCACCCTAACCCTCCATGTCCCGTAACCTAACCCTAACCCTCCATATCCCGCAGCCCTATCCTAACTTTCCTTTTAAATTTTAACCCTAACCTTATACCCGTCGCAGTCGCTGCAGCTGGTGGCTCTTGGAAACGGGTAAATAGGTACCTGTTCCCAATAGCAATTTAATATTTTCAGACATCTTTGAACAATGATACGGTGCCATTCAGCTAGTGGCTGTATCATTGTCGGAATAGGACCGACAGGACTGGCAAGTGCCACAGTATGAAGAAATTGTACCATGTGACAGAATAAGTACACCACCCTTACCCTGCAGAGTCATTCTTCAGATTCATTGTGTGTTGCTTCAGTTTTACAATGAATTTCGCTTTAGTTCCTCTACACACAGTCTAACCCTAAAACTACCCTACTAAAATGTATCCCCTCTCCTGCACTAACCTGAAGCATTGGGACCAGCGGTGTTTCTGCGGTAGGATTTTCTAAATGTGGGCATATTCTAAAATACACACAGCCGACAATTAGTTGTCAGCAGTATGTATATCTAAAATGTGGGTTCACAGTGGCCCCACACACATCAAATGAAAAAATTAAAATGATAACTTAATGTTATGGTACCCCGGGTTTACCCCGACAGGGGACTGGGGTGATCAAAGAGTAAGGAAAGTAAAGAGCGGGTAACTCACCAGTTTGTAGAGCCCGATGCCTGTCTGAGTTTTCGCCCCCCTGATGGTGGGGATAGACTGGAGCTGGTAGGATTCGTCAGGATACGCATCTTAGAGAAACCCGGGAAAGGAATAGGAAGAATTAGTGAGAAAATCAGATTAGACAGGAGGAAGATAGTAGTGGGAACTAGGCCGGTCAGAAGGAGCTACACCGGGACTAACAATACAAAAAACACGACCTGTAACAAACTACACAAAACACTAAACTGACACAGCGGACAAAGAAGGGACTGACGGGACAGACAAAACAAACCGGGGCAATCACTCACACAAGCAGGCAGCGGGAACCCCCAAAGGGGTTAACAGATACAGTCAGACAGGAAAAATAAAGGATAACACAAACTTGGAAATTACACTAAGGAGAGAGAGAGTGGGGACAAGATACAACAAGGAATAAATGACAAGGAACCTGGGCAGGAATGAATCAGGGCACTCAAAAGCAATAGAAGCAACAATGGCACAAGGCAGAGAGAAAATAACCAGACTGGCACAGTAACGCAACAGAGAAACTATAACCAGTACCTGCCACTGGTGCTGGAAGTTATTTAAATGAGAGCTGGCCAATCCTCAGATGCAGAAACCCCCCCATGGAAGGAACAGCGTTACGGCGGCAACCAGGGACGTCTCCAGAGCCCAGCCGACAAGAATATGAAAAGAGCGTCTGCGTTGCCTTGGCAACGCTGACGCAGAGCGCCAGAAGCCAGAGGGGAAGCATCTAAGCGGAAAGATGATGCCAGGACCGGGGAGGACTTCAGGGCACGAGGAAAAGGTAAGTGCCTGCAGAGAGCGAGAGGGGAAAGCACGGCAGCGCGGCATGACACATACACCTCCTGCTGTCCTGCATCATCTCTCCACATTAGTCCATGCAGTGATTGCAGTCTGATTGGTGGATAGCTTCTGCCATCCATCATTAGAATACTGACAGTCATTCACTACCCTGATTGGTGGATGGCTGGAGCTATTCACCAAGCCAGGGGGCCTCTTTCTGTGCCTGCCTACCAGCTGACAGCCCTACATGGAGTGTGTGGCCTAAACAAGCTCTGGAGGAAGCAGCCTGAGGTGCTCATCTGAGCGAGCCTGCCCCTGTGAACGAGGTATAACCCTGGGCAGGTATACCGGGAGAGCCAGCAAATCTCCCGCAAGTGACTTGAGGCCCGTGTTTTCATGGAAACCACGGCCTCAAGTCCTGCCCCTGTGCTTAGCAACACTAGTATACTAGTGTTGCTAGGGTCAGGAAGGGACATGATGACGCAAATTGTGCCATCAACTCCCGTCCTGATGTCTATTACAGATAAGACTGGGTAAATATTAGGCAGGGGCGGGGCTTAATGACACGATTTGCATAAATCACATCATTAAGCCCTGCCCCCTGCATGCATTGCTAACTTCCCTCCAGGATCCCCCGGAGGGGAGCTGGCAAAAGTCGGCAACCCTGGTATAACCAGTAAGCATGGCCACAACTAAAAGGCCTTCCCTCTGCTTAATGTTGCTGTGCTTATCAGTGACAGGTGTTGATGCCACCTGTTAATTGCTGCTCTGTTACACAAAGTGGAAATATTTCAAAACTTTTGCCCCAATGAGTACAGAGCATTGTCCCGACAATATCAATGTCAAGTAATCACTTGCAACATGAGCAAAAAACAAACAACCCTTCTCTGATTTTTCGATCAGCTCAATCATTTTAGGTTCTCTTTTCCATTCCCCGATTGTGTAATTAATTAAATATTTTCATCGTATTTATAATTCTGCACTCACGATACTTATGCAAACCTCCATTGTCAAAGTGGTGACTATCTATTCAGCACAAAGTGGCATTTGTTAAGCAAAATTACTATTCTCATTTATTGGCAATTAATAAAATGAGTCAGATTTGCCATCTAGCCATATTGAAGTAGCTTGGACACTGTCACAAGGCTTCATCTGGTCTTGCAAATATATTAAATACCATTGTTATAACTGACAGCCAAATGTTACAATCTATTCTACTCCAGATTACCTGTCTCAATAAGGCTAAAAAATAAATGTCAATATCACAAAAGCAATAGATTTAGTGGAACATCAATTGTATTTCTTCACCATTAAAATGCCATTAAAAAGGTGAATTATCCTAAGCATTATTCTTTTCTGAGCTACAGCTATATTAAAACTGATGATCACATTATATCAAATAACTTAAAGAAATTAAGGGAAAAGAGAGTATACGTCTGGAATAACAATATCAGTAAAAGACTCTTGTACTAGAGTAAACGTGTTCTATAATCATCATCATCATTATTATAATAAGGGTTTATTTTATATGTGTTATTGATGTTCCTTTTAAATCTTCCAGATCCAGGAGACTTCTGATTCTTGAAAGACATCCCAATGGCCCAATAATCTCTCTTTTATGATCGTCCGGAGGGGAGACAAAAAGAATGTGAGTAGGATGAAGTACACCCAGAGCTATATTAAATCACTGATTCGTTCTCGCTATTAGGGCTGGTGCTTGGGTGTTTGGGGACCCTCTACAAACTATATGTGTCCTCCTGATTTATCAATTATCCCCATAACAGAGCTGTCATACAGAGTCCTGTTATAGGAAATTATTTGTGTATATAGCTTATATGTCCCATAGTAAAGCTCTTTATTCCTCAATTATGCTCAAATTGTTCCCCATAATAGACATTTATATTACCACCACCATAATAGGGCTCTAGGTTGAGCTGTGTTATGGGTATAATATACAGCCATATTATGGGAAGATTGTTTGAGCTCATATAAGTAGGAATTAAGAGTTTTATTATGGGAAATATAGATAATATGACTCATAATAAAGCTCTTTATTCTTCCTTAATTGGGCTCAAATTATCCCCCATAATAGGGCTCTACATCTACAAAAGCCCTATTATGGGGAATATAAAGGCCTTTTATGGAGGATGATTTGGACACAATTATTGAGGAATATTATTATTAATTAATTATGGTGCATATATTTTACAGATCTCATAATAAAGCTCTTTATTCCTCCTTAATTGCTTACATTTTCCTCCTTAATAGGGCAGTACATAGCCCCCATAATGGGCTGTATTCAGACTTCCGTCGGCGATCGGTCCGTAAATATACGCAACTAAGTGGCAGGTCGGAGCAGGTTACACCCATCAGTAAAAACAGTCACTCCCCTCGCTTCCTACGGCCGGACCTAAACTTAGACCAGCATTGACTTGCCCTATCTGGCCACACTCACTTCCGGCCTTATGTGTATTAGTTGCGTATATTACCGGCCCTAACTCTGTAAGCGCGCCCACTTTCCCTCATCTCAATGCCTCCCCCCGCTATTTCTATGCAAATACTTAGGTCCGTATATTTCCGCCGCACACTGGGGCGCATTATTTCCCACCCGATTCACAAGTCCGTCCCTTAGCCATTTCCGACTTTAACTTCAACGTAGATGGCGTATCACTATTACTACGCATGCGCAGTTGATGCAAAATCGATCCGATCCTAAAAATACGCACAGAACTTTCGTTAAAAACGGATCTCTGAATATGGCCCAATATGGCTTTTTATCATACAGTGCCCTACATGGGGGATGGGGAACATCGGTTGCAATCTCCGGTTAAAAAGTGTGGCTTCCGAAAAAGGGATATTCGTAAGTTACTTTTCGAATGTCCATTTTTCCGAAGCTTACACTTTTAGAAAAAAAATTTTATGAATGGGTGAGTGTGCTGTTCGGTATACTCACCCATTCACTTTCAGAAAGAACAGATTACTCCACTGCACCTCCACCGCTGCTCGCCGGACCGAGGGGACAGGTGAGTAAAGCCTGCGTGGTTAGGGTCAGACTGTAGGGGAGGGAGGGTTAGGGTCAGGTTGCAGGAGAGGGAGGGTTAGGGTCAGGCTGCAGGGGAGGGAGGGTTAGGGTCAGGCTGCAGGGGATGCTGGGTGGAGGACATGATGGGTGATGCTGGGTGCAGGACATGATGGGTGATGCTGGGTGGAGGACATGATGGGTGATGCTGGGTGGAGGACATGATGGGTGATGCTGGGTGGAGGACATGATGGGTGATGCTGGGTGGAGGACATGATGGGTGATGCTGGGTGGAGGACATGATGGGTGATGCTGGGTGGAGGACATGATGGGTGATGCTGGGTGGAGGACATGATGGGTGATGCTGGGTGGAGGACATGATGGGTGATGCTGGGTGGAGGACATGATGGGTGATGCTGGGTGCAGGACATGATGGGTGATGCTGGGTGGAGGACATGATGGGTGATGCTGGGTGGAGGACATGATGGGTGATGCTGGGTGGAGGACATGATGGGTGATGCTGGGTGGAGGACATGATGGGTGATGCTGGGTGGAGGACATGATGGGTGATGCTGGGTGGAGGACATGATGGGTGATGCTGGGTGGAGGACATGATGGGTGATGCTGGGTGGAGGACATGATGGGTGATGCTGGGTGGAGGACATGATGGGTGATGCTGGGTGCAGGACATGATGGGTGATGCTGGGTGGAGGACATGATGGGTGATGCTGGGTGGAGGACATGATGGGTGATGCTGGGTGGAGGACATGATGGGTGATGCTGGGTGGAGGACATGATGGGTGATGCTGGGTGGAGGACATGATGGGTGATGCTGGGTGGAGGACATGATGGGTGATGCTGGGTGGAGGACATGATGGGTGATGCTGGGTGGAGGACATGATGGGTGATGCTGGGTGGAGGACATGATGGGTGATGCTGGGTGCAGGACATGATGGGTGATGCTGGGTGGAGGACATGATGGGTGATGCTGGGTGGAGGACATGATGGGTGATGCTGGGTGGAGGACATGATGGGTGATGCTGGGTGGAGGACATGATGGGTGATGCTGGGTGGAGGACATGATGGGTGATGCTGGGTGGAGGACATGATGGGTGATGCTGGGTGGAGGACATGATGGGTGATGCTGGGTGGAGGACATGATGGGTGATGCTGGGTGGAGGACATGATGGGTGATGCTGGGTGCAGGACATGATGGGTGATGCTGGGTGGAGGACATGATGGGTGATGCTGGGTGGAGGACATGATGGGTGATGCTGGGTGGAGGACATGATGGGTGATGCTGGGTGGAGGACATGATGGGTGATGCTGGGTGGAGGACATGATGGGTGATGCTGGGTGGAGGACATGATGGGTGATGCTGGGTGGAGGACATGATGGGTGATGCTGGGTGGAGGACATGATGGGTGATGCTGGGTGGAGGACATGATGGGTGATGCTGGGTGCAGGACATGATGGGTGATGCTGGGTGGAGGACATGATGGGTGATGCTGGGTGGAGGACATGATGGGTGATGCTGGGTGGAGGACATGATGGGTGATGCTGGGTGGAGGACATGATGGGTGATGCTGGGTGGAGGACATGATGGGTGATGCTGGGTGGAGGACATGATGGGTGATGCTGGGTGGAGGACATGATGGGTGATGCTGGGTGGAGGACATGATGGGTGATGCTGGGTGGAGGACATGATGGGTGATGCTGGGTGCAGGACATGATGGGTGATGCTGGGTGGAGGACATGATGGGTGATGCTGGGTGGAGGACATGATGGGTGATGCTGGGTGGAGGACATGATGGGTGATGCTGGGTGGAGGACATGATGGGTGATGCTGGGTGGAGGACATGATGGGTGATGCTGGGTGGAGGACATGATGGGTGATGCTGGGTGGAGGACATGATGGGTGATGCTGGGTGGAGGACATGATGGGTGATGCTGGGTGGAGGACATGATGGGTGATGCTGGATGCAGGACATGATGGGTGATGCTGGGTGCAGGACATGATGGGTGATGCTGGGTGCAGGACATGATGGGTGATGCTGGGTTCTGGACATGATGGGGGCTGATGGGTGCTGGACATGATGGGGTCTGATAGGTGCTGGACATGATGGGGGCTGATGGGTGCAGGACATGATGGGGGCTGATGGGTGCAGGACATGATGGGTGCTGGGCACTATTTGGTTAAAAATATTTTTTCCCTGTTTTCCTCCTCTAAAAACCAGGTGCGTCTTATGGTCAGGTGCGTCTTATGGTCAGGTGCGTCTTATGGTCCGAAAAATACGGTAATTAGTTTTACCAACGAAAAAATGGTTCAAAAATTCTCCAAGCCCATAAATGGACTGTTCAGAATTCAGACGTGACCGCCGCAAAAATCACTCCTATTAGAATTGGTGCAGGGAGGTGAGGATGTAGCCCCAATTATTTGGCAGTATGGGCCAGATCCAGACCTACGTATTCGAGTGATTTTACACTAGCTGCTAGCGTAAAATTGCTCATTAGTACTTACTGCGCATGCTATGAAGATGTTACGCCGCGTATAGCTCAGGTGCGTATCGATGTAAGAAGGGAAGTGCCAGCCGTTCACCAACCCTGTAATTACGCTACGGAGGCGGGGTGAGGCATTTAAATCGTACAGTATGGGCGTGCTTAGACACGTAAGTACGCGAGGGCGATAGGGGAGTGTCTAGGGGAGTCTGGATCTACCCCTATGTGTCTAGTAATTGAGGTCCATGCTAATTGGATCATGAGGTTGGTGGAAGGGGACATTGCATAGCGTGTTGCCGTCATAACCTCCTGCATTATTTACAGACAGTCATCCATGCAAAGTTTCCAGAAATGCGGCCATGATCATTAAACGTCCCAAGCGTGATGGGCGTGAACTACTGTGACCCTTAACTTAAACATTAATTTAAACTTATACTATAAGTAACGACACAGACCACAATGTTGGGAACTAAATTTTATTAATTTAGATGATGAGAATTTGGATAAGCCAAATTATAATTGATGGGGGCCAAGAAAGCAGGTTATTATTAAATAATTAATCACGTAAACATAAATGCGTAAACGATGAATAACAAAGCATCATGGTGATAAACATTCGCAACCGTATTCAACTTGTCAACTGAACAAAACACATATAAACCAGCGAATGAGAATCCAACAACGTAGGCACAGTGCTTCACTTAAGCACCACGCGGGACCGTCCATATGAACGTGTCCACAACCTACAACCACGAGCACACACACGTGATTAATTCAACCAATTCAAAGGGGATTGCAACTCGCAATCCAAAGGACGTCAAATTGACAGTCCAGAAACACAAACCTGTTGACTAAAACATACTTATAATCCAACTAACGAAATAAACCTGCTTTCCGCTTATGCTATCAAAAAATGCCCCTTAAACCGGCAAAACCTTCTAAACTGCTACACAGCTACTGGGGAGGGAGGGAGGGTGAATCCAGGTGGAGAAAAAAAAGAGGTAGACCCAAGGCTTCCAGCAGCTTTTATTACACCAAGAGGCCCGACTCCACCTACCACCCCTAACCTATGAGAAGACACCAAACAGCGAGTGACATTTTCCGTCCCACCCCCACACTGGTAGTTTACCTTTGCTCGAGTTAAAATTCTTTAACCCTCCGCTTCCCAAAACTCTGCAAGCCCACCCAGACTCCCGGACCAGCAAAACATGTTTCCATATCCTCAGACTGAACAGGGCTCTATTCCTACTGAATGACATCAGTTTATACTGTTATGTCCCTGGGCTGTCTACTGTCTAAAAGCCATTTGCAATGAACTTATCACTACAGTATTATGTCAATATGCATTACTCCGCAGGCTGGGTGTCTATAGTGTCAAAAAATGACACATGCCAGTGTCACCCTATAACAACATTCACCACAAACACAATGCATGCCTTCATGGAATATGGAGTAAATGGAGTAACAAAGGACCTGTAGACTTCCGGTTCCGGCCTCCATGTAAGTGGATGCAGGCGCGCTGAGCTCCGGTGCCTCGCTCCTCTTAACGGCTCTCACCCGCACACCTAACCGCGCTGCAAGGGGTCAGAGAGTTACCCCTTCTACCCAGCACCCCCCTCCGTGAATGGAAAAGTTCCTGGCCCCGAAAATGGCTGGCAGACAACAACGGCAGAAAGCTGAATTAGCGCGGCAGTCTTCCAAGATGGCGCCCGCATCTAAAGCAGTGGCTGAAGCAGGCATATTTCCATCATCTGCTGAGTCCTACCCTCGGTCCCCGGGAAGCCCGTCTGTGGATGACTCTTCCTCTCCCAGTATTAGCAGTGATCCAGTGAAGTATGAAGATGTGGTAAGAGCCATCAAGGATACTATGGGTCCTTTATTGCAGGCTCAGGCAGACAAGTTCTCACAGGCCATACAAAACTTGGGGGAACAAATGCACCAAATTAATCAAAGAGTCGGTGACTTGGAGCAGAGAACTGGGGAGATGTTTGAGGATGTCTCTGCTATTAAGTCACATGCACAGCAGGCTGATCGGGATAACAAGTCACTCTGGGCCAAATTAGATGACCTAGAGAATAGGTCACGCAGGAATAACCTGCGAATTGTGGGCTTACCTGAAACCTTAAAGGGCCAGCACCTTACGGACTTCCTTCTACAATCTTTGCCTGCCCTGCTGGATATTAAAGAGCACTGCAAAGACATGGTGATTGAGAGGGCACATCGCCTGGGACCTATGCGGGATGACCTACCCCAGCGCCCTCGCCCGGTCATTTTCAAATGTCTAAATTTCTTACACAAGTCCGCAATTTGGTCAGCAAGCAGGAAGCACCCTGGAATCTCATGGGAGGGCAGCAAGCTAAGGATCTTTCAGGATTATTCCGCGGAGGTCTCAAGGTCCAGAAGGGAGTTCTCGGACATATGCACGTCGCTTATTAAGCAAGATCGCCGCTTTGCGCTCCTGTACCCGGCGCGACTGAGGATCTTCAGCGGAACATCGTTCAAAGACTTTGCGGACGCAGCAGCAGCCAGAAAATATTTGGAGGGTGATCATCCGGTTACCCAAGGCTGACATATCGTGAGCACTGCAAAACTGTGTGAGGTCGGATTGTGAGGGATGTGTCTTGGTAGAGTTGACGGTTTTCCTGGGGGTGCCCCTTCCGGATTTCCCCATGTAGCTATTAAAGGAGTGAGATAACAACAAAAGCTTGGATAGGCGATGGTTACTTCATTTAACTGCTGTTGGAGACCTGTTCCCCCTTCAACAGGATTAGCAGAGAGTTACATAGTCAGAGCCTTTTCTCCTCCCCAAAGGGAAAAGAGGAGCATGGGGATGCGGTTCCCGCTGTTGTATAAATCGGCTGTTGTCAGAGAAGTGCTTGCCTTGGTTGGAATGCAGGGCAGAGGCTGCAGTCAAGTGTAAGGAAGGCTTTTGCCTGCAGGTGGCAATAAGGAGGTTCACAGCAGCTTATGAGTTGGTTATGAGTGGGAGAGAGAGAGAGGGGAGACACTTGGTAACCCCAGCTTCTTTCGAGCTTCAGCCCATGGAATTCCGGGGTAGGCAGGAAACCTGCCGTGTCAGAGGGTAAAGATGAAAAAGGGTGGCGCCCAGCACCCCTAGTGCTCCCAGGAGGCAGCAATATGGTTCCTTTATCTGAGGGGAGACCACAGGCTAATATCCAGGGTTTGGTGGTGATCCCTGAGAGGGACTACAAGGCTCAGAGAGGGCTAAGGTAGTCCAAATGTCCCTTGTGAGGAGGGGGGAGGTGAGGGAAAGGGATGGCCCCCTCAGGGTGCAGTGGCAAGAGTTGTCCCTGTGTCCCTAGACGTGGGGAGAGGATCGCTGGGGCCCTCTGGGAGGGCAGACTGACACCCACTGAAACGGAGAGGTGCTGGAGGTGGTGCACCGCCGCAGTTACCTTCCGCCAGCGGCTATGGCAGCAGCCTGGGTGAAATCCTCCAGTTCCACGGAGGCCTCTGCAGCTGGATCTCCCTCGCGGTCTCCAAAATGGCGGCCGCACGCTGACCGGATGCGGCTCTCCTGCGAGGGCTTCAGACGGAGCCAGATGCCAGTCCCCGTCAATCGCTGGGGACCCTGGGGTAGGAACGCTTCTCCCAGGGTCCCTCCGCCAGGGTCCGCCACGGGAGGAGGCTTGGAGGCCCTGCCAGGCCACACCGCGACAGGCCCGATGCCTCTGAACCACTCCGCCGCAGAGGTACTGCACAGGACTCCGGGTCAGGGTCAGAGAAGTGTCGGAGGCAACAGGGGTCGGAGTCCGGAGCTCCAAATGCCACGAAAAAGGTTAAAACAAAGCCCCAGTGCGGGAGCTAACACAGAGCACGACCGCTTAGCTCCGATGCAAGGCCACGCCCCCTAGATATATAAATAGACAAATAAATACTTAAAATAAACAATAGTAGTATACTTTGTACAAAAAAGGGATACACTTAATAGTTCTTGTAAGATGGAGAATGGTTAAAATGGGAGGATAAAATTCTTAATTTCTTTTAAGAGTCCGTATAATTAATATTAGGGAAAATAGTCTCCTTCCAACCTCAGTTGATCTAATCAATAAATGAGTGTGAAGAGATGATAAATAAATAATCATACATTAGGCACATAGAAAATAGACAAATAAATGAAAAAAACACATAAAACGAATGAACATATAAAAAATCGTATTCTTGCGGAAGTAGGAAATGTATGGTGGGGTACACCGGAGCGTGTATCTATTCTATTGTATTCGGCCAATCGGGCCCTAGGTGGAATGTTTTCATTTCTGTTTTCACTGAGCCTCACTCAACACTGATAAAGGTGATTGTAAGGGGCTAATCGGGCCGTATTTGGCTGTTTTACGCCATCAGTTGTACCATCTTCTCGCATTTTTGATTGTTAACTGATTGTTACATTTGTGGCTACATCTCTGTATGATTTGTGTGAAAAACCAATAAAAAAAAAAAAGTATTTAAAAAAAACAAAAAAAACAAACAAAAAAAAACAAAGGACCTGCAGAAAAAAACAAACAACAAATTGAGATGTATATCGCTCTCTAAGTGCCTGAACAAGCATTAAGCCGCCTTTCCCTTCAGGATACAGACTGGATACTACTTTCACCAGCAGTTGTCCCAGCCACAGTGACCGACATAACAATCTTATAGCCGGGGAAACAGTGTATTGGACTCACAGGGGCCAATCCAGCGGTGAGTGTACATCAGCTGATGTGACGCAGCTCCTGGCTGATTCACATCCAAACTCAACTTGAGCTGCGACACCTTGCGTTCTGAGGGGCGTGTTGAGGGAGTATTCAAGTTTGTATTTAAAATGTAAACTATTGTTAGCAATTGGGTGCTTGCAATAATCAGACCCTACATTTACTCACATTTTCATGCACATTGTGGACCTGATTCACACTTAAGAATCTTCTTAAAATAAGAACTTAAAGTCACTCCTGGGCTAAACCATGTTGACTGCAGGGGAGTCATATTTCATCTGTTGCAAACAGTACTAGTGTTGAGAGGTGATGTTTCCTATCCCAAGTCTCAATAACTGTGTGATAGTAAAGTTGGTCAGTATCTGTGTGCAGTAAGCAATTCAAAGATATATCCCTGCATGCAAAGAATACAATTAACTTGACTCCCCCTGAAATCAACATGGTTTTGCCCAGGAGTGACTTTAAGTTCTTATTTTAAGAAGATTCTTAAGTGTGAATCAGGTCCTGTATTTGGGCGAATTGCATCATTATGCCTGCAAATTTTGCATTGATGACTGTCTGTAAATAATGCACTAGATGCTTTCTAGAACATAAACTATATATTCTCTTATGACGGCAACACACTATGCAATGTCCCCTTCCACCAAAATTATGATCCTGCTTTCCGCTACATGCTCTGTAGCGCCGGTTGCAGTCCCCGCAATGATGGTCTCCTTTCAGAAATAGAGACAACCGAAAGTTATTTTTTTCGGCTGTCTCTGTTTAGAATTTTTTTTAATGAATGGATGAGTGTGCCGATCGGCATACTCACCCATTGATTTTCGCAGAGACCCGCCACTGACAGCTCCGGGTAGATGAATAACCTCTCCGGGGACTTTTAGTGTTGGGGGGGTTAGGGTTAGGCTCTTAGGAAGGGAGGGTTAAGGCCATAGAAGGGTAGGGTTAGGCTATAGAGAAGGGAGTATTAGGGTCAGGCTAGGGAGAAGGGAGGGTTAGGGTCAGACTAAAGAGAAGGGAGGGTTAGGGTCAGGTGGCGGGGAAGGGAGGGGTAGTGGCAGGGAAGGGAGGGGTAGGGTTAGGGTAATGGAAGGGGAGGGTTAGGGTTAGAATTATGGGAAGAGTTGGGGTAGTTTTTATCCTTACCTTTCGGAGCACCGTGTTTGGTGCTCTGGGGATCAAACGAGGCATAAGTAATCGATATCACAGCCAGTTCGGAACTGGCTGGGAGAGAATGGCCCTATCAAAATAGGGCCGTTGTTAGCGGGGACCCACACCCCTGTAGCGCCCCGCCGTCGGAAATGAACATAACTGAGGATAAGGATCTGTTTTAGGAATGCAGCACTCGCGTAGGTGATTTCATAAAAAGTGGACGCTTTCCATCTCTATTGATCGGAAAACGTCTTCTCTTTACCCCTAACAGGATGCGGTTTGCTTCGCCATTTGCATTTTAGCAGAGAGAAGATTTTCTGCTTGTTATTGTGCACAGTTTAAACAAAAAGTCAGATTAGAACAATGGGCCAGGCCCAGAGCTACAGTTCCATTACGTTTCCTAGCGTAGCGTAATTACTGTGCGCTCCCCTCGGTCATACGTATTTGTTGCCGTTTTACACTTTCCAAACCCTACCTTAACTTTTCTAAGCGTAACTGCGGTCGGCCGTAATGACTGCACGTACTTACGCACCTAAGCGCGCCTGTACTGTGTGCCTCACCCCGCCTCCAGAGTGTAATTACGTGTGTCTTATGGCTGGCACGCCCCTTCGTGCGTAGTTACGATGATGATACGTGACAGACCCTTACGCTCCAAGTTATGTTACGTAACATCTGCCATGCGCATGCGCAGTAAGTACTAATGGGCGCTTTTACGCTAGTGACGTTGTTCTTGAGCTACCCCAATATGTTATTACATCTTTTTTTCCCTGATGTTTTCTCATTCTTATAAGTGATTAAAGCTAAGTCTTTGTTTAGACTGAGCAGTATTATTGTGGATGGTTAGTTTCATGTGTGAGTGGTGGGTGGTTTGTTTTGATGGAATGTTTATACCTTTATACTTTACATAATCAGATCTTTCTATGTTTAGGTAAACCTAGCTTGTAGTATGTGGAGGTGACTTATGCACACTTGCCGATTCCAGTGTCTGTTACGTGAAGTGCGTCATGTAGCTCCGCCCCCATGGCACAACGCTCTGTATTACAGCATTAATAAGAAGGGGTGGTGCTACTCTGCATAACAATGGGCCAGATGTAGAGCTACGTTCGCTAGCCAGAGATATAAAAACACTGTTTTGTATGTACAGCGGATGTTACGGCACGTAACTCTGATCGTACGTACCAACCTCGTATCAACAGCATAACTACGAACGAAGGGACTTGACAGCCATACGACACCCGTAATTATGCTTCGGAGTCGCAGGGGGAGGCATTTAAATCGTACAGTATGGGCGTGCTTAGGCGTGTAAGTACATGCAGCCATTACGTGCGTCAGTAGTTATGCTTTGAAAAGTTTAGGTAGGGTTTGGAAGGAGTAAAACGGCCAAAGTGCGTATAAGTGAGGGTAGTGTCTAGTGAATACGCTACGCAATGAAGCGTAAAGGGCACGTAGCTCTGGATCTGGCCCAATTAATCAGGTTCTGCTCACTGCTTCACACTGTGCTGGAGTTTAGTATTAACGCTTATTTATATAGAGCCACAAATTGTCCGCAGTGCTTTTACAGAGAACACAGGCGTTCATATCAGTCCTTCACACAGACTAGGGTTTATTTTTTTTATTGAGAAAACAATTAACCTATCAGTATGTTTTTTGGAGTGTGGGAGGAAACTGGAGCTCCCGGAGGAAACCCACACAGACACAAGGAGAACATGCAAACTCCAAACAGATAAGACCTAGTTCCGGGAATCAAACTCATGACCCTCAGTGAGGCACAAATGCTACTCAATGAGCCACCATGTTGCCCAGAACAAAGACAGAAGAGAAGAAGAAGAGAATGGGGCATCATTACCAATACATTGCATTAGCTGTGCTGCACATCCGATGACATACGGGTAAGAAGCGATATCTCCCCTGTATTTGAGGTACGATTGTTGTATCCAGTGCTTTGTAGAAATTAATTTTACTATGTGTATGTGGATTAAAGACTGTTGTATCTATATAGTGTTCTGAGGTGTGTCTATGGTCTCTAATCATGTTTATTGTTTACTATGACATCTGCTTTACAGAGAACATAGACATTCTCATTAGCCCCTGCCCCAATGGAGCTACATACTTAGGTCCCTAACACATACATAAACATACACACACTAGGGTTAATTTTTAGTCAGCCGCCAATTAACCTTCCAGTATGTTTTTAGCATGTGGGTGCATGTGGGTGAGAACTTACAAACTCCACACAGATAAGGCCTAGTCCAGGAATCAAACTCATGACCTCAGCACTGTGAGGCCCAAGTGCCAATCACTGAGCTCACTACTCACCATGCTGCCCACGATCTGATGATTCTGGATCACAGAATGAAGAAATGGTTCATTCTTAATGCTTTGATGTAGAGCGTAAACAGGAGGTAGGCCCACTCTTTCAGGAGACTGCCAGACATTCCAGGAGAATTGGAGAGTATGGATTTACGAGAACACAGAGGGGACATGAATGTTGAAGTCCACTTTATGGACAATCTAGATCATCTGAGAGAGATGATACACTTGGTTATTCCTCCAACCATCCAAAGGGCTTGAATCAGATTCCAGAGCAAAGGATTCAAAGGGATCTGACTTCTAACACACAGTGGGCCATATCCCAAACTACGTGCGCGAGCGATTTTACGCTAGCCGCTGATGTAACATCGACCCATTAGTATGAACTGCGCATACACGCAGCAGATATTACGTCACGTAACTCTGAACGTAATTACCAGCCTAGTATCAACAGTGTAACTACGAACGAAGGAGCATGACAACCATACGACACCCGTAATGACACTTTGGAGGCGGGTTGAGGGATTTAAATCGTGCAGTATGGGGGTGCTTAGGCACTTACACTTTACGTACGTCAGTAGTTATGCTTTGAAAAGTTAAGGTAGAGTTTGGCAAGCGTAAAATGGCCAAAGTACGTACGAGCGATGGGCGTGCATAGAAAATATGCTACGTGATGAAACGTAACAAGCACTTAGGTCTGGATCTACCCCAGTGTTGGAAATTCCCGTAAGCCGCGCAAACTTCAGACGTTGAATATGTTTACAAGTATGTAAGAAAGCTATTTAAGTGCAATAATTGTGGCACATGCAATAATTTATTTTCACACACACACAATGGAAATTTCCATGACATTCCCCTCTCCCCTGTCCATAAACCTACTGTAACTTTTCCGTATGGATCTCTGTGCTCGTGGAACGCTCTGACTTACGGAAGTGCCTAACCCAGCCTATACTGTAAAATCTAAACCCCCCCCTCCCCCACCTCCCCACTGAAATGTAAGTAGGGCTGTTATGTTCCAACGTATGCAACCTTGAACGCACAGAACTCATTTCCATACTTTTAGAGTTCCATTGCGTAACATCTGTCGTGCACGCGAAGAATGTCCTGTGGGCGTAAACTGAAGTGCACGCTAGTCAGACAAAAAGGCGCATTTGCAGAAAAAAAAAACCTCTGCTTGCATCCATGTTTTACATTTTCGCAAATGACCTTTACCGACTCCAAGAGCTTACAATTTGTATATGTCATAATCCATTTTGCAACTATAGATGAAACTAGATTTGAATTTCTCCTGTATAATTATACGGTTACCTTGGACTAGTTAAACTTGTCAAAAACTCCCATAGCTTTGTTGCCTTTGTGTAACTTCCTCCTATTGTACTCGGGTGAACACCAAGAAGAAGCTACAGTATATTAACTGTCAGTTAATTACACAGCAGATTCTCTACAGTATTTACCAGTCAAAGGGGCAGGTAGTCTGCAGTCATTCAACTCAATCACTGTCTATGACAACAAAAGAAGCAATAGAGATGAGTCACTTAGTGTCACCAAGTGGTTGATACTCTAAGCTGCCCATTCCTAATTGCCTTTAGAGACGGCTGATAATACAAACTTTGAAGTGAAAATCAGCCTAATAAGTGGCCATGCTGAGCAGGGGGGATCAAATGTCAAAGCAGTCTGCAGATGCTTGCGGCCAAACAAAGAGGACTTTCCTTTAGGAGCTGAGAAGACCCTTGCAAGTCTGGTACCCAGAGGTCTAGTACAATGACAGAGACTGGTTCACAGCATGTGCAAAGAGCCTGCTCTTCCAGTCTGACTCCTTCCAGTTTCCATCTGACATTTATTACAGCGTAATATGGAGGTTTAAAGGGCGAGATATGTGTTTTCAGTATAAAATCCTCGATCCATTAATCATTCTTGCGGGTTGTCTCAGAAAAAGAAATGGCTCCAGAGACGACTGCTCCGGGTTATGCTGAGTTCTCTGCTGTCGTTTTACGGCTTTGCACTGTGCAGCTTTTATATATTGTGATGAGCACGGCTCAGCGTCCAGACTGTAAACTTTACAAACAAAAGCCAGAAGCACAAAGGAATGCAAATGTTTCATCTATTAACACATACAGGCCTCAGCAACTCAGTCCGTCACAGCGGCGTAAGTTCTGCCCAGAGGCAGGATAACTTTTGGTGCCCCCCCCCCCCCGGGGGGGA
>WWET01000045.1:320821-335969 GCA_011038615.1 Limnodynastes dumerilii | reverse complement strand
CATCGCATCGGGAGGTAATGACGTCACAACGTCACGGCCAATGTGATGACGTCATGTCCGACAGTTTATGTAAGGGAGGAGGGAGAGGAGAGGTGAGGTGGTGTCCTGTCTATACGTAACCTCCCTCTGCTTAAACCTAGCTCACTAGTCCTCTGTGGATGACACAGAGGACCAGATTTACTAAGCTGCAGCTTTGGAAAAGTGGAGATGTTGCCTATAGCAACCAATCTGATTCTAGCTCTCACTTTCCTATTACATCCTAGAGAATGTCAGCTAGAATCTGATTGGTTGCTATGGGAAACATCTCAATTTTTCCAAACCCGCAGCTTAGTAAATCTGGCCCAGAGACTCTCTTGGGGACACAAGCGGGGATACTAGACACAAGACTGCCGGGGGGACAATGGAAAAGTGCCCACCTCAGGGCTAGCGCCCAGAGCTCAGCGCTTCCATTGTCTCTGGTACTTCCACCACCGGTCCATCAGTTCAGACAACTACAGGTGAGCAAACAAAAGACTGTAGCTCAAAACACATTAAAGGCGCCTAGACAACTCAATGGCCTAATGTGCCTGTATTTTCTGTTTTGTTTTGTGCTCAGAGCAGACGCAAGCAAAACATATCAACGTGTGTCCGTACTCTTTTGGAGAATCAAGAAACAGCATGAGGGCAGGACTTGAGTGTGTGATTTATGCAATTCGCACCTGAAGCCCCACCTCCTTTGCCTTATCATAGGTGTCATTTATAGGGTTACTAATGGAGCAAGATTTGTCATTAAGCTCCGCCCATCCTTAATAACACTCTGGATTGAGGCAGGGATTTGCATTAAATCACTGGTTTGAGCTCAGACTCTGGCGATTTGCCAATTCTCCCGGGATTTTCAGGTACAATGCCTGAAATTCGTTAATCTGGAAATCAAGGGGCTGATTCAGAGATGCGATTGCGAAAAGATCGCAAATATACGCACCTTAGCTAAGATCTTAGCAGGTTACAGCCCACTGCATAAATAGTCACTCCCCTTGCAAACAGCGGTGGATCTTAAACTTAGACCACCATTGACTAACCCTAACTCTGCGCTGGCAGTTGAGATCTTAAGTGACGTAGTAGCGTATATTTAAGATCCCAAGTGTCTGCCCGCGCCCACTTTCCCTCATTTCCCTGCCTCCCCCCGCCCATTTCCATGCAAATCCTTAAGATCTTAAAGATTCGCTGCACTTAAGATCTTAAGTGCTTGCGATCGATTCACACTTACGATCTTAGCGAATTTACGCTCCTAACCGCTACGTACATGGCGTTGCACTATTACTACGCATGCGCAGTTTTGCGAATTTTCTAAGATCCTAAATATACGCTCCTAAGTGCCGTGGAAATTGTATCTCTGAATCAGGCCCCAAGTCAGCAACTATACGTAAGGGCTTGAGACTGTACAATTAGCATACATCCCCCCTCCCATCTTGCATACATCACCTCGCTGTTTCAGAATGCAGTCATCTTTTGCTCCTTGTCCCTGTATTGTGGAGGTTTGAATTCAGTCCCTGATCAAAATTAATACATAGTTTTCCACTGAGAACAGTAACGAAATTGCATAAACTACACCTCTTGAGGTACCCTTACCCAATAGGTATCTAGGGTATCTAAGGGTTATAGTGGAATACCCTTCCATACAGTCCCAACAGCCATGCGTAGGTAGTACATACCAATTTTCTTTCCGATATCAGTAAACATCAGTATGGCAGTATACTGCTTTGTAGTGAATAACTATTCCTCCCATCTGTCCCTATTTCAACAGGCCTGTACAGATATGCGGCCTGCAATAGAGGCAGGTTTTTGACAGAAAGGCCTTGACGGTGGCTGGTGGCTTATCCCATATTTGATCAAATATGTGTAACGAACATTTCTGTGTTTTATTTTACAGATAGAACAGTAGTTTGTTACTGGTATATGGCAGTGTTGCTGGGGCTATTTTTTCCTTTTGTTTCTGTGGCAAGCAGATTAACCCCTGCCTTTCACGCACCTGTTTAACATATACCTATAAATTGATTGAGCAACTTCCATTCTATTTTTATTAGGTTTTTGACAGAACATTGGACCTGATTCAGAGATTGAAAATAAGAGAGGAAAGTTACTCCTGGGCTAAACCATGTTGATTGCAGGGGAGTCATATTTCATCTGTTGCAAACCATATTAGCGTTGAGAGGTGGCATTTCCCAGCCCAAGTCAAAATAACAGTGTAATAGTAACGCTGGTCAGTATCTGTGTGCTGTAAGCAAAAACAAAGTTGTATCCCTGCATGCATAGACTACAATTAACTTGACTCCCCCTGAAATCATCATGGTTTTGCCCAGGAGAAACTTTCCTCTCTTAGGACCGTATTCAGACTTCCGTTTTATAAAAGCGATGTAAATATACGCACGCACGTAGCAAGGAACACCCACCAAAACCCCGGTCACTCCCCTTGCTAATCCGTGCTCACGTAGACTTACACCACCATAGACCACCTCTAACTTTCCGTGTGCCGCCCCGTGCGCCTGCGTCCTCCAAACGTGATAATCGCGCCCACTTTTTTCATTTAAATGCATCGCTCCGCCCATTTTCACTTAAAATCTCCCGCGCATATATTTGCGTTGCATATCCGGACGTATGTACACACGTGCCTATCATACGTCCGTCCGTAAGGCACTTCCGTGCGAATAGTCTACGTCAACTACGTACAAAAAGTTACTACGCATGCGCAGTTGAAACGTATCTAAAAATACGCACGGGAGTCGCCGTGAAAACGGAAGCCTGATTACGGCCCTTATTTTCAGTCTTTGAATCAGGTCCATGGTCACTTATGGGCAGAGTTTGGGTAAAACTGGGGTGTGGCTTAATTTGCTCCACTTTCTGGATTCAAAATGTTTGGAGCTTTGGTATTACTATTATAGTGCTAGTTTTAACAAATACAAATATATAATGAATTGCAGCTGGAATATACTTAATCAAAAGTTTTCTTCAAATAAAAAAAACAGGTCCTGAAATAGGTTTGAATTAGAATTTTCTGCTGCTGAACGAGAGTTAAAGAATACCAGAGAATACAGATGTACTGTACACCTGGAAATACCATGTTGCAAATGAATATCTTTATTTCTTGTGTCCTGCGGGGAATTTAGTATGCTTCTGCTTATAGCACACAAATACTGAACAGTATCATAAGTTGAACCAGAAAACATTTCCCTTAATCTCTAATTCTGTTTGCAGAGTTTGAAAAAAAAGAGAGGAAAGTTACTCCTGGGCAAAACCATGTTGATTTCAGGGAAGTCCTAATTCATCTGCTGCAAACAGTATTAGTGTTGAGAGGTGATGTTTCCTATCCCAAGTCTAAATAACAGTGTGATAGTAAAGCAAAATCAAAGATATATCTCTGCATGCAAAGAATACAATTCATTTGACTCCCAATGAAATCAACATGGCTTTTCCCAGGTGCAATTTTCCTCTCTTAGGCACGGATTCTCACTTGCAAATTTTTCTTGATACGAGCGTAGTTTTAGACGCATGCATAATAACTCTTCTACGCTATCTACGTAACTTTGGGCCTGATCTAAACTACGTACGCTAGCGATTTTACATTAGCCGCTAGCTTAAATGCTCCCATTAGTCCTTACTGCGCATGCGCGCGGCAGATAACTCATAGCGTAAGGACCAGGCACGTAACTTCAGTGTAACTACGTACGAAGGGGCGTGCCAACCATGCGACACCCGTAATTATGCCTCGGAGGCGGGCAGAGGCATTTCAATCGTACAGTATGGGCGTGCTTAGTCGCGTAAGCGAGTGCAGCCATTACGACCGGCAGGAGTTACGCTATAAGGTAAAGTAGGGTTTGTAAAGCGTAAGTACGTACATGCAAGGGGAGCGCATAGTAATTACACTATGCTAGGGAACATAATTAAATCGTAGTTCTGGTTTTACCCCTTTATGTTAGGTAGAATGCGGTCTTTAAAGACTGCATTTACGCAATCCACGTAACGTAAAGTTACGTAGATAGCGTAGAAGAGTTACTATGCATGCGTAGCAGCTCTGCACCTAAAACTACGCTCATATCAAGAAAAAGTGTGAATCTGAGTCTTATTTTCAAAGTCTGGATCTGGTCCTAACATTGGATCAGCCACATTATGGCAGATCCAGGCCTAGGTACACACAGCTCTCATAATTCTCTTCTGTGGAGGCTTATGTACACTAAACGTGATCCTAGATTCTGTGCATGTGAGGGTCGTGCACTCCACATGCACTCTCCTTGCACGTACGGAGCTTCTGTGCCCCAGACTCTACCTTCATTCTTACGTGCACGGTTCTGTTTGTAATGGAGGATCGTAGGTGTGCGCTCAGCCAAGCCTTTACTGTATGATTTAAATCCCCACCTGACTCAGAGACAATAACATGTAGTTAGTGATAAAGACACAAATCCATTTATGTGAATAAGCCAATTGTCATGTTCACTAGTAACGAGATAAAGACCATGACCTGCCAAACAGATTTCTATCTTTCACAGACATGGCTCCATAAATTGTTTAGAGACCAGGCTGCGGAGATAAGAATCGTCTCTAATTCCCCATGCAAGAACAAAATGACATGTCATAGTAAACAATAAACATGATTAGAGACCATAGACACACCTCAGAACACTATGTAGGTACAACAGTCCTTAATCCACATACACATGGTAAAATGAATTGCTACAAAGCACTGGATACAACAATCGTACCTCAAATACAGGGGAGATATCGCTTCTTACCTGTATGTCATCGGATGTGCAGCACAGCTAATGCAAAGTATTGGTAATGATGCCCCCTTCTCTTCTGTCTTTGTTCTGGGCAACACGGTGGCTCATTGAGTAGCATTTGTGCCTCACTGAGGGTCATGAGTTTGATTCCCGGAACTAGGTCTTATCTGTTTGGAGTTTGCATGTTCTCCCTGTGTCTGTGTGGGTTTCCTCCGGGAGCTCCAGTTTCCTCCCACACTCCCAAAAACATACTAATAGGTTAATTGTTTTCTCAAAAAAAAAAAATTAACCCTAGTGTGTGTGAAGGACTGATATGAATGCCTGTGTTCTCTGTAAGTACTGCGGACAATTTGTGGCGCTATATAAATAAGCATTAACAATAATTCTTCTGTCACACATATAGAACTTATGGACCTTACCTTAACCTTTATGCACATGTCCCACCTAACTAGGGCTGGTGCCAGGGGTGTCACAACTTTTTTGTTGGTGGGGAGGCAAGAATTTAGCCCTCCCCCTGGAGCCCACATGTCACCTTGGTTCACCCCCACCATGGCTTTGCAGCAGCACGTCAAAAGGGGCATGATCAACCCATTGCCCCGCAGCTGTGCATGCTTGAATGCATGCCTTGCAGGTTTAAACCCCTTTATATTTATATGTTTAAATATTATATATATAAATGTAAACTTTTATTGTATAATCACATCAGGCAGCAAGAAAAACACCACTAGGAGATCTCAACAGTAAAAAAGTGTCACAGTGATTAGAGTGCAATGTAAAAAGCTCAGCTCAGTTATATATCCACAATATAGCAGCATATCAAAAAAATTAAAGTGGACTGATTTTCCTTAAAGGGACCAACAGCAGTATTATTGATCCATGCTTCATTTCAGCCTGTTGTTTGTATAGTATTAGATCTGAAGTAGGTGTGCTCTTGCTTGTGTATATATATATATATTTACTAAAGGGCAATTTAAATCGCCTCTAAAAATCGCCAGACATCGCCTAAGTTGAGGGGCGATTTTTTATTAAAAAATCGCAGAATTTACAAAGGGCGATTTCCCCTGGCGATGTTTTAAGGGTTTATTCACCGCAGTTATGGCTCAAATCGCGGCAAATGAAGCCCTTTCAAAATCGCCAGACATCGGGAGAGTTTTTTTTTTCTCTAATATTTTAAATATATTAAAATGTGTTTAAAATACTAAAAATGGCTGCAGCGTCAACCAATTAACCCTTGGCATGCTGCTGTATATAGTACTATAAGGCACAGCATGCCCATGTATTGCAGGGCATGCTGTGCCTTAAAGTACCCTAAGCGACACCATGCTAAAGGTTAATGGCATGCTACCGCAACCATACTGTCCTACCTTACAGTTCTAATCAAAATACTATATATGCCCTCCGTAACCTAATGTAAATGATATGTCCCCTCCGTTAGTCATGTCAATAGTATATGTCCCCTCCGTCATTTATGTAAATACTATATGTGCCCTCAATAAATTTAAGCAAACAGTTTTTATACCCCGTTCATAGATGTTAACTATAATGCAGGCATAGTGTAAATACATATCGGAACCCATAAATGACATGTTAGACATTTTAAAATGCAAAGTTTAAATATTTAATTAATATTTAATATTTCAGCGTCTTCTGCACTCATGTCTTGCCAGGGGCCTCATTTATAATCTCGGCCACGTCATCCTCTGATGGGATATCAGAGGTCACAAAATAGGTGGAGAGGTGGTAGAAGATAATGGCTCTATTGGTATACTTCACTGTGTTCTCTGGGTATGAGAACATGAGGTTATGCACAATTCAAGATTATGCATTTCTGAGGGTGGAAGGCGATGACCAACCAGGTGTACAATGTGTATGCATGGTGGGAGCGGAGGGTATTTAAATCATAGAGTAAGGGCGTACTATCATACAAACTATCCTCCATTATGCACCAGCTATAGGTGTTGGAACGGGAGGGGGAGGAAGATGGGGCCCAGTGACAGGGAGGTAAAAGGGGGAAAGCAGGGGGGGAAGAGGGGATGCAGTGCAGACCGGTCCCAGGCTGGAAATGCGCCAGTTTTCCCCCCAATATGGTGACAGTCAGGCAGCTCATACAGGAGCTGCTGCACCAGTTACATAGAGCAGCTGATTGCAAAACTCCTTTCAGCTGCTCTATGTGACTGCCTCAGAGGCCCATACACAGGGCCTGCCCAAGCTATAGGCAGTATAGGCGAGTCGCTTCTAGCATACCTTACATACAAACATTTATTCCAATATGCATTGCTGTATTTTATTGAATGCATTGGATATTTAACTAACACAGATATCCAAAGCAGGCAATAAAATACAGGAATGTGCAAACAAATGTGTGTGTGTGTATATATATATATATATATTTATATATATATATAAATATATATAAAAAAAACTGAACTTTGGTAAAGAAAGGTCAATAGCCAGCACGCCAGAATAAGAACAAAAAGTACAAGATAAGCAGTGGTAAAAAAGAAGAATAGTTTTAATCAAAAAATGTCCAGACACTAAATGGGTTACTTGTGTGAATAAATAATAATAAAAGTGATGAAGTAAATACAGTGCGTGTTACTTCGTCACTTTTATTATTACTTTTTCACACAAGTAACCCATTTAGTGTCTGGACATTTTTTGATTAAACAATTCTTCTTTTTTACCACTGCTTATCTTGTACTTTTTGTTCTTATTCTGGCGTGCTGGCTATTGACCTTTCTTTACCAAAGTTCAGTTTTTTTTATATATATTTATATATATATATAAATATATATATATATATACACACACACACATTTGTTTGCACATTCCTGTATTTTATTGCCTGCTTTGGATATCTGTGTTAGTTAAATATCCAATGCATTCAATAAAATACAGCAATGCATATTGGAATAAATGTTTGTATGTAAGGTATGCTAGAAGCGACTCGCCTATACTGCCTATAGCTTGGGCAGGCCCTGTGTATGGGCCTCTGAGGCAGTCACATAGAGCAGCTGAAAGGAGTTTTGCAATCAGCTGCTCTATGTAACTGGTGCAGCAGCTCCTGTATGAGCTGCCTGACTGTCACCATATTGGGGGGAAAACTGGCGCATTTCCAGCCTGGGACCGGTCTGCACTGCATCCCCTCTTCCCCCCCTGCTTTCCCCCTTTTACCTCCCTGTCACTGGGCCCCATCTTCCTCCCCCTCCCGTTCCAACACCTATAGCTGGTGCATAATGGAGGATAGTTTGTATGATAGTACGCCCTTACTCTATGATTTAAATACCCTCCGCTCCCACCATGCATACACATTGTACACCTGGTTGGTCATCGCCTTCCACCCTCAGAAATGCATAATCTTGAATTGTGCATAACCTCATGTTCTCATACCCAGAGAACACAGTGAAGTATACCAATAGAGCCATTATCTTCTACCACCTCTCCACCTATTTTGTGACCTCTGATATCCCATCAGAGGATGACGTGGCCGAGATTATAAATGAGGCCCCTGGCAAGACATGAGTGCAGAAGACGCTGAAATATTAAATATTAATTAAATATTTAAACTTTGCATTTTAAAATGTCTAACATGTCATTTATGGGTTCCGATATGTATTTACACTATGCCTGCATTATAGTTAACATCTATGAACGGGGTATAAAAACTGTTTGCTTAAATTTATTGAGGGCACATATAGTATTTACATAAATGACGGAGGGGACATATACTATTGACATGACTAACGGAGGGGACATATCATTTACATTAGGTTACGGAGGGCATATATAGTATTTTGATTAGAACTGTAAGGTAGGACAGTATGGTTGCGGTAGCATGCCATTAACCTTTAGCATGGTGTCGCTTAGGGTACTTTAAGGCACAGCATGCCCTGCAATACATGGGCATGCTGTGCCTTATAGTACTATATACAGCAGCATGCCAAGGGTTAATTGGTTGACGCTGCAGCCATTTTTAGTATTTTAAACACATTTTAATATATTTAAAATATTAGAGAAAAAAAAAACTCTCCCGATGTCTGGCGATTTTGAAAGGGCTTCATTTGCCGCGATTTGAGCCATAACTGCGGTGAATAAACCCTTAAAACATCGCCAGGGGAAATCGCCCTTTGTAAATTCTGCGATTTTTTAATAAAAAATCGCCCCTCAACTTAGGCGATGTCTGGCGATTTTTAGAGGCGATTTAAATTGCCCTTTAGTAAATGAGGCCCCTGGAATTCTTGTGTCTGTTACCCAAGGTTCCATCATTTTTTACAGACATGGATAAGAACTTCCTGGAGTTTTGACTGGACAGTGTCCCCTATTCCATTGCCACAGCTATCCTGCAAACAAGTAATATTATATATATTCAGCTCTTAAAATTAAATAAATACAAATTTACAGATTCACTTGATGGAAAAGTTTAACAAAATATTTATTGGAAGGATTCTCTTTAAATTATTCCTATAGCATAAACTTTCCATTTTTGAACATTTCCTTTTGTCAGAGAATAATTTCTGTGCCATGAAATTCCTTCAAGGCAATTTTGTCAGACTGCAGTGTCATACACAACTATTTTCAATACACTTTGCCACAGTATTTGTTACAAACGAAATATGGTCAAGATTGTTTTATGCAAAGGATGTTAATATATATGTGTTTTCTTTTACATACAGGCTTCAGTTTTTTGTATCTAAATTTTATTCAGCATGCATTATAACCTTTATATACATTGTATATTTCTAATGCTATTTGTGCTTTGTTCCAAAAACAAGAATTTCGGAAATCCTCCAATAAAATTTAGAACTGTCCGGCTGTAAAACACATTGGGGTAGATCTAGAACTACGTATGTGCGTGTATTTATGCTAGCCGTTAGCGTAAAAGCGCCCATTAGTACTTACTGTGCATGCACGCGGCAGATGTTACGCCGCGTAACTCAGAGCGTAAGGGCCAGAAACGTATCATCATCGTAACTACGTACGAAGGGGCGTGTCAGCCATACGACACCTGTAATTACACTTCGGAGGCGGAGTAAGGCATTTAAATCGTACAGTATGGGCGTACTTAGGTGTGTAAGTACGTGCAGCCATTACGGCCGTCAGGAGGGTTTGGAAAGCGTAAAAAATGGCTAAACTACATATGACCGAGGGGAGTGCATAGTAAATACGCTACATAGCAAACGTAATTAAAACGTAGTTCTGGATCTGGCCCATTATTTGTAGTATGATTATTGTCAAATATTTGTGGAATATGCTACGTGTGGTCCTGCAGAAACATTCTAATTAACATTCGGAAGTCAACAAATTCTGGCACTTTGTTCTGTGATACTGTAACTGTTATTGTATACAGCAGTGGTTCCCACACTTTCTCAGTTCGAGGCACCCTTAGGGTCTCCATATTTTTTTCAAGTCACACCTATGACAAAAATAGAATAGAATTCAATAGGAAATAGAAACATTCCGAGGCACCCCGGCGAGAGCGTCGCGGCACCCCAGGGAGCCGCGGCGCACAGTTTGGGAACCACTGGTATATGGGTAAGTATGTATTATTCCATTCAAAGGAAAACAATTCTCCAATTTTCTGTTCTCTGTGGATCTTTAGCAAATAGGAAATCTTTTTCTTTTTTTTAAAGTAGTACTTTAAAACTTTTAAACAAAATGATATTGTATATTATTAAAAATGTTATATGAATATAAAAAAAGAAAAAGATCTGAATGAAAGGGTAGGGAGTACAATTTACTGTTACTTGACAAGTACATTTCTTTACCTTAAAATTGATATACGAGGCAAAATAAAATAATAATGATGGGCAATAGATGGCGCATCAAAAGAATTGTGCTTTAAATGCATGGTCTGTATTGCCTTATTTATTAACAAGCACTATCAGATTATGTAGTGCTTTACAGGCCTTGACCCATTGGAGCTACATTCTAAGTTCCCGAAAACAGACACACACAGACTAAGGAAAATGTATTCAGTGCAGACACAGGGAGAACATACAAACTCCACACAGATAAGGCCTAGTTCAGAGATCAAACACATGAACTCAGCACTGCAAGACACAAGTGCTACTCACTAAGCCACTGTGCTGATGGCATACCCTCCAACTGTACCTATTTAGCAGGTACAGTACCGATTTTTAATAGTCTGTACCGGCTAAAATTGCTCCTGTACCGGATTCTGGCCCAGCAGTTTCCTCCCCCCTTTACTCACCTTCCAGTCCTGCAGCATATAGCAGCGCTGCAGGGACAGACTCCTACAGCTCTGATACAGTGACAAGACCATCTCCTGTGAGCTCTTAGCTCATATAAGGTGTATAATGAGATTTTACACTTTATCATACATGCCAAATAGAGCAGATTAAAGCCACGCCCCTTCACGGGACAAGCCACGCCCCCATGTGTACCGATTTTCTATTAAAAAATGTTGGAGGGTATGTGATGGTAGTCATTTTATGATGTACTTGTGCATTATGGAACACAGTATGTCAAGCACAAGAGTAACCAAACATAAAAGTAACAGGTCACTAGAATGCTTAATGTCAGACATAGGCAACCGGCAATCGATATCCCAGCCAGTTCAAAACTGGGCCGTTCTTTGCAGGGATCCACACCCGTGATAGACAGCTTTAAATGTAAACATTTTATCTATGGGTGTAATTTTAAGGTTTAGAGTAGGGGGTTTGAATACTGGACCCCATGCTCTGTTGGACACATGCCTATATACATAGCAGCATAAAATAAGCTAATAATATAAACATAAAATAATATAAGTTTTTATTGACTAATGCATTTGCATCTTACATAAGCCAATGGCTATTGCTTTGTACAGAACTGCTTATACAAATACTTTTCAAATTAGTAAAGCAAAATATAAAAGAGTCAGAAGATAATTGTCCAGTTTATATCTAGGGTCTGCCAGCATTCATTGATCTCATTGTTTGGTGTTTGCTGTTCTTTGTATGGATCAGTGATCCCTATTAGAAGTGTCATTTCACCTCTGAGTGAATTCAACAGAACGTAGGTGTCATTCTTCGTTATTGATATATTCCTAACCATCCCTAAAACGCAATCCATGTAATTAAAATGTCTGATGCTGAGATGTCCAATACCTCCTCTCTGTCTTATATTTTTAACCAATAATTCTCAGTCATTGTCTCCAAGCTGACACATATAATCAACATTCTTTCACAAATAACACTTCTAATTAATCCCTTAAGGAAGACACATGGGCTGTGTTTCCCTGGATGTCACCAGAAATTCAGGTTTTCAGTTTTAAGGGAGTAATTACACAGGTCATTAGTTAGGTCACTGCAGGTTAAAGAAGTCATTTTGAGCCACCTCCTTACAACCTCTTCATAATGTGAAACCTGTGATTGGGAAGAGGAGGAATGTGGACAATGGGTGAAGATACGGTACCGAGGCGAATGCATTAATGGTGGAGATGGATTTGATAAAATTATGGCTGTATTTGTTACTTTTTCCTAACTCGTTATTATAATATCATTATAACTCCTTATTCAAAGTGATAGACCATGACATTGATCTGTGGTCCGGATCTGGATGTGCGAAAAGATGGCTAGGATTGGATAATGCCCGCTTCTGGCTAAAGTGCACCCGTTTCCCTGGACGAATCTCAATCCTCTCGATCCTCAGTTCCATCTGGGCAGTGTAGGAAGAAGAACGTGCCTTCTGTGCTATCCAGACAAGGCCGCCATTATGGGGGGGGTAAAGCCATGACTATTGACCTCATGGGGGCCCTCCGATACTTACCTAGCTCTGTAGCAGTAGGTATCGGCGGTATCCTACCGCTGATACTTGCTGCTCAGCGCTATTCAGTAGCCAACCAATGTGCAGGGAAATTCTTCCCTGCGCATCGGCCTGCTGTTAAAGTGTGTCTGCCGCGTCCCACCCCATGTGATGTCACCAATGACGTCACCTAGGGGGCAGGGCCCATGGCTGGGTCCAGGGCCCCGCATTTGATGACGGCGGCCCTGTATCCAGACTTACAGAAGTTTTTGTTGCAGTAGGAGCGCTACTCACTGTCTCTATAGATGTTCATTATAGCTCTGACCAGTGCTCGAAGTGGGCCGGTATACGGCGGTATGGTATAACGGCACTTCTGGGAGCTGGCTCTGAGTAAGGATACAGCTGCTCATAGAATCTGAAGATTCTGTGAGCGGCTGTATTTTTACTTAGTGTAGGCTCAGAAGTGCAGGTATGCCATACCGCCGTATGGCATATCTACTTAATGAGCCGCCGGGAGCTTCGCTTCCATTAACAGAGCTGGCTGTGCTATGCAGATAGACACAAGCGTGACCTAAGGTCATGTGAGTGTCATTAGTGTGCAGTGCGCGCGCCGCGGAGGAGAGAGCCGGAAGACACAGGAAAGGTACGTTTTTTAGTGTTTCTTTTAGAAAGTAGATGGAGGTTTGGAATGGGAAAGTGGGAAGCTGGACGTGATAAGGGCAGTAAGCACTTAGGTCTGGATCTACCCCATTATCTATCTATCTAGCTAGCTAGCTATCATAGAAGTTAAGATAAATATAGAAACGTCAACACTCCAAAAAAAAAAAAATTACAAAAAAAGCAAAAATATAACAAAGCAAAACAAAAATTAAAAAGTGTAAAAAATTACCAAAAGACAAAACAAAATAAAAAGAAAGACAATAAATATAGAAAACAGGGCATAATCCTGATGAGTTAATGAGCAGCCTCATTAGATAGAATAGCAAAAAGCCACCGGTGCACGGTATCTAGGCACCCTAGACACACCTTCAGTCTGTCTCCCCATCCCTCCACCCCTGTCCTGTCAAATTACAGCCATATGTTAATCTTGTCAATATACTGATTTGCAACCAATTAAACAGATTATCGTTTAGTGTATGGACATCCCAGATAATCAATGAACTCTAGTAAATGGTCATGTAATGGCATCCTCCTGCCAAAAATAAAGTCTACTGTTAGAGCAGGGGCAGGGAGCGAGGAAAATTCAGGCATTGTATAGCTAGCCCACACTTTGACATCATAACAGTTAATGGCTAATGGCAAATCAGGAGAGGACTGTCGGGACTAATTGTCCCAGGCCCGGAGCTGATGGGGGTCCGCCGATAGTTACCTAGTTTCTGACGGCAGTCCTCCCTATTAGTACTAAGAATTCATATTCTCCCATTGTTGGACCCAATATGCTCCCTCGTTTTCCCCCACCCCACTTTCCATCCAGCACTATCCTGCTCCTGTGTCTCTCCACCCTTCAATCCCACTGTGTCTCTTATACCCTTGTATCTCTCTAAACCCTGTATCTCTCGGACTGCAACAACCCCTGTATCCCTCCGATGCCCTTCCTGTATCCCTCTAACACCCCTGCTGTCTCTCTAAAACCCCCTCCTGTATCTCTACAACCACCTTTCTCTTATCTCTACCATGACTAACATGATACTTACTTCTCCCCCAGCAGCTACAGGCAGAGCATGGACACATCACACTGTATGGTCTGCAGCTGCAGGACCTTATTTGCAATGCCTCTGTGGTACGTTGGACCAGCTCCTGGGTACATTCAGCAGGGAAGCCGCACGGTGTGCCCCACTAACCTGCACTGTTCAACAGGTCTCGAGTCAGCTCTGCACACAATTTTATCTGAATTCTTAATGGTCGCTGCTGGCAATACCCAGGAGTGGAAGAAGATCATCTGGCGCCTCTTAGGAGCCATTTGTCTGGATCGGGGAGGGCTTGAGCTGCCTTTTCCTCATCTGTTGAATGCGTAGGCAACTGGCAATGTATTTATAAACTGTGCTAAGCACTCATGGGGTCAGATTTAATAACCTGTAGGTTTGGGAAAGTGGAGATGTTGCCCATAGCAACCAATCAGATTCTAGCTCTCACTTTCCTATTACATACTAGAGAATGTAAGCTAGAATTTGATTGGTTGCTATGGGCAACATCTCCTCTTTTCCATACCCGCAGCTTTGTAAATCTGGCCCATAGACACTGCCAGCTTACATCCATGCATGCAGGATAGGCTGCTGCCACAGGCCTCCCCCTCTCATACATGCAACGTAGCAGCAGCATCCACGATAGTTACACCCCCAATACCTGAAATTTTCCTTTTGAGATGTTTTTGTAAATCTACTCCTTACTCCTATCAATATTTATATACAGTATAACGTAATTGTTCCTATTATAGTCCTATTAAATGTGCTCTCAATAGACAGTGTGGGCTAGCAGAATAGATGGCTTACAAAGAAGCAATTAATGAGCTATAATTAGGCAGTAGTTAGATGACAGACTCGTATATGGGTCTCTCGTGAAACCAGAGACCTGCCATATTGTTACATGGCCATACAATGTTACCATACAACGTGGACGGCAAAGAAAAAATGAAACAAGCTGAATATAGAATG
>WWET01000045.1:305964-320783 GCA_011038615.1 Limnodynastes dumerilii | reverse complement strand
CCACAAAAGACATAAAGAAAGGGGAGTTCCCAGGGAATATAATAATAATCCCTTCACTCAGCGCCCTGAAGGGATTACATGAGAGCTGATATAACAGCTGAGTAATGCTAAAATGAGGGGAAGCCCTTTGTATTACAGCACTCATATCCTAGTATAAACACCATAATACTAAGGTGTCCATTACAGGCAGCACTGAAAATGTCCTACAGGGAAAAAGAGAAAAAAAATATTATTGTCATTGTGACATGAGAAAAGTATATTTCTTTTACCTTCGGGGATGTGGAAGACTTGTATGAATTATGGTCATTAATGAAATATGTCAATGGACTGCAAGTAATGTTATCTATTAAGCTGTTATGTAAGCTCGTGTGTTGTCCTTTCTTACTTGAGTGCCACTTGTACATCTCCCTTTTATTTGTTGCCCGTAGCTTCCTGATATGGCCATTGCTGATTTTCAAAGGGCTCTATAGAAACATAGGTCTGGACCCGGACTTCCACAAAAGGGGCCTGCATTGGGTGTGGCCTAAGAATGGCCTTATTTTGATAGGGTCGTTCTCTCCCATCCAGTTTCGAACTGGCTGGGATATCGATTGCTTATGTCTTGATGAGGCATAGCAATCGATCCCTGGAGCACTGAACACAGTGCTCTGAAAGGTAAGGCTAAAAACTAACCCCAACCCTTCCCCTAATTCTGACCCTAACCCTTCCCTTTCATTACCCTAACCCTAACAATCCCTTGCTTGCAGCTTGACCCTAACCCTCCCTTCCTAAGAGCCTAACCCTGACCCCCCCAACACTAAATGTCCCCGGAGAGGTTAGTCACCTCTCCGGGGCTGTCAGCAGCGGGTCTGCATGGGATGCCTGTGAATAGTACAGTGTGGTGTGCGGTTTGCCAATTTGTGACACATCAAATTCCGGCAATGTAGCCACGACAGGACAGCATGAATGCAGACAGTGTGGACACCGTGAAAAGAGAAAATGTGATTGCTCCAAAGGAAACAGGTAGAATTTTACCCTAATCTTCAACCTAACCTTCTTCTTCCACTAGTATTTGGATTAAAGGCCAGCTTTGCTTTTATATGTAGGGCAAGTTATACCTCTTATCAGTCTGATCATATATTTATGACTTTGTCAGAGATGTTTTTTGGTTCAATGCATTAATATTTTAATTGCTGTAAAAATAAAAAAATCTTTTTATAACCTCAGCTGACTCTGACAGATTAATGGTGAGCAGTTAAACAATTATAGTACCTCTTTTTGCAACATAAGTACTTCCTGCATATATGTTCTAATATTAGTTATAAGCTGCACCCATTTATCTTGACAGGTGTTTATTTATTTATGATTGTGCGGTCCTCTTTTTTGTTTTGATTTCAACAATATAGGATCTCAGAATCAAGTCCTTTGTCTCAATCAGAAACTGCTCCTGATGCTTACAACCAAAGTAACCAAGAGCCGGATCAAGACTTCCGACCGCAAGGACCTGATGCTGGATCCCTGCTGTATCCAAACTCCTGTACAAAGGAAGTTACGATAGTGGGACAGTGTGGGTATCTGGATAGAGTAAGGGCTTAAGCATACCCTTAAGCAGGGTCAGCAGATAATCTTTCCAATCACACAAAAGACTGTTTCACCAGATATCTTACCAGTGTGTACTGTCCAGAGATCTCCTCATAGACACAGTTCACACTTGCAAAAAGCAAAAGATATCTTTCCATGGTTGATCTGGCATATTAGGAACTCCAAAAAATCCAAAAGATCACAGATCGTTTCAAAAGATTTTTGAGCCTCTCTGGACATTACACACTGGAAAGATATCTGGAGAAACGGTCTTTTGATTGTGTGACTGGAAATATTATCTTTCGAAAAAGTCCCAGGGGCTGATTCAGAGATGCGATTGCGAAAAGATCGCAAATATACGCATCTAATGTTAAGATCCTAGCAGGTTCCATCCCACTGCATAAAGGGTCACTCCCCTTGCAAACAGCGGTGGATGTTAAACTTAGACCACCATTGACTAGCCCTAACTCTACGCTGTCATTTGGGATTTTAAGTGACGTGGTAGCGTTCATTTAAGATCCTAAGTGTCAGCCCGCGCCCACTTTCCCTCATTTCCCTGCCTCCCCCCGCCCATTTCCATGCAAATCCTTAAGATCTTAAAGATTCGCTGCACTTAAGATCTTAAGTGCTTGCGTGCGATTCAAACTTACGCTCTTAGCGAACTTACGCTCCTAACCGCTATGTAGACGGCGTTGCACTATTACTACGCATGCGCAGTTTTGTGAATTTTCTAGGATCTTAAATATACGCTCCTAAGTGCCGTGGAAATCGCATCTCTGAATCAGGCCCCCAGTGTGTGCCAAGCCTTCCTGTCCATTTTAAATATATCCCTCCTCCCACTGAGTGCAACCGATGTACGGATCCAAATCCAAATGTGGAAGTCTACTGTGCAAAGTAAATGAAAACGCCTACATTTAATAGGTCTGGAACTGCAGAGGAAGGAAAAGAAGAATCTGCTAAGAAAACTTGAGTCTCTCAACAAAATGAGTGTGCATTGAGCATTGAAGCATGATGTAGACGTCAGATAACCTTTGACACAACTAAAATTAAAAACTTGAATTTTCACTCAGTCACTTTTCTACATAACAAGAAGTCTTTAAATCTAGTTTTGTGGTCGTTCCTCTAGACAAACACAGCTAATCACAGCTATTAACCAAAGATAACAATAACCTGTCTGCTTTGTTAATGGGAAGTACTCTGCCTTTGCCCTCTAGTTCTACCAATTGGTTAGTTAATTAATTAAAGATAAAATCATGTGTGGGTATCTCTAATACAGAGGCGGAACTAGCGAGTTGTGGGCCCAGGTGCAAAACATATGCTTTGGCCCTGATAATATCCCAAGTAACCTGGTGGGGAGCTTCGGTGGTGCAGTGATGATGATGGCTGTGGGCCCTGGTATCAGCATGGGCTCCGGTGATGCTGCACCTGTTGCACCAATGGTGCTCTAATAGCACTTTCACATCACTACCCCGGCAATATCCCAGGTCTCACAATCCAGGATATTGCCATGTCAAACAGATCATCCCAGGGTCACAGATCCTAGAATGATCCCTTTTACACTGCAAGGTACCCGGGACCTGGGTCTGTCCTGATAGTGTGATGGGCGGTCCGTAGACTGATAATCCTTGCAAAATGCTCTTCTAGAGCTGGTCCACTCTGTTGGTCTCTACATTGTTTGCCTGTATTTTTCAGAATCAAATACAAAATCCTTTTGCTAACCTACAAAGCCATCAACAAAATGGTATCACATGCTGTGGAAGTTGATAGTTAAGAATAATTATGTTGACACCAAGATAACACAAGGACATACCGTTTTCTAATTTGGACTAATGTAACGAGACACATACCAAGAATATGGAGCTTTCTTTGGGGCTGATTCAGAGTTGCACTTCCACCTTTTTTTTAGGTGGAAGTGTACAGCTCGGCTAAACCATTTTTCAAAGTAAGGGGAGTTAATTAATTAAAAAAAGTTGCATGCATGGAAAATATATAACTTTTACACATAGAACTAAAATACTGCATAGTTTTATGTTCATTCTATAAAACAGAGTTGAGCTGAGAAGCTTTGAGTTGTTTATTAACATTTGCGTTTAGTTGCAGTTCTATGAATTCTGATTAACTACAAGTATGTGGCAGTTAGACACTGGGAGTGTGGTCACCTTTATATATTAGCATCTGTGAATCGCTCTTTCAGATCTTGTCAGTGTGTGTATATATGGTTCTTTCACAAATTCTCTCTTAAGTGTGAATCAGGTCCAAGGTTCTCCAGAAACAAGTCATTATCGATGAATATTGAACAAATCATTAACGTAGGTCAAGGAGAAAGGGGCTGATTCAGAGTTACACTTCCACCTTTTTTTAGGTGCAAGTGTAGACCTGAGCAATACCATGTTGAATTGCAAGGGGAGGCAGCTTTAAATTGTAAAACCAGAAATGAAATTAGGAGGTGAAGTTTCTTTATATTTCTCTCTACACTGTAATCTGTCTATTAAATTCATTTTCCGAAAGTTTTTTTTACTAATATAATTCTGTGTTGTCATTTTGTAATTTAACCATGAAGGTGCCTTTGAGCAACGATACCTGTGTAATGTATGCTAATTATATGCTTTTAAAAAACTATGTTTTTTAAAAATCTATAATATTGCTATTTTTACTCCAGTATTTTGTTATTTAATAATTAATTAATTTTAATCAAATTTAAAAAAACATTATTTTCATGTTTTGCTTTACACAAATACATTTTTTTTAAATTTTTAAAAAAGATTTAAATAAATGTAAATAGAAATGTCTCCTAAGGGTATATTTACAAATCGCCTAAAATCGCGTACGTTTGCTGTGAATATCAAATCTCCATATTCACTAAAGCTAAACTCACATGAGTTTAGGCATCTGTAAAATCGCAGAGCCTAAAATCGCCAGTGTGATTTTTTCAACGTTCACCTGACTTGGATGTAAATACCCTCAAATTAAAGCTGAAAGTCTGCAGTTAAAGCACATCTTGTTTGTTTCACTTCAAATCCATTGTGGTGGTGTATAGAGCCCAAAATATAAGAATTGTGTCGATGTCCCAATATTTATGCACCTGACTGTATATGTGTAGTTGTTATGTATCAGCATGTAGTGCATTTTTGATGCATACAAAGAAGTACTTCAGTTTTTTGTACTTTTTATCAACACAAATATGAACAGGGGTAGATGTCAATTTTTCATTTGGTGGACAGTTTAGTGATCAGTTTAAACCCCTTCCCATTTTAGTATTGACTCCTCCCCTTATTTTTCCACCCACTATCTTCCCTATACTTTCCCTATTATATCCTCTACAGCTACCTCTTCATTATATAAGCCCCGCCATTGTTCCCTCTATAAATCCTTTCTTCCCACTGCTCTCTCTTTACTAAACTCTCCATTGTTATCTCCATAGACCTCTCCCCACTATTCCATCTATATTTCTCTCCCCACTATTTCCTATATACCGGTCTCTCCCCACTGCTCCATCTATTCACCCTCTCCCCACTGCTCCATTTATATCCCTTTCTCCCCATTGTTCCCTCTTTACCAATTCCCTCACTGTTCCCTCAACACACTTCTCTCCACAATTCCATCTCTAGCCCCCTCTTTACTGCTTTTCTCTATACCCCTCTCTCCTCACTGTTTCCTTTATACCACTTTCTCCCCGCTGCTCCCTCTATTCCCCTCTCTCCCAACTGCTCCCTCTATACCCCTTTCTCCCCATTGTTCCCTCTTTACCAATTCCCTCACTGTTCCCTCAACACACTTCTCCCCACAATTCCATCTATAGCCCCTCTCTCTACTGCTTTCCTCTATACCCCTCTCTCCCTACTGATCTTTTTTTTACCTCACCCTTTCTCAGATTGCCTGGACAGTGGGGAGCTTCTGTTTGCTTCCCTATCAGCAACTGTCGCTTGCAATCGCCTCATTTACATCCATCCCTCTCCACACATCAGCCACTGTCATTTTTAAAGTGATCGATAAAGTTTTTGCTGGAGATGGTAATAAATGCCCAAATACTTTGTTAAATCACTGATTAAATAGAATGAATATGATTCTTGCTGTCATTTTTCCACTGGAAGGATTGTGCTGTCGGCATCAAGCCCAAATGGAATAAAATTGCTTCGATAAAATGTTCTTTAATGGAATTTATTTTGTAAAATTGAAAGTCTAGGTTCTAATTTAATTATGGACATGCTGATTTGTTTTGAAAAGCTTTCAAGAAAATTGCTTGTACAATGTATCTGGGAAACAGAGGGGTGAGTGAAATACACTTCACAATTGATTAGTACATTTAGGTTTCAGCTGTTTGTCTGCCTTTATGAGCCAATTAAGACCTTGAATCAGACATGCCATTCCATTCCTCTTAATATGTTTCACATCACAGAATCATAGAATATTGTATTTCATAAATATAATCCAGTATGTCGTATTTAGGAGAGAAATTGCCCACAGCTTACAGTTCAAAATCAAAGAACTACAAGTGAAAATGAGGGAGGTTAGGAGTTTCAGTGTTTGAGCAAAGTTTGAGTGTTTGACAGTCCATGGGATAGATCCAGAACTAAAAACGCTAGCCGGTGACGTAAAAACGCAATTTAGTGTGTACTGCGCATGCGCACGCCAGATGTTACGCCACATAACTCTGAACGTACGTACCAGCCTAGTATCAATTGCGTAACTACGAAGGAGGGGGCGTGCCAACCATACGACACCCGTACGTACGCTTCGGAGGCGGGGTTAGGCATTTAAATCCAGAAGTCTAGGTGTGCTTAGGCAGTTATGTACGTGCAGCCTGTACATTTGTCAGTACTTATGCTGTGTAAGGTTAAGGTAGGGTTTGGCAAGCATAAAACGGCCAAAGTACATACGAGCAAGGGGGGTGTCTAGGAGAGTGCATAGTATATACGCTAGAATAAATACGCTACGTCTTTAAACGTAATGGAAACGTAGCTCTGGATCTGGGTCCATAAGCTTAACTGTAAGTATACACAGGAGTAGACCAGAGCAGAACTATGGATGAAGGGGTCAACTCATCTGTCTATGTGCAGCCAGTACCACTAATTTATTTATTTCTTATTAGTACAAATAAGTCTATAACTGTATTGTATTTGCTGGCTAATATAATCACACATGCATAGTATGCATACTGGTTTCACAAAAGTTTAAAAATAATGTCCAATGTATTCCAAAACTGTAATTCCTGGTATGACCACTAAGTGGCAGTGTAAAATATCAGCTCATATAGAATGTATCAGGGCTCGAAGTGAGGGGGTATACGGGGGTATGACAGACCGTCACTTCTCCCGCAGATTTAATTGAAAAGCTATCAATTTCCATTCACTTCTATTATTTCTATATTTTCATACCGCCACTTCTATATATCCATACCGCCACTTTTAAATTTCCACTTCGACCACTGGAATGTATTATATAATTTAGTTTGTAGACTATACTAAGGCAGAGTTCATAATACTGTACTATTCTTTATTATGCTTCTGGTATATAGCACTAACGTTATTATTCATTACCTTTCATTAGTTTGTTGTAGAATTCAAACTGTGGCACTTTTCAATTAAGATCAATACTAATAACAAGGGGCCAGATCCAGACCTACGTTTCCATTACGTTTCATCGCGTAGCGTATTTACGCTGGCGTATTTTCTAGTCACTCCCCTCTCTTGTACGTACTTTGGCCGTTTTACGCTTGCCAAACCCTACCTTAACTTTTCAAAGCGTAACTACTGACGTACATACAGGCTTCACGTACGCAAGTTCCTAAGCACGCCCATACTATACGATTAAAAAATGCCGAAGCATAATTATGGGTGTCATATGGCTGTCACGCCACTTAGTTCTGGATCTACCCCAAGGTGTGTGATAACTAAATCACATTTAGCACAAAGCTTGAACTAAAATATACCTACTAGGCATTACAACGAAAAAATGTACACAATACATACTGAAAATGCTATATAGTATTTGACCAGCATAGGTGGTGTGACCTTTCTCTGGTAACTGCTCGGAATCTACTCTGCTGTTTACATTGTGAATTTTACTTGCACTGCTCATATGCAAACTGGGGGACAGGAAAGAGAGTTCCCATTTGTTTGTGTCCTCTTATATGTTGTAAATAAAACAATTTAAGTGCCAGACCACCATGCAGCAACAAATAAGGTGTGTGATCCAATCCTCGGGAAACAACACTGCGCTCTTCACCACCTCCCGTATCATCACCGCAAATCTCCCCCTCCCACAACATTTTGTTTGCTTGTTTTTCTCACGTTACCGTTAATAAGACCACCACAGGAGCAATGACTGATGTCTACTTACATTGTCTCTGCTGTATGTGGCCTTGACAAAACCTTTCAGCATTGTCATTATCACTTGGTAAAAGGGAAGGTAATTGCTGAATTATATCAGAGGGAAACTAGAGGAAACCTCACTTTCACTGGCATTGCTTAAATTACTACTACCTCTGGGCTGAGGTAACGCGATCCTTATCTAAGGAAAGTACATCCTGAATTGGATAAAGAAGACTCTGAGAGGCAGATATCTAGTGTGTAAATCTAGTGGGTAACAGCTTTCACCTCTTCACTGCTGACAGGATCTTGCAGTAATGATTGCCACATACAAAGTCACCTCTTTACTTGCTGTCAATACACAGTTAATGTAAAAGAACATGGTCATGAATGTGAAATTTTCCATTTGTTACAAAAACCCAGCTCTGTGCAGATTTACCAAATGAATCTCCCAGCCATGGTCAATACACTAGTGAAGGAACCTGTGCCTCAGGGAAGTAGAGGTATTGATGATAATGTAAGAGGTAGCATTTGTAGCACAGATAATTACAGGCTCACTTTGGGTGATGTAAGTGGCAGGCACTGATTCAAGATAAGGGGACAATGGAAGAACCATTCAGTTACTGAGATAGGCAGCTATAGTAGCCAGGACAAAGGTGCTTTTTCCTGTATGGAATATATGGGGCTGCCTAATATTTTTATTCTGAAGATAGGTAGAGGGAGGAAACTCCAGAGTGGTCCTGGGGTGATGGTTGTGGTGGTACAAGCTGCCTAAGAACTTCATAGCAGGGGCAGACCTAAACACTGTTGGCCCCATAGTCGATTTTGGGAAGGACCAGTCCAGAGGAAGCCACTGTGCTCCTGTTCTCATGCTGGTTTCCACTCTGTTCTGAGGAGGCCTCTATTGCACATGCAAGAGCAGAGTCAATAATGGTGTTGGAGGAGATGCTAACAGAGTGGCATTGCTGGGCTCCAGATAGTTACACCATTGCCCCCTAGGGTAGAAAGTAGGGACAGTGTTTGATAACTCAGGTCAATGGGCTGGATCGAGACTTAAGTAAGTGCTTGAAATGAGTTACTCCTGGGCTAAACCATATTGATTTCAGGGGGAGTCGAGGTAATTGTATTCTTTGCATGCAGGGATATATCTTTGAATTGCTTACTGCACACACACAGATACTGACCAGCTTTACTATTACACTGTTATTTAGACTTGGGATAGGAAACATCACCTCTCAACTCTAATACTGTTTGCAACAGTAGTAACTCATTTCAAGCACTTACTTAAGTCTGGATCCAGACCAATGTGCTTTATGGTGGCTGACCACATCCTTGAACAACCTTTATGCCATTTTGGTTGTCCAGTCCTGTTTGTGGGTGACAGTTCCAATCATTCAGGACTTTCTAGTGACTTTTGGGAGTTTGCTGCACCTCACAGCAGTGCACTCAGCATTGCCCGTATATTTATAGGGGATAGGGAAGGAACTGGAGACTGCATTAGCATACAGCCATGCCAATTACATGCTTGCTATGTATACTCTAATGACCTGCCACTGAAACACCCATATACAATTCAGGCTCCAGAAATGTATATATTGATAATCCACAGAGATGATTCAGACTCAGCTATTTATTGCACACACAGGGCCAGATTAACATTAGGGCTAATGGGACCACAGTCTGCCTGTCAGTGTGATATATAGTACTTATCCCATACAACCTGGCTGATCCATTGTGTGATATATAGTACTTGTACCGTACAACCTGACTGATCCAATGTGTGATATATATGTATAGTACTTGTACCGTACAACCTGACTGATCCATTGTGTGATATATATGTATAGTACTTGTACCGTACAACCTGACTGATCCATTGTGTGATATATATATACAGTACTTGTACCGTACAACCTGACTGATCCAATGTGTGATATATATGTATAGTACTTGTACCGTACAACCTGACCAACCTGACTGATCCATTGTGTGATATATAGTACTTGTCCCATAAAACCTAACTGATCCAGTGTGTGATATATTTTATTGTATATTGATACCTGATAGGAGTTTAATTATTGTGGAATTATTAGTGATCAATATTGATTTATTTATGTTAAACTATGCTAATATTGTAGTAATAAATTGTTGAATTTTTAATTAGTCTACACTGATATTTGGTCTAGCGCTACTCAGATTCTGTTTTTCTATATATATTACTTGTACCATACAACCTGACTGATCCATTGTGTGATATATAGCACTTTCTCTTATGTATTACACACCAATATCTTATAAAATGGAAGCTTGCTAGCAGGGCCTCTTATCCACCCAGTCTGTTTGTTACCACGCAGTCTTGTTTTATAATGATTGCTTTAAGGTTTAAAGTGCCATGTAATTAGATGGTGCTTTATAAATGTTAATAAATAATAAGCCTTTTAATAAATAATAAATAAATAAAAATGTATAAATAAATTAATTAGCAGCACAAACATAATTACAGCAATGTTCATGTAATAAATTCCTCTGATATTCCACCATATTATCAGCTCTTCATGCTGGTAGGAATTGTATTTTTTATTTTGTACATAATAACGATTACCCCAGTCCTTATGTGACTAATGGTCATTTCTCCTCTAACTAAATGTTTACTGCGGCTCCGGAGTCTAAATAATACTGTGACAGGTTATCACATCATTAACAATGTATTATTGCCCATTCTCTGTAATGAAAGTTAATGCTTTGCTAATGACTCATTAACTACCTCTCACATTATGGAGTCGGCAGTTATCGAATGTTCGTGAGACAATAAGGACAGCAGAATGCATAGTTTGTAAGGATACAATGAACATAATATAGCAGTCGGTAATGTTTCATACCCAGCAATCATGTCTTTGTGTTTTGTTGCCCTGCTATTTATTACATGATTGGAATTTTTCATTCTCTTGTTGTCCTTTACACTTTCTTTTTCCTCCTCTCCTTTGATCACGGTCCTGGATACACTGAACACAAGGACTGTACATTCCTCAGTGTCACATGTAACATATGCATTCTATATAGCTTCTAGCAGTACAAAGCAGGCGCCTCTCTTCTCTCTGTATAATTCACCTCTAAAGGTATTTATCTCAAGGCAAAATCTTCTGCCTTTCTGACTAATATATCATGATAAATACTTTTCACTAATGTTACCATGGTCTGGGGCAATACACTGCATTCATTGAGCAGACACATTGCAATAAGACTTTGAGGCGCTTCTCAAAGTTTTTACATAGTGTGGAAATAGTTAAAGTTTTTAAAATTTGAATGATTTTTTAATTAACGCCAGCATATTACCTAACACTTTACCAAGTTTAATATATTAAATAGAGCTCGATGGAAGTTAGAGCAATTAAGCTAATAGGGGATTAAACAGCTATTCTTTCTTTGGGCTGCGGTATTGCTGGTGTATGATCGATCTCATTAGTTAGTAGGATTTACAGAATTAATTAAAATAAATTAAGCAAGAAAAAACCGTATCCAGGCCACAGGCCAGTAGTGATCACCGATCCTAAATCACGAACCCGCTGACGAATCCCAGCTTTATATAAGCACTCCCCTCATAGGCTCAAATTTATTATCCATGGAGCGTCCCTTAAGACTTCTGGTCCTCCTCACTTAAAATGGGGACGGCTTGGAAGACTGGATACAGGGGAGGAGGCTTAGCACACCCTTACTGTACAATCTACATACTTCCCTACCTTCCTTCTTAGTAGATGCGATGTCTGGATCACACCCTGTTCTGGACAGCCCTCTGAAACGCCCCCAATCACACAGTAGTAAGTCTGGATCTAAGGATCCAGATCCCTATTGGAAGTTCGGGTATGTGCATACACAATTGTAAAAACAATGGCTACACAATATACATATGTTTAGACTTAGCTGGTAATTGTCTTTTGAGAGTCAATTAATAATTTTTATAGGCAAACTCAGGGACATCACAAAGCTGTTTCAGATGTAGGTAAGTTGGCTGAACACTTTTACTTTTTCTCTCGATCCAAACAGAACACTTCAGCCGGAGAAATTTTAGAGTTTATAAAGTGAAAGAATAGGGCAGAGCGCCTGATCGCTAGTTTCCGCTCTAATAGTATGGCACAGCATCGATTTGATCGTTTAAATAAGCAACCAATCCTATTAGCAGGCAAATGCGTTTCGAGCGGTTTTGTCTGCTGCTCAGCATATGCAAGTCCTGATATCTGCTGGTCAGCCCCATAATTGTATAGTGTGTACACACTGCATTAGTCATAATACTGGGAGTGGACTGTAGATATCACAATAGAGGTGAATAATGTTGCTGCCTTACTGTTTGTTACTCACCCCCCAGATTATATTATTGTGGGCAACCTTTGGTATCAGTTTTTCCACACATCTCAGTTAGGCAAGGCACCTGTTCACATCTGTACCCATCCCATTGCATATTATTTAGCTGTATGTTGTAGGATTATAAAGTATAACAAATATTACTGTTTAATGTTGGAATATTGCTCAACGTCCTCTCTGCAAGCACAGAAATGATTTGCTGGTTTTACAGATCTAGCAGCACTATAGTCAGCTGTACATTATTCCTTGCGAGAGTTTTAAATACCGGATATACGCAATCCACGTAACCAAACTATACATAGATTGCGTAAAATAGTTACTACAAATGCGTAGTAGCTAGTATCGGGAGATTAAGAACGTACGGGGTTGTGAATCCGGCTCACATCCTACATCTCGTACCAATGTGCCCTATTTTGTAGCTATTTTGTACCCCCCCTCCCCATTTCTTTTTCTTCTCTTTCTTTACTTACCTGAGCAACTCTATGCTTCTCTTTTCTCCTCTTCTTTCTTCTTCTTTCTTCTTCTTTCTTCTTTCCCCTTAGTTCCCTTCTTGTAGTGATTTCTCTTGGTGTCTCTTGGCTTCTCTTACTTGCCGAAACACAACGCGTTGATGGAAGTCACGAAGAGCCAGTTCCGTCAAGTATAGGGGATACAGTTGCCGTTCCGGCCTGCCCTATTTTAAAAATGATCCAGCCGGCAGCTGAATGGCAGCTGTATCATTGTTCAAAACCATTTAGAAATAGAAAATTGGCTACAGTCTGCAACTGTTGTGGTGAGTAATAGGTTAGGCTGCAGCACGTATAAGGTTAGATAGGGCTTAGTGGGAAATGTTAGGGTTAGGGTTTGGGGCATGGAAGGTTTGAGTTAGGCTGCGGGAAATGGAGGGTTCATGGAAAATGGTTATTAGTAGAGTTGGTAAAAACTTTTCTTTGAATAACTCTTTAGATTTACTAAGCTGCGAGAAAGGAAAAGGGCAGATGTTGCCCATAGCAACCAATCAGATTTTAGATCTCTTTTTCCTATTACGTACTAGTAAATGTCAGCTTGGTGTCCGCACAGTGGACGTTTTGCGCATGCGCTGTAAGGTGATCTGGGGACAGAAGGAGTCATGTCCGGAAGATCAATGTAAGTTCCACTGTATTGAAGGCCCACCACTATGGCTCCATGTGTGATAAACCTAATAAGGAATTCTTCCATCTACCCATTCCAGAAGAAAAGCTTGCTGCCGTATTTCGAAGGTCACTTGAACTATCCAATATCTGTTTTTGATCTTATGCCTTTTTTCATTCTCTATTTGGAATCAAAATAAAATAATGAAACCTCAAAAAAAAAAAATGTCAGCCAGAATCTGATTGGTTGCTATAGGCAACATCTCCACTTTTCCTATATCACAGCTTAGTAAATCTGGCCCTAGGAGTCACATCTCAAATTGCCGGCAGTCTACATTTTATCTATTGGTCTTCCAGAAAGAAGAACATGTTACGGACAAACCACATCCCAAGTGAAGCTGGGACACGAGCTCCCTGCTCCCCCCATGGCAGCCGTGGATATAATGAAGAATAGTACATTTAAAAAAATATCTGTATTTTATTTTTATTATCAAATCTAATTACTATTTTAACACCCCCCTCCCCCCAAAAAAACAAATATTAATTGATGTGTACCCTATTTGTAAAATGTGTCAAATTAGAAATGTTCCTTATTTCCACGTTTAATATGTTCAATCACAGTTATCTCAGCAGATCTGGAGACTTGGGGAGATCTTGCCTTTTTTCATAGATTAGACAATAACAATTTACTTCAGTATTGTGTAACAAATTGAGTGCACAACCTTCATAGTCTCATCATTGAAATTCCACATCAGAGAAAACCCTCTAATCTCCTGTGTTATCAGTCTCTTCTGTGACCTGGTTCAGAATCTCTGCAGTAATCCAGAGCTGTGTCCTCCCTAGGTTTTAATCCTTGATGTTTATTGACAGAGCAATTTGTAGCACTATAGAGATGACTCCTAAACAATTCAAAGTGACTCTTCTGAAGAAGGAAAACAGAGGTCACAAAGCAATCAAGCCTCTGGTTCCCTCCTATTGACCTCTATTTATATCTGCACTTAACACAAGTTGGGAGTATGGTTTTACACTTAGCTTGTACACATGCCATAATAGTTTAAGCATTTTACACTGTCGTGCTATGAGCTATGAGACCACTCTATTCATTATTTTGACAGATAAATCTGGGAATGAAATAAAACAAGGGATCACTTTTATTAATACAGCCTTTGCTGTTTTAGACCCATCTGCTGTTGTATAGTAATCAATATACTGTATTTTGCAGTCTCCATATTATTTATTATTGATTGATTTATTAACAGGTTTTTATATAGCACCAGTAGATTATGCAGCGCTTTACAGTTTTGATAATCATTACAACAAAACTGGATGGTAACAGACAGACTAGTTAGATAGGAGGACCCTGTTAGTGAGCTCACACTGTATAGGACATTAAGGATTGATACATAAGGAAAAGTGCTATATATCACACAAGGGGCCTGATCCAGAGCTACGATGTTACACTGAGCGCTGTAGCGCTCAGCGTAAC
>WWET01000045.1:278215-295226 GCA_011038615.1 Limnodynastes dumerilii | reverse complement strand
AGCACTCCCATAGTAAAGTCCCTGCTTACGGCGGCTATACCCTACACTGGGTACGACCGTCGGCCGTACGAAAATTCGCAGAGAATACGCTGAGAAAATACGCTTAGCACGCCCATACTGTACAATTTAAATGGCTATCCCCGCCTCCCTGTAGTAAAACGGGCGCTCAGCCGACCATCGTAAAAAAAATACGCTCGGCGAGCGAAAAATACGCTAACGATACGCCCGCTATTCGCTCATGACGCGCGGGCGACCGGAACCTGTCATACTGGGCATGCGCATTGCGAATTTTTACCCGAAAATTCGCTTACGATGAGCGTACGCTCGCTTGCGAGCGTTGCTCTGGATCAGGCCCCACGTGTGTGTTGTTTCTTTCATTGAAGTAGTTACTTCCCGGTCCTCTGACTATTTCCTCCCCCTTTTGTTCCCGGAGGAAAAGAAATGTACTTGGCCGGCAAAAAGAAAACAGAGGAGAGACCGCCTATAGTGCGGATATCATTTATTATTGAGACTTAAAAGTAAGTATTATACTCACAGGTATAGTGGAAGACACAAAGTTGTCTTCAAATACGCATATGTTAAAATAATGTAGTCATGCCATGCATGCCTCCGTCAACGCGTTTCATTCCGACAGGATCTTTCTCAAGGCTGCATACTTTATAAATGGAGGATTTGTTTTACCATGGACACTCTGAGCACACATATCACAACACAGATAAGCACTCACCTACAAGAGGTGCCTTGATGCTGGGCAGGTGATCTTTACCCAATATAGCTGAATTGTACACTAAGGACCGTGTTCACAGATAGATAGTTCACGTGGAGTTGCGTTCGTATGTTTAGGAGCGGATTAGCTGCGCATGCGTAGTAACTTTTTCCACGCAAGTTACGTGGTATTTACACCCGTAAGTCCTTTAGGCACAGACTTGTGAGGGGACATATGTACGGAGGGGCGTGGTTGTCTTCCATACGCTAGAAGTTACGTGATAGCAGTGCCGTTTCTAGACTTAACAGAGCCCAGGGCGAAAAAAGTTCCTGCCCCCCCCAAAAAAAGGTCTACATCCAGTCATTCATTTACACCCCTCACCCTTTTCCTACCCCACTCCAACATTCTCCCTCACTCCTATTCCTACAGCACTCTAACACACTCCCTGACACCTCTCACCCCTATTTCTACAGCACTCTAACACACTCCCTGACACCTTTCACCCCTATTTCTACAGCACTCTAACACACTCCCTGACACCTCTCACTCCTATTTCTACAGCACTCTAACACACTCCCTGACACCTCTCACTCCTATTTCTACAGCACTCTAACACACTCCCTGACACCTCTCACTCCTATTTCTACAGCACTCTAACACACTCCCTGCTCTAACACCCTCCCTGACACCTCTCACCCCTATTTCTACAGCACTCTAACACACTCCCTGACACCTCTCACTCCTATTTCTATAGCACTCTAACACACTCCCTGACACCTCTCACCCCTATTTCTACAGCACTCTAACACACTCCCTGACACCTCTCACCCCTATTTCTACAGCACTCTAACTCACTCCCTGACACCTCTCACCCCTATTTCTACAGCACTCTAACACACTCCCTGACACCTTTCCCCATACCAGTGCGGTACCTTGCGAAGGGCCCCGATCTGGGAGCCGGACGCCACTGTCAGTGCTGACCCCCACAGCTGTGAAGCAGCACGGCCCTCGGGGGGCAGGAGAAGATAAAGACAGCTGCAGGCTGGCTGAACTGATCTCCGTGGCCCCGCCTCTGAAACTGGGCGAGGGCGCTGTACTGCACCAGATAGAAGCACCTCCGCCTCAGGAACCGGAGCAACCCTCCTGGCTCAGCGTGAGAGACATGGAGGAGGGCAGGATGACCCAAAGGGAGGGCAGGGAGACCCAAAGGGAGGACAGGGAGGACAGGGAGGCCCAAAGGGGAAGGGGGGCTGCCCTGCTGGGTGCCCCCTTTAAGTCACCTAGGGGAGCGCCCCGTGCGATTGCACGGGTTGCCCGCCTCTAAAAACGGCCCTGCGTGAGAGTGGGCGGGGCATTTAAATGGGCCTTTGAGGGCGCGGTTATTAAGATACACACGTACATAAGTAACATACGCACGTAAGTACACACGTAGAGATAAGAGTGCCCTATGGAGGAGTAAGTCACCAAAAACCTGTCCATGCGAGGGGAGGGGGTGTCATGGGTGTTGCAATGCTTCGTGCGTGCGTATAAATGCGTGCTTAGTAAACACGTATCTGTGAATCTGGTCCTGAACCTCCTTTTGATTTATGTGCCGACATGTAATGTTCTATATTGTTTTATAAGGAGTTCCAGACCTGCTTTTTTTCTCCCTTGTAATTAATAAAGTTGAAAAAGTTCCCACGCAAATAACAACAATGAAGTTCTGGAGCCTCAGCTCCCTGCTGCTTTCTGAGAAGCTGAAATAAAGAGAAAATGGTTGTCTCTTATTTAACAGCTGCCATAGCCCCGAGGATGCCTGATGGGATAGGTAGTAGGGAGGAAAGAGTCTTCCTCCTCTTCAGAAGACAGACAAAGATCATGCTGTGAATGCTATTGCTACTGCCACTGCCTCTGGCCCATCCAACCCCTATTGTCCTTTCCAACAACCACTGCAGCCCTTAAGCAGATTTCAGGTAGGCTGTTACACTGGAAAATTGAGATTGAGGAGCTGACCCTGAGCTGCATTTCCATGAGGCACTGCGCATGATCACAATGGGAGCGAGCACAGAAATATGGGGATGCTGCTGCCCATACAACTGTGTCCATTTCCATCTGCGCTGTGACAGTGTAACCAGACATTCCACGATATTTAAATGAGAAATAGTGGCAGTAGCAGAAAAAAGTGCCTGTACTCCTGCTTATTTATTTATTTATTAAGAATGCCCGCATAGTAGTGGAATTTAGCTACTATTCTGTTGCACCGCCTGAAAAAAACATTTAAATGGGTTTTTAAATGCTGCAAATGTTAGCATTTAACAACAATGTATTATATTCCTTATTCATGTTTCTATACCCTTTGTTAATTATTGTATTGAATTGTATATGTAACTATTGTCTTTGCTATTGCCTATTGTACGGCGCTGCGGATACTGTGTGGCGCCTTATAAATAAATGGTAATAATAATAACTTGAAATGGTTAAGTAGCAGTGGCTTACAGCTTGGTTGCAGTCCCCGCTAAGAAAGCCTGATTTCCGAAATAGGGGCATCTGAAAGTTCCTTTTCAAAGTTCCTTTTCAGATGCCCCTATTTCAAATACCCCTTTAATTTAGAAATCGGCATACTCACCCATTCCGTTTCGGAAACGCTACTGCAGGACAAGGACCACGGGAAGGGAGAGTAACCTCTCCAGGGTTAGGGTCAGGCTGCAGGGAAGGGAGGGTTAGGGTCAGGCTGCGGGAGATGGTGGGTTAGGGTCAGGCTGCAGGGAAGGGAGGGTTAAGGTCAGGCTGCAGGGCTTTACTATGCAGCGGTGGAAGGTGTCAGACTTAAGCCCTATAAGAAGGAGGCGGGCCCGATACTGGGTGGACGGGACTCGGCAGAGCCAGGCAAGACCTCTGCCTGATAAAAGCTGACAGAGGTTGTATGAATGCTGAGCTCTGCTGCTCACAATATATTTATAAACAACGCTCACCTCCCATACATGGAGTGCCGAGTGCTGTTTTAAGCAGTCACTACCTCTAACAACTTGCTTACAGCAGGTGCCACAGGCCCTTCCGGACCCTGTAGCAGATGCAACCCGTGTAGTTATGTCCCTGCTTCTGTGGAACCCTATTATTTCTTTGGCAAGCATAAAACACAAGTTCCTTCGCCATCTTGTGCTACTCAGGTCAGGGTTGCTGACTCTCTTGTAATATCTAGGCAAACCTCCTGCAAGTCACACCCCCCTGCCTATAATTACAGCAATTCCTAGGGCCTGATTCAATTAGCATCGTGCCCGCGTATTTTGCAGTGCAATGTTAATTGTACACATTTTTTTTTCTATTTTTATACGCGCCTCATAGAGATGCGTATAAAAATCGGGTACCGTAGTAGGCGGAAAACAAATATACAGATGAGCGCTGGTAAATTATAAGGCAAGTTTAAATATTAGACCACAGATAATATCAATATACACTGGTGTAATATATCCACAGAGGGGTAGGACAATCGCAGGTGTAGACGGGAAAATGCGCGCCGCAAATATTTTCCCGTCTATCGCAGGCCGCGATTCTAATTGAATCAGGCCCCTAGTGTTACTAGGTATTGGGTGGGACTTGATGACGTGCTTTTCATCATCAATCTCCGCCCACGCCCAGGAACACTATGTACTGCAGTAGTGATGGACAGAGGGTAGGGCTTAATAATGCAATTTGCATAAATTGCATGAATAAGCCCCACCCCCATACCGCCATCTTTTTTTTCCCGTGCGATGTCCCGGAGGAAAGAAATAGAAAGTGGCCAGACAGGCCTGGGTTTTATTGTTATGGTTTATGTTGGTTAATGTGATTTTCTGCATATTTATATGACAATCAACCACTTTATTTGGATTACAGTGTTGGGTTATTTTTCACTCTACACTAAGAAATGCCTACGGCATCACAACACCAGTCTTGCTTTCAAACTCATTTAAACCATATAAACTCTCAAAAAAAATCAGTTAATTGCTTCCTATACACTACTGTAGATATAGCTGATTTACAATATTTCATTGTATAATATATCTACTATACTTCACTTTGTAAATTGATAGTATATTAGTATGAGGTTTCTGCACGGGGAACCAAAAAATAAATCAAGTGATAACTGTGCCAATAATCGCTAACTCTATTCTCATCACACTTCAGCTGTACATTCGTTTTCTTAATATGCCACTGTATTTCATTATACAGTTACCCAATCATTAACTCTAGAATTATCTCTGGCTCATTGTGTTTGTAAAGGATCTGTATCTCCTCGTGTCACTTGGAAATGATTGATAGCACCGTGCGATCACACACACCTAAGTCTTTTAATATCCTTTAAAGAGACAATGTATTGTTCTTTAACCCACCCACTAGTTACTCTAAATAGCCGTGTAAATGGCTGTCCCAAAAGTCAAACCAACCTTCACAAACAAAAAAATCCAAGAAAGGTACAAATATATATTGATATTGTTTCAGGGGTAGCCTGGAGGAAGGGGGTGGTATATCAACTCATATATGTGTATATATATATATATATATATATATATATATATACTCTTCTCTTCTCTTATCTACATTAATTAAATTGTCATATCACCAGCAATAAACCCATCTGATTGACACTTAAGAAGCCTAGGTCATTTGCGCAATCTACTTACCAGTAAGGCATGTGGATTGCCTCCATGCCTAATGCCGCCTTGGGAAGTGTTTAGTTAGAAGTGGGAGGGATTTAGAGTCACCGGGGAGGCGGAGAGAGGCGTAGTTTCCTTCTTAAGAAGGAAGCTACGCACGGTAGGATAAGGTACCTAAAAACAGGGGGCGGGTTAGGGGCAGGACGGATGAGTTAGGTGCGGATCTGTCCACACCTAACTCACTCGTAAGTGTGAATCAGGTCTAAAGGGCAGGATCCAGACTTAAGTAAGTGCTGGAAATTAGTTACTCCTGGGCTAAACCATGTTGATTGCAGGGGGAGTCAAGGTAATTGTATTCTTTGCATGCAGGGATATATCTTTGAATTGCTTACTGCACACAGATACTGACCAGCTTTACTATTACACTGTTATTTAGACTTGGGATAGGAAACATCACCTCTCAACTCTAATACTGTTTGCAACAGATTAAATATGACTCCCCTGCAATCACCATGGTTTAACCCAGGAGTTACTCATTTCAAGCACTTACTTGAGTCTGGATCCAGCCCAAAGAGAGTAAACACTTCTAAATGACAATTAAAATTTCACAATAAAAATGATATGATATTCAATTAAAAAGCATTTAATTATACATAAATAAAATAATCATTAACATATATCCAAACATTAACATTCTCAGGCACAGTAAATAGAAAAAATATCTATTCTGATCAGTATATACCGCATTTAGGAACGGATCCGCAGTTAGGTACAACCCCCCACTGTGCACAAAGTGTGCAAGTGAGGTATCTAGAGGGGAGGGTGCATATGCCCTCCAGATGTCACGCGTTTTACTGAGTTGCGTTCGATAAGAGATCTGTCCGGTTCTTCCCCTTTGCTTGCAAAAAGTACACAAGGTGGACATTGGGAGATGGAGCTCTGATCCGCATATCAGTTTTATGGCAGCCTTATGGCAGTTTATCTGCCAAAAAATATGCAGGAAAGGGCACACTACCATACGGAAAACAAATTTAAGTATGAATCAGGGCCTTTAAGACCCCCACACGTACGGAAAGCTTGCTGTGGTCTGGATCCGGTCCTTAGTTTTTATTCCTTATTCAGCTAAGTCCAGTATCCCTAGACCAAATGCTGACACAAGATAAAGTGCTGTTATTGTCTCTCCATATTACCAACTCGGAAAGACTTATGTGACTCCAATCCTGGAGTCGTCCTTTACTTGGCCAGAGTATATAGAAAAACACTCCTCCTCTACTAAACTCCTCCCCTACTACACTCCTCCCCTATTATAGGCCTCCCCTACTACACTCCTCGCCTACTACACTCCTCCCCTACTATAAGCCTCCCCTACTACACTCCTCCCCTACTACACTCCTCCCCTACTACACTTCTCCCCTACTACACTCCTCCCCTACTACACTTCTCCCTTAATACACTCCTCCCCTACTACACTCCTCTTCTACTACACTCCTCCCCTACTACACTCCTCCCTTAATACACTCCTCCCCTACTACACTCCTCCTCTACTACACTCCTCCCCTACTACAATTCTCCCCTACTACATTCCTCCCCTACTACACTCCTACCCTATTACACTCCTCCTCTACTACTCTACTCCCCTATTATACACTCCTCCTCTACCGTCTTTCAGTGGCTGGAGACTTCACAATGTTAATGCACACCATACTTATAATGAGTAACACACAGTTCTTTTAAGTTAGTGGCCTTTCGGCAGCACACTTTAAAGACATTTAAAGAGACAAGTATCCTCGGTATTACAGAGATTCTTGCGACAATGTATGATACACATCCCCCCCACTCAACATATGAGATAAAAGTGGTCTCAAGTGTTATGGAGCATATTATAGTAATTGATTACATTTGTATATCAATTAACTTCCAGGTAGATATAACAATATTATCATAAAGTAAAGGGCTACCAACATCAGGGCTACCATAGAGCAAGTGACACCACACGCAAATGGAACGTTCTATTTGCGTGTGGTGTCACTTGCACTATGGTTGCCCTGATGATAGTGGCAGATAGCCACTGAAACGTTGGATATTGACCATATGATTTAAATACAAAACTTTTTTGCATGAATTTAACAGACTTTGAGTGCCGCTTTTCTACATCTCTCTACCAAATCTCCAGCTGTGCTCCGGAGCAAGTTTACCTTTCTCTTGGAGTGCTGACTACACAACTTTTATTTATATATATCTTTTTATCTCTTAACCAAAGTCAAAATCAATTACTTTGGTCAGAGCTTCAGATTGCAGAGCTCTATGAATCTTTCTCCAGTTCTGTATGTAGAGGGAATCATTTCAATCCCCATTATGAGGCATCAGGGATCAGCTATAGTCACCATCCGTTAGTACTGTAGATGCCCCTGCTATTACTCCTCGGCAGCATCTACAGACCCTCAACACACTACTAATAAAGTCAGGGGTGTTTCTAGAAATGAAGGGGCCCGTGTGCAGACCCCCACACGGGCCCCCCTCTTCTTCTTCTCAACCCCATCCATATCTATACAAACGGAGACGGTCTCCAGCAGTCTTCCATTCCCAACAGTGCCCTGCGCAGCCTCACGCTCTGCAAACAGAAGAGGAGCATGAGGCTGCGCAGTGCACGCACGCCTGACATCCCCATGTGACACCCGCGCGCAGTGCACTGTTGGGAACGGAAGGCTGCTGGAGACCGTCACCGTTTGTACAGAAATAGGTGGTACTGGGATCTTCCATTGGGTGCAGGGTGAGTGCCACGGGCGGCCCCCTTGTCTGCGGGGGCCCGTGTGCACTGCACACTCTGCACCCATGGTAGATACGCCACTGAATATAGTATAGCAGGTGCTTGAGGCCCGGACAGAAAAGCTGCCGGGGGAGGCCCCCCAGGGATGCCCAATTCAAACCCCCTAGTGATTGCTCTGCAACCAGAGGACGAGCACAACATCAGCGAACCATAGAGCTTGATTATCACATGGCCTACACGCAGCTCTTCTATGCATGCGTACGTTCTGGACATGTGGATTAAAACCCTATTTGCAATAGCGTCTGTGACAGTAAATAGTCAGAAACAGCCTGGGATGGTTTTTACAATTCAGGATGTTAATTACTGGTCAGTATGGCAGCAATCACATACATGCTGGGAAAAGGACACAATTTATAAATTCTGTCATAATACCTTAAAGACTTGCAATCAGGGAGATTGCCAAACGCTTCAGGGAGTCAAGGAGATCACAGGAAGTCTCCTTAGGCCTGATCCAGACTTAAGATCATTGTACGTACGCAAACATACCTAAGTTATGCAATACAAAGGATAATACTATGTAACATAGCTGATTTATGTGTTCAGAACCCTGCCAGAACTTTTCCTTGCGTATCTCTGGTGGTGTGTATATTCGGCATGCACAGAGATGTCATGTACAGAGTTACGCACAAGTTACTTGCGATCAGAGTTACGATGAGTAACATCTGCCATGCGCATACACAGTGCATTCCCACAGCCAGGCTCAGGCCTGATCCAGTCATTATTAAGTCTAGATCAGGCCCCTTGATTTCTGGGAGAGTAAGAAACTATGAAATAGACCTCATAGTATTAAATTCCTGTTACATCCTTCTCCATAATTAACCGTTGCCCATAACAGTTGCATCACAATTTGCAATCAATGAGTTAAATATAAAGCATCTGTTAATACCTAAATGTTGGTTAATATATATGGTGAACTATGATTTTGCCTTCTACTTGTGTTAAGGCTGCAGGCAATAGCCATATACTATAAATATATTATTGTATAGACATACATCAGTTTCACTCTATATAGTGTTATTCATTTTTACACAGTGACACATCCTTTTGAGCCATGAAACTCATTCTGCCTGCATGGTATTCAGAGTGTTATCATGCTATTATAGCCTGTCATCTAAACACTTTCCAGACTTTCATCAGTGATGATAAAATGGGACTGCAAGCCGCAATTAATTTATTTTACAATAGTGTGGATAAAATTACAGTTCATTAGACTGATGATTTCATTGGGGATTGTTGGACTTGTGTAATCTTGTTTTCTCTTCAGTTGCCTTCCCAGAATTCTTTTGTCGTTACTGTGAAGCTTCAGTAATTTAATCAAATGCTTGCCATCAATCTTATGCCAGTGAATTACCCTGTGCATAAAGGTTGGAGTGTGCTGTGCTTTTCATTCTTACAAATTTATGGTTGCCAATTTGTGCAGCATACTCCTAAACAATTCCTTATCTAGGAAATAATCTAAACTGTAACTTGAAATTAGAGGGAAAACATTGACTATATCAAGGTGGTTGGCGAAAAGTGTTGGTGTCTGTTATATCTTTATTGTACGTTAATGTGATGCGTAGTAAACATATCACACTGATTGGTGCTGAAATCAGGCTTTACACTAATAACTATGAAATACTACTATTCACATAAACAAAGCATCAACACACAGCAAGGGTGTAAGAACATTTTTATGTTGGGGGGCCAGATAGAATTTCATTTTGGCATCCCCATACCTTATATACATATGATACATATGTACTACAGGAGACTATATCTTCATGTATGTAGATATAGCCTCCTGTAACAAACATTAAGTGTGTGTGTGCTTTCTAAGAAAATACTTCATAGAAAAAATATATCGTGAAAATTAACACAATAAAACTTACCTACAAGAGGCTACAGTCCATCAGTCCATCTGAGAGGAATGGGGGGATGTCCTCAATGAGCAGCAAGCGGAGGTCACATGACACACTCAGAGTAATTTACTCTGTGTGTGATAATGGATCAACTTTGATTGTAGCACTGAGGATGTTCCCCCCAACATTCTCTGCTAGGCTAAAGCTGTCCTTCACTTCACATGTAGGTTTAATTTATATTAATTAATATAGTTTGATGAAAATGTTGAAAAGATAGGAATAAAACTGTGACTACTATATAACACTAGTAGACATTTCATTGTTTACCAGGATATCCCTGCTCTACTTATGGACATTTAAAAGTGAGATACACCAAGGCTGATGAGAAGGTATCTGGCACCTTTACCAATAACAGACCAAAAGGCTATAGATGGGTTCACTTATCGCACTCAGATTTGTTCCTCACTTGCCAATAAGTATGGCATACCTTCACATATCCATTTACACACATTGCTTTTGTGTTTATAAGGCCAGTGACTTGAGAACACAAAAGTATATATAAGTTCTGCACACTAGCACTGCTTTCACATCCCCACCCTTTCAACCCGGGTTTTTGCTAGGCGAATTGCATGTCAAGTGTAAAAAAAAAGCCACATTTTAAGTCAGTGGCACACCCAAGGGAAGTTTTCTGTTTGCCCAGAAGCCCCCAACGTTGAAGATTTAAAAAATTTAAAAAAGTCCCCCAAAATTACAAATCCAAAAAAGGGGTTTCCGCAAAATGAGCGTGGCTTCATGGCCTTGTGTGACAGACTGACATGGAGGAAGATGGTAATGACCTGTGCTGCAGTTGGGGAAGCAGGTGGGGGTGGTGAATGGGTCATAACAAATCAACAGTGCTTATGCACTGACACAAGCTCTGGTTCATTGTGTAATGTAATCTACTAATGCATTGTATACTGCTATTGCTATTAGATGTGTACCTTCAATATAAAATGGGTAATTTTAGTTTAATGTAGGGAGTATTGTGGGTACATACCTCCCAACTGTCCCAAAACCAACAGGACAGTCGGGATTTCGATTGACTGTCCCAATGTCCCAACTAACTTCCAGTTTGTCCTGAAAAGTGGACAATATTTTAATTTATCGCCCTATGTGGCATGACAATGGGGGCGGGATGGGGCAGAGCTTGGGCAGGATGGGGGTGGAGCTTATTTGTCCCGTGTACAGGCTACAAAATGTTGGGAGGTATGATAACATACCCTACAAATATTACACATATTTGAAACTCCCCTTTCAAAGTCCTGTGTTTGCCACTGTAAGTCCACCTCTAACCCAGGAAATTCCCAGGTCTGACTCTTTCATATGTGCCATGCTTTCCCGTATCTACATTTGCAAACAGCTGTCAATCAGCCTTAAAAGGAGCTTTCATTGGCTGCAAAAAATGAAGGGGACTTTATTTTTTGAACATAATACACGATTTTTAAGAAACGAGAAGCAGAAAGGTGACAGGCAACTAAAACAGGAGTAAGCAGCATTTTGTCATACATGTATGTCTCCTTTCTGGTCTAACTGCAGTTCTGCTATTGGCCGCTATGAATTTAGTAGTTGCCTGTCTCCTTTCTGGGCTGCAGACGGACCAGAAAGGAGACATATAAGTACTACAAAATGCTTCTTTCTACTTTTCCTGCCCGTGGCTCCCGGCTAACAGATTTCTTTACTATTACCATAGCAATAGTAAATAAATCTCTCCAATCAAGAGTCTTTGTGAAGGACCCGTGTTGAAAAACAACACGGGACCTTTCACACTGACACCTTACCTGTGTGGAATTTGGGAAAACCCTTCTTTTTTCCTGGGTCTGAATGCAGGGTCATTAAACCCGGGTAGATGAAAATGGGTCTTTTCACATCACTACCAAATACCGGGGTTTTTGACAAGAGTCAAGTATTTGGTGGTGATGTGAAAGGGGGTTCTAGAGTAAAAAATTAGTAGCTTTACAAGGAGGGATCTAAGGGCCTGATCCAGACTTAAAAGCGATTTCGGGCCAGATTCACACATCAGAGGCCCTTCAGAAGGTGCCGGTATGCCTGTGTCCGCACTTAAGTTTAAAACTCCCTCCCACATCACTCTAAATGCCAAGTCCTAAAAATACTATATTTCTCAATAAAAGGTCCAGAGAAATACGTGCGACGATGAAGAAATAGCAATTAATCTATTCTTAAAACCCTCTATGTTCGTCTTCAGAAATATCTCATATGTTGATTTTGTGAAAGACAAAAGGGTAAGCAAAAGCTCATCATAGTGTAAATAAGTTTAAGAAACTATACAAAATTATTGCATAAACACATTTATAAATATCAATACAAATAAAAAGTAAAAATAATAGAACATAAGTCTGAATTGGCCACTAGATATCAATGGATGGATGAGACATCCTCGAATAATGGAGTTGAAAACACATTTGTAGATGTTAAAGAGTTTGTGGTTGGTGAGGTTGGTCCATGAAGTGGAAAGGTAGTGAAACAAGTAATGTCGGCTCCTCTGCAACTGGCTATGACATGTTTCAGTCCTTGAATGGTTTTTTTCAAGTCCTGATTGAGGGCCTGATCCAGACTGGAGCATACACTTGATGGTGTAGCTCAGGGGTGGATTGGCCATAGGACTTACAAAGAATTTTCCCGGTAGCGCCTTTTTTATTTGAAGAAACCTAGGATGTTGATTGTCATGGGTGGTGGTTTCTAAAATGATGTCTGTATAGAACGGAGAACATTAGGATGTTGTATGTCTTGAGTTGTGGTCACTAGGATGCTGTATGTATTGTCTGGTGGTCACTAGTATATTTCGGGTGGTGGTCACTTTAGCTGGCAGTGACTACCTGCATTGCATAGAGGTCACTATAAATCTCTTTATTGGAATGTGAAATACTTACCAGTAGGTTCTTTATTCTGTACTAATCCAGTTTACATATTTTTTGGACCCCACCAATAGTTGATCGCACCCACACGTGGCCTCTTGCAGATTTTTTTTCCAGGGCCACTTTAGGTTTCCACTCTGCCCCTGCCATGCCTAGAACAAACTCACAAACAATTACAGTGTCCGTGTTTGTGCGTTGTAAAGTAAGGACATACGAACGCAACTGAACCCAATCCAGACCAGAAGGCAGACAGTAAAACACACAGTTAACTGCAGAACTTTTGCACCAGTCACAGTCTGCACCAGGCATGTCTATGTCCAGGAAACTGTACAACGCTCTACAACCTTTACTGGACCCTTGTGTTACCATCTCATCTCCTAACAAAATTGTTCATTTTAAAGCTTATTCACACTTAAGAATCTGCGTAGTTTTAGGTGCGTATATTTAAGAACGGATGCTCTGCGCATGCGTAGTAACTTTTATACTCTGTTTATGTTGGACTTACGCATGCAAATTACGTCCTTATACACTACGCACCTAAAGTCTCTAGGTTCGTAGTAACATACGCAAAAAAGGGCGCTCTGTGAATAAGTAACTAGGCAGATACGCAGATTTGGGTGGAGAGAGGCTTTTAAATGACCAAATGAAGGTGCCATTATGCAGTTAAGTTCTTAAGTAGACGCCCTACACATTCAAATGCGAACCTACAGTTAAGGTAACCTAAGTAAGTCACATAAGAACCTAAAAACCGAGGGCGTACTGAGGGAGTTGCCTTGTTACTAGGTGCGTATATTTAGGAACCTATCGCCTTCTTAAGTGTGAATCAGGCCCTTTATTTTTAATACATATGAATTGTTCATAAAGCAATCATAACCACGGTTTCTGTATGTGAAATATAACCATTTTGTCTTCGTTTATAATGACATTATGATGTGAGTTGACAGCCTGAATAGTGCAGATAAGGTAGTTATGGGAATGTAATAGAATCTTGCACTCAGAGTACAATGGCGTGCAATAAAAGACCATGTGAGTGGGTCTAAAAGACTGACATATGTTGTGATGTACAGACAACTTTTCTTCCTGAGCAAAACTTGATACAGTTATCCCAGCTCTTCAAAGCCTCTCCTGTTGCTTTAATGACAATCAGTCACAGCATTACAGTCTAGACAGTTTAATATTGGTAATCACAATAACGTGAACCTATACTACTGTCAGATAGTCATGACGCTTCTCCAAGTAAATTGCAATCAGGATCAAAAGACAAGTTATGAGAAACTTATATTGGTCCTGTCTGCTGTTCTTTGAAACAAAAATATGTGACTTACATGGCTGCAGGCCGCAGAGGCCTGACCTTTTACAGGGCCATTACTAGCAAGCATTGCACAGATGAATGAATGAACTGTCATAAAAAGATACAATGGAGTCAGTTTATTAAAATCTAAAAAAACACTTTACGGAAACCAGGATTTTTGCTAATATTAATGGAAAATTATTTAGAGAAAACACAACAGCCTGATCCCAGTAAATACTCTCCCTAACTCGCTTCGCGCCTTCCTCATCACCTTATCTCACTCTCACCTCCAAGACTTCTCCAATGCTGCCCTCTTCCTCTGGAACTCTCTTGCTTCACTCTATCCACCAGGCTGCAAAGCTTCAAATGTGCCATTAAATCACATAACTTCATAAATGTCTACCAGCTCTCCTTGACTCGTAACTCCTGTTTACCTTGTGTTTCTTTATACTTCAATTTTCACAATTTTGTACTTTTTTTTTTTAAATAACTTTCATTACACTATTGTTATATGCTTTGTTTTGAACGTTCACTATGCACTCATATCTATCTATCTATCTATCTATCTATCTATCTATCTATCTATCTATCTATCTATCTATCCATCATAATGTATTGGTGAGCACATATTATATAAGTCAATTATATAGAATGCTTTGTTCCAGAGTTGCTTTGAAATATTCCAGGAAATAATAAGGGTTTGCTGAAAAGAAGTATTATTCTCCATTCCTCTGCTGACCTGCTTTTAAGTGGAACCATTAGCTTTTATTAATGGGACTAATGCTTTGCATTGAGCCCAAATTATAATGGGAAAGGAGATGCTTAAGGGTAACTGGGCGATGAAAGCCAACATTAATATACAAAACCTAAAGCTGCTGTTTTCTATTTAATAAAACCGTGTGCACATGTAAGTCATATTTAGGCTATAAACGGTGGCGCCTAGGGAGCATAGACTATAGTTGCCTTGAAAAGTCAGAGGTCTCCAGATGGCTTTGTATTACTGAGCGTTTATAGAGAAGTGGAAATGAATAAAACCTTCCAATAAGTATACAAGTGCTACAGAACAGCCTACTTTATTACAGCTGTTTCTAAACTACATATCCCATAATGCAAATCCCAGTGTTACTAAGCAATGCTTCCTCATCTTCATGGATCCGGACTACTGAATCAATGTGATCAGATCCTAAAGGGGGAAGATCTGAATAAATCCTTTAGTACAGGGCTGCATTTGCCAGGTATCAGTGCATTTGCTTCACTCACAGCACACACTACAAGCTTTAACAATCTCATATATTAAAACAGTGCTTTTTGTGTAAGACAAAAGGTGCCGGAACTCACATAAACTAACGCAAGACCACACAACCAATCACAAGCAGAGCAGGGCCATCACAACCAGTGTGGACGAAGCACGCATACATCGGACTCAACACACAAGCAGCCCAAATCCACCGCTTTAATGATTTTGGTGCCGAAACTTTTAAAACTTTTAGAACTTGGAAAATCTGTTGAAAAAAGGTGCCGGAACTCCGTTCCAGTGCATTCTATGCCAAAAAACTGCTGTATTAAAATGATTCTACTTCCAATCCAAAGCCTTGATCAGCTTCACAAAACTGTCGTACACGCTACACTCAATTTACCATCAGGTCTGTGATATTCTTGGCCATAAGCCCCTGCTTTAACCAAAATTCAAATATCCATGGCCTCAATGGCGGACCTAATGCAGGAAGTGGAAGAAGAATCGTTTCATCCTAGGTAAGAACAGTCTACAGAAGTGCTTCTTAACCAGTGTGCTGTGTCACCCTGATGTTGCTAAATGTGCCACGGTGCAATGGGCCTGATCCAGACCTACACCCTCGAGCGATTGTACGCCGGTCGGGAGCGTAAAACCGGGCGAAAAAACGCACTGCGCATGTGCAGTACTTTTAGAACTTGGAAAATCTGTTGAAAAAAGGTGCCGGAACTCCGCTCCAGTGCATTCTATGCCAAAAAACTGCGGTATTAAAATGATTCTACTTCCAATCCAAAGCCTTGATCAGCTTCACAAAACTGTCGTACACGCTAAACTCAATTTACCATCAGGTCTGTGACATTCTTGGCCATAAGCCCCTGCTTTAACCAAAATTCAGATATCCATGGCCTCAATGGCGGACCTAATGCAAGAAGGGGAAGAAGAATTGTTTCATCCTAGGTAAGAACAGTCTACAGAAGTGCTTCTTAACCAGTGTGCCGTGGCACCCTGATGTTGCTAAATGTGCCACGGTGCAATGCCTCCAACAGGAGACCTTGCCTTAAGGAAATAATGTCACCATTTGTTCCACACTCCTCCTACACCCTGCCCCTATCCCACCACAGTGTCAGCCAGGACTTCCTGCAATCAGGTCATGACTTAAAGTGACCCTGTAAAAAAAATCTGCAGGAGGCCACATGATATATATATAATAAAAGCAGTGCAAAATACATGATATGGAGCAGGGAAATGTATTGCCAATTAAGTGTTCTGTAAAAGAGTTACAAGCAAAGACAACATCTACTGACTAATATTTCACAACCCAATAAAAAGATTATTAGTGATGCAATGCTATGCAATGCAGGTAGCCACTGCCACTCGAAACATACAGCATCCTAGTGACCCCCACCCACTACATACAGCATCCTAGTGGCCACCACCCAATACATACAACATTTTAATGATCTCTAGTCCATACAGACTTCATTTTAGCCACCACCACTCATAACAGTCAACATCCTCGTCTTCTTTAAATAAAATAGAAGTTGCTGAGTTGCCTCCAGAGGCCACTGCCTACTCCCATGTGTATATATA
>WWET01000045.1:237710-274611 GCA_011038615.1 Limnodynastes dumerilii | reverse complement strand
TGGGGGACGTCCCCTCCAGCGTCCCTACGGCGCTGCTACGGACGCCTGATCCTGGATCGTGCGTTGCCGTAGGAACGCCGGGCAACATCTGCCCGGCGCATGCGCAGATCGGCTGCAAAGCCGATCTTACGCTTACCCCCGCCGTCCGAGCGATGGCGGGCGTTACTCTGGATCAGGCCCGAAGTCACTAACACCATCCTGAGATGGGGTTATTTTTACCTTCGGTGCCAAATGATCATTTCGGCACCGAGGGATAGTAAATTGCAATTAGTGCTGGCATCTGTTAAGATCAACGGGCCAGCGAAGACCTAGGAAATGTGTATGCAGATTAGTAAATTTTACAAAGTTTATTTTCAGGTGATAATGAACGTTTTAGTGTTAAAACAGGCATTATCACCTGAAAATGAAGTTAGTAAATAGAGCCCTTAATATTAGTAATAACTTCAAACATACATGTTATAAAAGAAAAAGTATTGTACACAAGTGTTACAAGCCATTACACACTCAAAAAAAATCTGTTTTAATTAATCCAGCGCTTGCTTGAGTTCATAAGAATAATTATATTTTTATTTAATTATTTAAATATATAAAAGCGAACAGCTAAAAAAGGGGGAAAAAAAGGTGTTAAATGCTGATAACCTTAAAGACACAAATTTGTATTATCAATAAAAATAAGTCAAAGACCAGTTCAAACTATTTTGTCCCCTCCACTGTCCCGTTATACCCCTCCCCTGTTCTCTTGAGCCAATCCCCGTTGTTCCCCTTCAATTACTTTCCAAGCTTCTTCCTGTCACTCCTCCTGTCTTCACTCTCCTCTAATTACTCCCCTAATCTTGTCTTGTCTTCTTCACATGTTATCTCTTCATGTGTGTCCAACCCCCCCTCCTCCATATTGCCTGTGGCTCTTCTTACTGCGCCTCTCACTGACAGCAATAGCGATGTGTCTGTGTGACTGAAAACCTGCATTTCAGATACAGATATGAAGGCTTACAGCACAATGCAGATGAGCCTGCAGGTCTATAATACCAGCTCTCGGCCTGGCCCATGTGCCCCTGTCAGTCACTGATACAGGAACTATATCATGGCCGCCAGCGCTGTCAGCGACTGTTAGTTACTATACAACAGAAGCCGGAAAAATTGAAGGTTGTGGGCTTGTTGCCCATCTGTCCCTGACCTTGTACAGTATTTCTATGTCATTTAAATACACTTGTTTTGTAAACTTACTCTTTAATAAAAACATATTTATTCTGTATTAGTATACTTAGCATACTTCCTAACACTGTATGTACAGAGATCTGAAAGCCTGAAAGTCCCTCAAGAAAGGGCCAGATCCAGACCTACGTTAACTTTACGTTTCAACGTGTAGCGTATTTATGCTATTGTAATTACTATGCACTCCCCTCAGTCATATGCACTTTGGCCTTTTTACGCTTTCCAAACCCTACCTTAACTTTTCAAAGCGTAACTCCTGTCGGCCGTAATGGCTGCACGTACTTACACGCCTAAGCACGCCTATACTGTGCGATTGAAATGCCTCACCCCGCCTCCAAAGCGTAATTAAAGGGTGTCGTTTGGCGGGCACGCCCCTTCCTTCGTAGTTACACTCTTGATACTAGGATGGTACAAACGTTCAAAGTTACGTGCCGTAATATCTGCCGCGCACATGCGCAGTACCTACAAAATAGCATCTTTACAACTTCTGCTAGCGGACGTAGCTCTGGATCTGGCCCAAAGCCCCAAAAGCATAAATGGTAGTTGGGAACGGGTGTGGTCTGCTGTTCCGATGATCTGAATGTCGACATGCTGGCACTAAAATACGGATATAGAATACAGTAATGCTGACATGTTTGATTGGCTAAACAATAATCCTGACCCTAAGCTGAACTCCCTAATTCCTATCCCAGGACCAGACTTCATAATGTTAGCTGCTTATATACGCGTTGTATGTATGTCAACTGATGCCATGTTCCGATGTGGAGGTCGCTCTCTGGCCACTGACCATGCGCACTTGGTGAGTGGTGACAGGAGTGATGGGCTTTCTGAAGCCCTTATGTACGATCCTGCATTCCATACATGGGCCTCCCACATGCGGACAGCTAAGGTAGGGTTCTGCATGTGGAAGGCCCATACGTGTGAGGGGGGTGTATGGAATATAGGGTCACAAATTCTGTACATTAGCCATTAGGCTTAAATACAGAATCCGAACTGAGTTCAGAGTTAAGAACGTCAGCTGCATTCAGCAAGCCACTTGCATTAATCAACTGATTTTCTCCCCTCTTCTGTGTGGACCACCAGACCTCTATGAGTGCGGTAGGTCTGAATCCAGTTCTCTGTCCTTAATTTGGTACACGGTCCCCTAACACTAATTTCTAACCCTATTCCTAACCCTAACCTTAATCACTAATCAGGGAAGCACAGCTCAGCAGAGCGCAGCAGGCGCTGGTTAGAGTACAATTCGCCATTGAATTTTTGCCATTGTAAATTTTTCAAAATTGGAATCCAGTTGGGAATGAAACAGACAAAATTATGGTGCCGGCTCTATCACTTAGAATCAAATAGAAATTGAAGGAGCGACAATAAATTCTAGATGGATCAGGCCACCGCTGCGATGTGTTTGCTAGGCAATATCCCTAGTGTCCAGAACGTTATAATGGTCACAAGGGATGGATGTGAATCCCCGCTAAGAATGGCCCTATTTCGATAGGTCCATTCTCTACCAGTCAGTTTCAAACTGGCTGGGATATCGATTGCTTATGTCTCGAGGCATAGCAATCTATCCCCAGAGCACCGAACATGGTGCTCCGAAAGGTAAGGCTAAAGACTACCCCAAACCTTCCCCTAATTCTAACCCTAACCCTCCCTTCCCCACAACCTGACCCTAACCCCGCATACTGACCCTAACCCATCTCCCGTAGCCTGACCGTAACCCTCCCTTCTCCCTAGCCTGACCCTAATACTCCCTTCTGTATAACCTAACCCTAAGACCACCCCTCCCTGTAGCCTGACCCTAACCCTCCCCTTCTACACTTTCTGAAGAAACCCAAGCGGGAGAAACGCGTCAAAGTGAGCCTAACCCTAACCCCCCTAACACTAAAAGTCCCCAGAGAGGTTACTCACCTCTCTGGAGCTGTCAGCTGCAGGCACCGGCGGGTCTGCGGTGGGTCCTCTGAAAATGAATGGGTGAGTATGCCGATTGGCACACTCACCCATTCATGAAAAAAATTTCTAAAAAGGCTGCGTATTCGAAATAGAGACAGCCGAAAAGGAACTTTCAGCTATGTCTATTTCTGAAAGCAGCCCAACGTAGCGGGGACTGCAACTGACTACAGGGATATAGCATCCCTAGAGTGAGAACAATATCTTTCCTATTTTAGACTTTTAAGTTATGTCAAACTCCCCTAAACCTGATAGATATATATTTATGTACCTTTAGTTTATAAGCGATGGATGTGCTAAATCATGCATTTTACTAGCAAATGTTTGTTTAATTCTGTGTGTAGAATTCATTTAATTATGTGCTGGAACAGTGACATAAAAACATTCTAAAAAAAAAGGCAAAATCTTCATATGGCAACAATAAAACATCATTCATCAGCACAGAATAAAATGCCATATAATCTTGTACAATTGTTTACAGATATCATTTTCAAACTGCTCTTTCCTCAAATACTAATTCAATCCAACAGCATTAGAAAAGAATTCATTTGAAGGTAAAGTCCAGCTTGGTTAATACGGTTACCAGTCTCCTATTATAAGTGTCATCTTTATGTATGATTGAAGTATTCTCACTGACATTATTTAGCAAAGGGATGGGAGTCTGAATGGGTGACAGGAACTCACTCACTATTCAGCTGAGGAGGTCCTAACTCTAAATAATGTGTGCCTCCCAGTACTGGGTCATATATTTTGTGTTTTTAATTGAGAGCTAACACACCTAGAGGCACCCCTTAAAGCCTCCAAAATAATTTCCATGGTCCAAACAAAATGATGGTTACTCAAATCAATTTACAGATAGATTGGCAGGATAGCTATTGGTTAATAGCAGTGGTATTTTGGGGTATTTTGCCATTGTTCCTGTGTAGATTAGTCTGGCCTTTCACATACCTCCCCACTGTTCTGTTTTTTTGCAGCCCACACACACAGGACATAGTTTATAGGGAAATGGCAGCGTTTTGACCAAATATGGGCATATGGGCGGAGTTAGGTCTATTGCTATGCATTCACGCACCTTTTTATTAGCCTATAAACCATGGTTGACAACTTTTTAAAATTCATATCAGGAAGATTATGATAGTGCTATCAAGGTGCTGCACCAAAGGGGTGTGTCCTGTGAATAGCTCCTCCCATGGGTGTGTCTAGCACTACCAGGAAAATTATTTCAAAATAAAAATGGCAGCATCAGTATTTATTGATTGTTAAGTTGTCAGTGAATAAATACTTTCATTATTTTATTGTTAAGACTGTGAAAAGAAGATCCGCTGACTTCTTCATCTTTGTAAAAAAACTAAAAGCCACAGCTGATTAACACTGAGACCAGAGTGTATTTTTCATTTCTGTCTCTATTACTGAAGTCATGTTGTCTAACTGTCAGTCTTTGATTACATCTTGGCCTTCATGAAAATGGCTTCCTCCATAGGCCTCAATACAGGGAAATAGGACACAAATTCTTAATTCTGTCATCACACCTCAATGACTTCTGGAACTGAATCAGCATTTGGGAGATTGCCAAACACTTCAGGGAGTCAGGGAGATCAACCCCTCATTAGGGTGTCTCCCTGATATTCAGGGAGAGTTGGCAACTATGCTGTAAACTGATTTGAGCAACCACCATTTTGTGCAGTAATGCTGTAATTCATAGGGGGCGGGGCTTGAAGACATTTAGAGCAGATTGCTCCATCCACATTGCACAGTACTGTAATCCATAGCATAATTTATATCCTTTCAAATTGCCACTAAAAACCCAGGTTTGTGGTGGTGTTGCTATGCATTGTCAGGGCAGACCCAGGACCCAGAATTTCCCTGGTCTGCCTTGGAGTTTTTTAAGGGACCTACCCAGGTTTTTTTATTTTTTTCACCAAAAAGCCCCGGTTGAATAACTAATATTACCGGGGCTGCAATCCGAAAGCAGTATTCCACATCACCACTAAAAACCCGGTTTGTTGGCCTTAGACCCAGGTCAAGGTTCCAACAACCCGAGTTTGGTGGTGATGTGAAAGGTACCGGGTTCCTGGCCTGGTAAGGTGGTAGTGTGAAAGGTGCCGCCTAGGTTTTTCAACCCCCTACCGGGTCTCGCATAACACACCTGATTGGAGGGTTTTCTTTATTATTCCTATAGCAATAGTAAACAGATCTCTCTTCCACAGCGCGGGCATTCCTTCACACTGTCATGGCAGACCCGGGACCTAGAATTTCCTGGGTCTACCCTGCAGTGCTTTAAGGGTCCCACTTTTTTTTCCCATAGAAAATTTATGGCAATAACCTGGGTTGAAAAACCTGAAATATTGCAGTGATCTGAAAGCGGTATTAATGGAGAGTGGTTTAATGATTTATTGATTTGATCATGAAGCCCCAGCTGTTTCTCCCTGGGGAGAAGAAGCAGAGGCGGCCCACGGTATAGGCGGCCGCCTATGGACCCGCAGGTCCCGGGGCCCCGCACCTCCTGCTTTTTAAGTTTAAAAAAAAAAATATTACATTTTTTTTTTTTTTTTAATTTTTTTTGCAAACCTGTAATTATATGGGTCACTGTAACTGAGGAATAATAGTATAACACGCTTTTAACTCTGAGCTTTTGAAGCAGTCTGTGGGTGTAAAAGGTGATACATAGTGTATTTGCAAGTTTCACTAATACAACCATCCTCAGGACATGACTCTTTAGCTACTCCAACGCAGAGGCGGCCCACGGCATAGGCCAGATAGGCGCCCGCTCCTCTTGCTTTTTAAGTTAAAGAAAAAAAATTAAAAATTTTTTGCAAGCCTGGCGGCACTGGTGTACAGTGCCGCCAGGTTCATCATCCTGGCGGCACTGTACTGGTTGCAGGCGGCCCCGCGCGGGGCCTTCACTTCCCAGAGACTGTGTAATCACATACACAGTGCCTGGACTCCTGCACAGCACCTTTACTGCACAAGTACAAGCCTTTTGCGGAGGGGGGATGGGGTCACGGGGGGCAAACCCTAGGGCCGCCCCTGAGAAGAAGTAAAAAGATGGCAGGTATGGCCTGATGGGAGGTTATTCCACTTATCCACTACCCTTTCAGCGAAGTAATATAAACCCTCCAATATGACCCATTCCATTAGGGACAAATTAATCTGCTCCTGAGCTTCCAACTGTCACTCACCTGGTTTAAATGAATTAACTGGTATTTAAAAAACTATTTGCCTCTTCAACAAAGGTGGTTACCATAGTAGCTGACAGTTGGAAACTGAGGAGCAGAGTATTTTGAACCTAATGGAATGGGTCGTGTTGGTATGGTAATATTAACTCATATTTCATCTAAATATGCTACCCTCCATTTTCAATGCATTTCCTTATGTTCTAATACCTCTGTTCCTTTGAAGAAAGCCTTCCTCCTCCTGTACCTGGTTTAAACACCCTTTATATGATAGGAAAGCTCCTATCATACCCCCCTCACCTTTCACAATCAGTTCGGAAGCTGATTGTGTAAAGAGCAGCATTAAAGTTGAGATGTAAAGCAGATGACTGTACGGAATAAAATTCAAATATGACTCAATGTGACCACATGCACCAGGAGTTCAAAACATTCCATAATTTGCACAACAGTCATTACAAGCTTGTAAAAGCAAACAGTGATCCATTATCCTGCGGCATGGCTGACTGCAAACCCCAATCCAGAGTGAATTATTGTAACATTCTAGGCACCGTGACTAGTATCTCAAGATTAAATAAACTTTGTGCACGTTTCATTTTTTTTGTTTTGTTTTGTTTTCTATGTTGTTTATTTCTTTTTGTTCTGGACGCTTTCTAGATCATTTGTTCCTGATGAGTGACGACTCATGTATTCCCTCGTACATGTGGGTTGAAAGGAAATGGCAAACTAAATATTTCTCTACAAAGCTTACACAACTGTCTGATGGAATTTTAAATAGTTCCCATTTAATGTACTTTACAAAAATTTGTTACACTAAATATGAAACAGGCTGGTGATACATCTGGGGTTCACGTGTCAGATCTGCCTTCAATCGTGACCCGGTATATAGCTTACACGATGTGCATCGTTAAATATATTATTCACACATTGAAACAGCAGCATATCTGAAGCAGGATGCTACTATGTAACCCAAATAATCCCCTCAATAAAAGATATTAATACATACACTACATGTTTTTTTGTACATAGAAGCATAGTTCTGCTGGTTGGTGGTTTTTAAAAGAATTTTGAATGGTTTCCTAATACTTTAAATACATCCGTCAACAATCAAGAATAGATTTCTAATGGAATAGGAAAAAATGCACAGTATTTAATTTTATAGATATTAGTTTCTCAATTTTAACCACAATAACCACTTTTATTGACTTGTGTTCTGGTCAGTTAGCAACACTTTGCCTTAGAACAAGCGTTTCACTGTTGGGTCATGTATGAACGGGCCGCGTATTGTCACGATTGTATAAACAGCATGCTGTCATGGCAGTAGTGTTGTGGGTGTATCCGAGCGGCAGCACATCTGTATTGATATTGATATGAGGTACAGTTTCTATAAAGCTATGGATGCTCTCTAACCTAATCCCATGTGAGTGAGGGGAGGCCACACTATCTGCCAGATTTACCAAGCTGCGGGTTTGGAAAAGTGGAGATGTTGCCCATAGCAGCCAATCAGATTCTAGCTGACATTCTCTAGTATGTAAAAAGAAAGTGAGAGCTAGAATATGATTGGTTGCTATTGGCAAAATCTCCACTTTTCCAATATGGCCCCATATGTAGTTGCTATCTGCTCCCTGCGATCATAACATGGCTGCTTTATAGAAGTTATGCACCTGTTCCAATTAAAGTTATTTTATTTGCTTATTCACAGGCTATGAGTGAAAAATGGACGCATCCTTCTGCGGTACAAGATCCAGACTTCCATGCTGGAAGACTCTCCAACGGCAGGGCGGGACAGGCTGGCACGTGGAAAGCGTGTCCACATGGTGGGAGTGAGGAGGTATTTCATCTGAATAACCTCTCATGCACAATTCTCATGTACACACACTCCCTTATTTTTATAAGGTTATGGGAGTATAAGTCCTGTGCGTGGGGCTAATTAAACCAGGATTCGGACCTTAAACATCAGCAGAGAACATCATTGTGTAACAGAATACTAAAAAAATATGGAAGATGGCAGAAGGCCAGAGTGGAAGAGCTTTGTTACGGGAGCCACTACCAGGACGCGGAGTCTAACTAGGGTCTGGTCTTCACTAGAGCCCCTGATAGTGGCGATTGTCTGGGCTGCAGGAAGTGACATCCGGAGAGGTGGAGAGGAAGCAAGGAATAAGGAGAACAGACTGATAGCTGGGCAAATAAAGAGCTAGAAGGGGCTAGCTCTGACCAACTACACTGAGAGACAAATGGAACGCACATGAGCATGCACTCACACACACACACACACTCACACATACACACTCGCACACACACACACTCACACACACACTCGCACAAACAGATGCCCAAACAACCACTCGAGAGAGGAAAAGGGCCAGGCTGGGACAGGAGGAGACATATATAGGGTGGAGATATATATTTACCAGGAGACTGGAGAGTCCATTTCCATTGATCTATAACTGCAGAAAACTGAAGAATAAAGATGAAAAGTTATTTGATATTTCTCCTTATAAATAATAACATTGGACAGTCTATTGGCTTTACCCTTTCCTATAGAGTGAAAGTTTGCATGCTGTGCCTTCTCACCTCACTCCCCTGTCAGTTATTACCTAGTCTTAAAAGTTTGTATACATTTGCAATGTCCTATGTAATATGCTGATGTATGAAAAACTATTAAGGAATTATTAAACAAGGAAATATTTATGTTATATTACACATTAAAAGTGCTATAAAAACAACAAACTATTTTATAAAGTATATTGATTAAACAGCAAACTTACTGCCTAAGAAGACAGTATCACAAGAGTAATTCAAGTAATGGTACTTATGAAGAACGCTCGGCTGGATGCACAGTACCAATACCCCCAGCATTTTAACGCAGCTGCTCGATACTGTGTTTCGTTCAGAAATCATCTCCCTGTGCAGGGGGCGTGCCCACCATGTGTATGAGATATGCATTACGGAGTGGGCATAGCTATTTAAATTGTACAGTAAGGGCTTAGCTAAGCCTTTACTGTACATATAATCCAGTATATCCAGAATACTTATGGCAGGGTCCTGGGGGCGGTTCCACCGTCCACACGCGGGGTGCAGGTTTGGCCCATACCCTCTACACTCTGGGTACTTATTAGGATCATACTCTCTACACTCTGGGTACTCATTAGGATCATACCCTCTGCACTCTGGGTACTTATTACGATCATACCCTCTGCACTCTGGGTACTCATTAGGATCATACCCTCTGCACTCTGGGTACTCATTAAGATCATACCCTCTGCACTCTGGGTACTCATTAGGATCATACACTCTACACTCTGGGTACTTATTAGGATTATACCCTCTGCACTGTGGGTACTCATTAGGATCATACACTCTACACTCTGGGTACTCATTAGGATCATACCCTCTGCACTCTGGGTATTCATTAGGATTATACCCTCTGCACTCATTAGGATCATACCCTCTGCAATCTGGGTACTCATTAGGATCATACACTCTACACTCTGGGTAGTTATTAGAATCATAGGGCCTGATCCAGACTAACGATGATGCGCTGAGCATTCTAACGCTCAGCATAACATTGTTATACTCCCCCTGACACATCGTATTTACACTGGGTTACGCCAGCTAAAGGCTACCCTAACTTCATCCGGCGTAACCCAATGTAACTATGCTGGGACGGCGGCGTTGTAACACAAACGCCGCCCTCATAGCCTAATTACCCTGTCTCCCCCCTCCTTCCTACACTAACTGCAGCGTAGTAAAGGAGGGGAATGCCCCCTCCAGCGTTACTATGCTGCTGCTACGGACCGATCCTGGATCAGGCGTTGCCGTAGCTACACTGGCAACATCTGCCCGGCGCATGCGCAGATCGTCTTTTTAGACGAACTTACGTGCCGGGTGTCGGAGGTCTGGATCAGTCCCATAATCTCTATTGAAATTGCTGGGTGAGCGTATGTGAGCATGAAAAAACACTGAATGGCTCCCGTATATCACAAGATATCAAAATCAAAATTTATTACATCAAATACAAAATTCTTAATTAGATGATGAGTTGTTCTTTCAGTGATGTTATAATGTTCATTATTCATTAACTCCTTTATATTTAAATTTAAAATTAAAGGTTCTATTATTGTATCATTTATTTTAATTAATGTACTTTATAAGTATCTTTATTATATTTTCTTTAGATTTATTTATTTATTTATGCATTTATGAATTGATTGGTTTCTGTATATGAAGTTTCTGATTAGTTTTGGTTGACCTGTTCATCATCATCAGGGTCTTGTCCGGGGGTATTGAATAGTCAGTCCTGTAATTAAGTGTCTGCCCCATCTCTTATATCAGTAATATAGATGGGGCATGTGTTTGCTAATTTAGTTCTCTATGAATTCGTTTTCTCTCATGGGAAGGTTCCCTTTAATATATTAAGATCTGCATTAAACTAAACTTCATATATTTGCATTAATCTCTTGTTCTAATGAATTATTTTTTTCTGCCTGATTAATTAATTTTTCTGCCGCAATAATCTTAGTGTTCTAAAAAACTTTGAAATTGTAAAAAAATCTAAAAACTTAAAAATATATCATGTAAGCTTGTGCACAGGGATGTGCTAATATGCACATGTGCATTCATGGTCATCCTATGATGCTATTCATGTAGAATGTTCATATTATTAATATGTGGTTTATTATAGAGGTTTGTGTGTGCTCAGAAATTGAGGGGATAGTCAGGAAATTATATTGCCTTTTGCTGATGATGTTTTATTTATTTACTTACTTACCTTTTTCCCCCTTTTTGTTTGCACTGTTCAAAGCTCTACTAATTTTAAGTAGTGTGATTAATTATTCACCAGTGAGAATTTCTCACTACTAACTGAATTATGAATGGCTCCTGTTTTTTATTTATTTTTTAATACATTTTTATTTATTTTTTATTTTAAACTTATTTTGCACATTATATATATCATGTTAGATTTCTATATTGAATCATCTGTATCATGCTGTTTACCAAAATCCGTCCCTAACCTAAAGAGTAAATCCCCAAAAGTGTAGCCCAATTACTAGGTGCATACATAAGTAGGGAAGGACGGCTGAACGATTTTACATACTCCTTCTGATGAAATCTCAGGATATGAGATGAAACGCGTTAAGGTGCTTTTTAATCAATAGGACTTACTCTCTATACTGGACTTTTGATCAAGGCATATTATACAGTTCAAGCAGGACGTGATAAATATCTTTGGTTCCCGGTAAACGAGGCTGGGAAGAAGCCAGTTTATAGGAGGTTATAGAGGCTTTAGAGTAAGACAATAGCCAGAATGCCGGACCTTCTGGAATATCATCCCTCGTTATTTTAATGGTAGTCTCTCTTACGGACTGCCAGAACCTTGTGATAACCGGGCACTCCCACCAAATGTGCATAAAGGAACCCAGCTCACCTTGGCATCTCCAACATTGTGATGGGTATGTCGGGAGCATCCGATGGATCACGGAGGGCACTCTGTACCATCTGGTTAGAACCGTATACTGCATCTCGGTTAGAACCTTATCCTGCGTCTCCATCACCTGGGTAGAAATCGAGCTGGCGCGAACAAAAGAGAAAACTCTTGTCCAGTCCTCATCCTCCAGGGGTTGGGAGTTCTCTGTTCCAGGCCTCCGTGTAATGAGGTAAGCCAGTGAATAGGCTATCTAAGATAATTTTGTAGGTGACTGAGATTAGATGGCGAGCCACCGTGTTGGCAAGACAGAGCTCGTCGAAAGGTCGAGGTTTACGTCTTGTATCAGCTACCAATTTAGATTGTGTTAAGAAACTTCGGATGCTAAGGAACAACCAGAAGTCCCTCTGGAGGAAGGGGAGTTTCTGCTGTGCTTCCTGGAAAGAGAGGAGACCGCCCCCCTGCATCAGCCGACCGACCCTAACACAGTTCAGTTGTGTAAGTCGAGTAATGTTAGCCTGGTCCAGACCTGGAGGGAACTTAATGTTGTGGATCAGGGGGGTAAGCGGGAAGTGTCTGGACGAAAAGCCATCCTTACAACGTAGATATCTCCAACACTTCAGAGTTGGTTCAATTGTAGGATGAGTTGTGACAGGGAGGGTTGCTAGCCAGGGAAGAGTACTGAGAGGGGTCGGGGAGAAACTGTTCTCGAGTGTAACCCATTGCTTGGATCCCCCCGGACATGACCATTCCACCAACCTCACCAGCATTACTGACCAGTGGTACCCTTGGAAATGGTGGAGTTGAAGTCCTCCACTCTCTCTCCGAAGAAACAAGACCTCATGCTTAAAACGGGGACGTCTGCCTTGCCAAACAAAGTCCCACACTATACGTTGGAGGCGGGTAAAGAAGTGACGCGGAATGGCTATTGGAAGAGTTTGGAAAAGGAACAGTACTAAGTAAAGTTTTTGGGAGACCAGTCCATAAGGTCTCGCGTTGTTGTCGTCAGGAGAGGGGTGAAATTGACCGAATATAAGTTTGAAATATCCGCTGTGAGATTAACTCCAAGGTATTTCATCTGGCCGGGATGCCATCTAAATGGAAAAGCCGCCTTTAGACCAATTTGTGAAGTCTGCGGTATGTTAATACCTAACGCAACCGTCTTATCACAGTTTATTTTAAAATTAAAAAAGTGATGGAGTTCCGTTATTAAAGTCGGGAGGGATGTCATGGGAGATGTGGTCGTGAGCAGAAGGTCATCCGCGAAGAGGGCTTATTTGTATTCAGTGCTCCCAACAGTCACCCCCTGGAGATCAGGTTGGGAGCGGAGGGTGCACGCCAAAGCCTCCATACAGATTACAAACAAAAGGGGGGAGAGTGGGCAGCCCTGGCACATGCCATTCGTGATTGAGAATGAGGGAGATAATCCACCATTTATCCTAATCCTCCCTGACGGAAAGTGGTAAAGGGCCGCTACTTTGCTTAAACATACAGGACCCAGTCCCATGTGCTCCAGTACTCTCATCATAAAGGTCCAATCAACACGGTGAAAAGCTTTCTCAGCGTCCGTGGAAAACAAAAGAGATTGTATTTTATTACATGAGATGTGATGTAAAAGATTGATGATTTTGATCGTGTTGTCCCGCGCTTCCTTGCCCGGGACAAATCCTACCTGATATTGTGCTATTTTTAATCATTGTATTTGATGTAATAAATTTTGATATCTTGTAATACACAGGAGCCATTCAGTGTTTTTTCTTGCTCACATACGCTCACCCAGCAATTTCTATTTGGTTTACTGTTTTTATTGGGGGGAGCAGACCCCAATGCAGGGTTGGTAGCCCTTTGTGCAGCAAGAAAGTTTACTACTATTTTAAATTTCTAAATTTGATAGTTAATCTAATACATTACACCTGGTGCCATTTGTGATCAGATTATTCTTTTACCATACTCTCTATACTCTGGGTACTTATTGGAATAATACTCTCTATACTCTGTGAATTTACTACGATCATACTCTTTATACTCTAGGGGCCAGATCCAGAGCTGCGCTTAATTTCCGTAGGTTATGCCCTGCAGCAGAGGCTAACGTATGGAATTAGAGATCTAGAGTTCTGTGGGTGGGAGGGGAGTGCACAACCCCTGCAGTTTACAAAAGAGTTTTGCCAATTAAAGATTTTCTCCTTGTTAATCATAGCAATGACATTTTCCGTATCCACATTGATAATGAATTGATTTACTTTTTAAAGGCGGATGATGTATGCATGTGATGAATGTGCAATTTATGTCACAACACAGGACAGTTTTGTGTCAATGAACTAACCAGCAGACCAACAGATCACATGAAATCCACAGTTAAACATTCCAAAGACCGTAGAAATTTTATGAGTCAACTTTTACATAGGCGAAACCAATTCTGTTTTCTAAAACTGATACCACTGAAGCCGCAGGCAATATCTTACAGATAATAATTTAATGTTTTCACCCCCATGCTACTATTTTCCACAATACTTCACATATTTTATGCCTATTTATTTTGTAACATTATTGTATCTTTTAATAAAGCATGCAGTTACATTAAATAGACATATAAAACATGAATTCATATGCACATAAGTCTTTTGTTTAACACTTACAACATTATTCACAGTTCCTTGCTATTAGAGTCTTATGGTCCATCTGGCCTGGGGCAATAATATACCATATTGTCATGTTAGTTGAGTACCATGGAGCTCATTTAAAGGATAAATCCATTAAAGTGGTGTAATGTAAAATTGTGCTTACATGCAGTCTTAAAAATTAAGTATACTGTAAAGCATTTTGTAAAGAATTTTTAGTGATTAATGTTAAAGCTGCAGTTATTTGGTTTGTTACTTGTATTTTTCCTGTTGGCTAAGGCCAGACTCACACTAAACGATGTCTTTGGCTTTAGCCAAATAATGAGAGTCCCATACTACATGATAATTAAGGGTTCTTTCTAACACCATGTGCCCTAACAAGATCGGTGTAACAAATGTCCCCTACAATGCACGATAATTGGGCTGACCGATCAAAAATTGACTTGTCCCAAATATTATGTAGTGTTTTGTAAGTGTATCAGAACATTTTTAGATTTGTCTGTCCGTCTGTCTATCTATTTATCTATCTATCTATCTATCTATCTATCTATCTATCTATCTATCTATCTTTTTAAAACAAAAGCAAAAAACCCCTCTGTTTACTTTAATTATACCTATACTGGGAGATGGTGCATGGGTCAATCTGCACACTGCAGGTCTATATGGATGAAATACCAGCATCAATGATTTGCCTTATACTTTGCAGTATACTTTAAGTATCGCTGCCCGGAAGATAACCAGTGAATTTATATGACTGACACGCGTCATTGTTAATTTGGGCTATCTCCATATCACATTCCTGTGATTCCAATAATATTGGCCCAGATTGTTCAGGAAAAGGGATTATCGGGTCAGTGCATTTTAGGACTGCTTATTCAGTGTTCATACAAATCAGTTCCTGTCATTTACCTCATGATATTCTAGTTGATCAGTCAGTTATTGTATAGTGTGTGACCAAAATTAAGTACACGGGCGAGGTAAACGTCATCATTGGCCAGGGCCTCAGACACCTCTTTTCGCCAATGACTGGCGAGCAGGACGTAACCTTTCCCAAGCCTTCCGGCTCCGTCTCCGCATTCGTGGAAGGAGGGGGGAAACAAACACCACACAGAGAGTACAGGTATTGCTACTCACCACGTCAGGGTGCCCAACCTAATCAGGACCTAGCACCCGTCCCTAAACAGGGCCTAGCTAACCAAGGGTCTAACACCCTTCTAACCATACCCAAGGGCCTAGCGCCCGAACCTAACCGAGTGCCTAGTGCCCTCTAACAAAGGGCCTAGCGCCCTTATCTAACACCGGGTCTAGTACCATTCAACTATTGTTACCTATAGGGCCTAATGCCCTGTACTACAGGGGTCTAGCACCCCTCTACCTAATAGGGCCTAGCGCCCTATAACACTATTGGGCCTAGTGCCCAGGCCTGGACTGGGCCGTACCATTGGCAGCAGTGTGAGCAGACAATAGGGCTTTACCAGCCGTGTGCTCGTTGTCTAGGGGGGTATCAGGGCCTGCTCGTTGCCCAGGGGGAATTAAGTGAGGTACCTGTCTGCGCAGGATAGGAGACAGTGGAGGCCAAATGGAGGCTCTCCACTGCCTCCCTTGCTGTCTTCTGTCTTCCTGCGCCGCTGCTTCCAGTTCTTCCAAATCTTCTGACTTCTCTTCAGCCTCTCCTGGCCCTGTCTATCTCCGCAGCGCGCCAACACCTCTTTTTCCTTCGGCCTCTTCCGGCCACTGCTCCCTCCTTCCGGCCCATGCGGTGGATTTTAAATCCAGCCGCAGGGGCTGATGGGATAGGTGACGTGGTGAGCCCTGATTGGCTCACCACGGCACCGTAATGCACCCTGGGCGCCGCAGGGGCGCCTGGGTGCAGTGCTGCGGTGAGCCCTGAATGGCTCACTGCAGTCTCCTTTACCAAGATGGCCGCGGCTCGCGGCCGTGCCATGTGACCGGCCAGCAGCCAATCAGCATTGATTACCTCCCAGACAGTTCTTCCCCTACTTCCGTGGTGAGAAGTCCAGCGACGCTATCCTCCAGGTGAGTACCTCGGTCTGTGTCCCGCGCCGCGTCCCTCCTCTCCAGCGCTGCTGCCTCACTGTCCCCCGCCACTCCGCTGTCCGCTGCACCTCTCACAGTGATATGCATAAAGTTAAATTATGAATAAATAAGCCCTACTGTATATTACCCCTAATCCAACTAAATTTCATTTTTAATGTACACAAAGCCATACTGTATTCCTGAAGTAAATTGCAGTAATTATTGTAAATTGAGAGAGTTGTAATAAGGTGTCAGTTAATTATGAGATTTTTCATTAATATAATTATTATAATTATTATTATAATTAAGTTCTAACTAGAAGTACTAGACAGACAGCAATGAACGGACAACGTTCACAAACTAAAATATGACATAGCCATAATTATGAAAAAAATGTTGTAACGAAAAAATATTACAGATCAACCTTCCAAAGTGGATTCATGAAGTGTGAGAACAAACTTGGCCTACATGTTTATCTTAGAATTTTCCAGCTCTTTTATCCAGAAAGATATATACATCATTCTCATGGGGGGAAACATGTTTCTACTGTGATTTCTACAGCAAAGTCACTTGATTTAGCCCAAACAACTTGGCTGCAACTAGTAATAAATATGGAACTTCAAGCTACAGTGCAGTATTTTTGTCATATTTTATGGAGTATGGAATTTAGATTGTTCTACCTCATAAAAATTTTAAGCTGCAGAAAAGAAATTACAACCTTTGTCTGCAGTTCCTAGGACTGCCAGAGGAGTCACCAGATCCACTCTGGTATTTAACTGCAGTTCCAAGATCCACCAGGGGAGTCATCGGTGTGTCTTGGTGGTGACAGATGCTAATTATCTTGGACTCTAGTCACCTGTTGCACCTGCATATGAACTATCTAATACCACACCCCTGTGCTGCTTCATTGTTGTTGTCTGATCCCAGCATTGCTGCATGTTTCCAGGACTCCTAGGGCCAAATTTGCTAAGCTGTTGGAAAAGAAAAAAATGGAGATTCTAGCTGACGTTTTCTAGTATGTCATAGGAAAGTGAGAGCTAAAATCTGATTGGTTGCTAATGTTAACATCTCCACGTTTCCTTTCTCGCAGTTTAGTAAATCTAACCCCTAGTGTTTCTCCAGCCTGCATCCCTTGTGTTTCCAGGACTCGTTCTGAAATAAATTTTAGTGCATTCCAATGTGTAACCAGAATGCACGTGTTTGTTTTTTCAAGTTATTTATTTGTGATTTTGTTGTCAGCACATTCAACTATGTAAAGAACAAAGTATTTAATAAGAATATTTCTTTCATTCAGATCTAGGATGTGTTATTTTAGGGTTCCCTTTATTTTTTTGAGCAGTATATATATACACACACACATATGTTTCTTGTCTTTCTGCTCTTCCTTAGAACCCTGATTATATGAGTTGAGCTCCTTTTGGACCTAAATAGGGTCACTTACCTCTTTGCTGATTCTCACTTTTCCTTCTTTCTTCCTTCCTTTAGGCGTCTGGAGGAGGACACAAAATTGTAACTAATATGCCCCCACACATACACACAGATATAGATATATCAAATAGATATATAACTACACACATAAATATAGTTGCATGCATGCATGCATTAGATTCATACACACACACACACACACACACACACACATGCATAATATCACACAAACACACATAACATACATAACAAAACACACACACACACACTACATACATGCATTATATCGCACACATACACATACACACACATAACATAACATGCATGCATGCATGCATAATATCACACAAACACACATAGCACACATAATAGAACACAAACACACTACATACATGCATTATATCTCACACACACACCATGCATGCATAATATCACACAATGCATAATATCACACACTATACATGCATAATATCACACACACCACGCATGCATAATATCACTCACACACACGCACACATACACCATGGATGCATGCATGCATAATATCACACACCGTGCATTATATCACACACACCATGCATGCATAATATCACACAACATGCATAATATCACACACACCATGCATGCATAATATAACACAACATGCATAACACACACACACACACACTTACTTTTTAGCAGAGCTGTGCACACTGCAGATGCTGAGGTGAACTGGAAAGAGGAAATGGAGGAAGTGGGGGCGGTGCATAGCTGCCGCAGCCAATGAGGGAGTAGCACAATGATCTCAGCTACTCCCTGATTGGTCAACCTGTCAGGCACAGTGGAAATCTTTGAGAATCTCTCTGCGGAGCAGCAGCAGATTCATCAACTTAATTTCGAGCTGCTTGTTAAGTCTAGATCCAGCCCAATGGCTTTAAATTAAAATAAATAAATACATAAAAAAGAGAGAACAACATCCTGACATTTTATTATTCCACTCTTAAAGCCATATAACACATTTAACTTCCATCCTAGTAAGTTTCAACCCTCAAAGGCCTCCTTGCAAGTCTGTCACCGCCGCCCCTGACCTTTACGTAAGATTCAGTATTCTGCATGGACTGAGTTCTGTGCGGAATTCTTAAGGCAGGCTCTAGGGAACATAAATCTTTTCCACATGTAGGAGTGCAGGGGTAATGTCCTGTTCTACTATATACGGAATTTAGGATAGCAAATTCTGGATGTTAGCCTCCGCATCGGAAACTGCACATAGTTTAGGATCAGATCCTGAGTCTCTTTCTCTATGTTTTGTAAGGCGCATCGCATACACTTGCCAGGGAGATGTTTGGGGAAGTTTTCCTTAGGTGGCTTAAAGTCTTATAATGTCAGGAAAAAAACACAAGGCAAATATATGAAATGTGTGCAAGTGTATATATAAATGGAAGAGGTGCAAGCATGGACCAGTAATGTTTATTTGGAGCGCCACATCTGTCTTTTCTTCCTTGTAGGTACACAGTGGTCACTTTGGTCCTTGGCTGCATCTCTTCCATTTATATATACACTTATACATATTTGATATAGTTGAATAGAAGAATGGCCTTGTGTTTTTCCGTAACATTCTAAGACCCAATGTTGGTCGCTGCACACTTTTCAAATGACAGGAGTGTCTTACTATAGACCCCCTGACATACCGCCCAATTGTTCCGATTCCAGTGGGAGCTATGCTCCTGAGTACACATATAGCAAATGGATAGAGACTCACTTACAGGAGGTGCCTTGATGCTGGGCAGGTGAGCTTAACCCAATATAGCTATATTGTGAACTAAACCTCCTTTTTATGTGTGTGCTGACACATATTGTTATATAATGCTTGTTTGGAGCGCCAGACCTCTCTTTTATTCCTTAGAATGTCACACTTGCCAGAGGGCCCACTTGACCTTGATGAATACAGAGGGTAAATACAACTCGACCCCCAGTATTCAGGCAATTGACACAGATATGCAGGTGTGGAGGAAACCTGATACTGTATTGGAGACAGTTCTGTGCCTTAAAACAATGCTGAGTGACAATGATACTTTTAGGATTTGATATATTCCCAAATTGGTGTAGTTCACCACAAAGATATTTTGTATTGTGACAGATCAGTTTCCAACAATGAAGCAACAACCACGGTCATTTTCCAGCAATTCCTGACGAGACAGCGAAGTTCCAGAGATTGCAAAATTCCAAAGGCTTTAGGTTCTATTTTCATCACCATAACCCTAACTATACCCTTCCCTAAACCTAACCTTACCCCCTGCCAAACCCTAACCATCTCCTTCCTGCAACCTAACCTTAACCTCTTCCACAAAACCTAACCATCTCCTTCCTGCAACCTAACCCTAACCTCCTCCCCAAACCCTAACCATCTCCTTCCTGCAACCTAACCTTAACCTCTTCCCCAAACCCTAACCATCTCCTTCCTGCAACCTAACCTTAATCTCCTCCCCAAAACCTAACCATCACCGCAACCTAACCTAACCCTAATCTCTTCCCCAAACCCTAACCATCTCCTATCCGCAACCTAACCTTAACCTCATCCCCAAACCCTAACGATCTCCTTCCCGCAACCTAACCTTAACCTCTTCCCCAATCCCTAACCATCTGCTTCCCGCAACCTAACCTTAACCTCCTCCCCAAACCCTAACCATCTCCTTCCCGCAACCTAACCTTAACCCTCCTCTAGTCCTCCTCCTCATGCAGTTTAGCCTTCCTTTGCAGCTTAATGCTAAGCAGGGGCGGGTGCCTTGATGAACTATAAACATTTGGGGCTTCCCGCAACCTAACCCTACCCTCCTCCCCAGGCCCTAACCATCTCCTTCCCGCAACCTTACCTTAACCTCTGCCCCAAACCCTAACCATCTCCTTCCCGCAACCTAACCCTAACCTCCTCCCCAAACCCGAACTATCTCCTTCCTGCAACCTAACATTAACCTCTTCCCCAAACCCAAAGTCATATTACGTGACTGACACATTACAGCTTGTGGAAGGGGGAAAGAAAGATGCACTGACCCTCGTCATTGGAGACTAACATCTGAAGATCCTTGGGCCCAGGCCATCCATCACATGGTCCTATTGATAACATTTCCTCTATGCAAAAACATAATTTGCTTATTGACTGGTGACTTCAGCCAGTTTTTTCAATACCTATGTAAAACTATAAATAAAGACTGCAGATGGCAGTCACATAATAAATGTTAAATTAGTTGCATCTTTTTCATCATTTAAGTATTAGTTACTATAGCAATTTACTGTTGCAGAATGGCGGAAATGTAAACATGTATTTAAAAAAATATTTTGTTTAATGATTTTCTTACCATAACCCCATCTAGCAGAAAGTTGGATGGATTTATACTTTATACTTCTCACAATTAGGAACCCATTCTGCAGGCTGCCCCTACACGTGGGGGACTCAGGGCAAAGCTTCCTTTGGTGCCCTTCCCCTACAACCAGAAATTGGCGCATGCGCTTTTAGATGTCGCTCTGAGCATTGCGAACATGTGCACAATGGCACCTGACTGTGGCTGCTTAGCTATTTGTAAACATTGCGCCAACTTCACCTACAGATCCGCGCATACCTGCCACACCATGGGCTGGATCCAGTGCTTGAAATGAGTACTCCTGGGCTAAACCATGTTGATTGCAGGGGGAGTCAAAGTAATTTGCCTTTGGCCTTCTTAAGTCAGTTAAGAACAACAAAAACGAGGGCATGTCAAGGGAGTTGCCAATGCGTATAATTGTGAATCTGTTAGTTCTTATCTTCTTCTTAACTGTGAATACGATCCAAGGTTAGGATTATGGTAAGGAATTAGGGTTAAGGGACCGTATTCACACTTAAGAAAGTGCTGCTTTTTCCATGCATATTTTTAGGATCGAGGTAAACTGTGCATGCGTAGTAACTCTATTTACACAAGCTACGTAGGATTTCAGCACGAATATCCATTAGGCATGAACTTCAAATCCATGCTTAGTGAGATGCGTACGGAGAGGCGTGGCAATCCTCCATAAGTAGGAAGTTCAGTGAAAGTGGGTGGGGAGAGACATTTAAATTGCCTAATAAGGGTGCGGTTAAGAATGTACACACGTACCTAAGCAGCTTAAGCACAAATATACGCACGGAGAGTTAAGGTTGCCCTATGGTGGCGGAAGTCTTCTGCTAAAATCCGTTAGTATGAGGGGAGTGTCATGGGTATAGTCTTGCCACTTAGGCGCCTATATTTGCGAATCAGTGCGTACTTATTTCCCACTTAAGTGTGAATACGGTCCAGGGTCAGGATTATTGTGATGCCGAACAAACATGTTAGCATTACAATATTCAATTAGATAGTTGTACAACTCTGTCTGACTGAAAACAGCCAATCAGTGAACGCTGTAAGCGGCATATTCCCTGTAGACAATCAGAACACTGGACCGATAAACCAACACCGACTGAAGTGCAAGTGTAAGAATTATGGGCCTGATTCAGAGATACGATATTATCGGTATTTAGGTGCTTATATTTAGGATCTTAAGAAATTTGCATCATTGTGCATGCGCAGTAATAGTGCAACGCCGTCTACGTAGAGGTTAGGATCCTAAATTCGGTAAGCGCGGACCTGTGAATCGATCGCAAGCACTTAAGATCTGAAGTGCTGCGTAAATATAGGACCCGAAGGATTTGCATAAATATGGGCGGGGGGAGGCATTGAGATGAGGGAAAGTGGGCGCGAGCAGAAACTTAGGATTTTAAATAACTGTAACTAATTCACTTTAGATCTCAAATGACAGCACGGAGTTAGGGTTGGTCGATGCTGGTCTAACTTTACGATTCGCCTCTGTTTTTAAGGGGAGTGACTGTTTATTCAGTGGGTTGTAACCTGCTCCGACCTGCCACTTAGATGCGTATATTTGAGATCCCATCGGCAGCGGATCTGTGAATCAGGCCCTATGGTACAAAGAAATCCTCGAGCTGACAGTGTTAGTGACTGAAATGAAATATTTCATTTTATACAAAAAACGGTGACTAATTATTTCAACAGAGCTAAAACTACTGTTACAAACACTGGTGTAAAACATAGCCCATGACAAATTCCCATGTTGATCCAAGAAAGGGCCGACCTGAGCAACATCTGGTCACTGTATGAGAGACCGTAAATTAAAGCCCTGCTACAGAGGTTAGACAGATGGTGTATTTAACCATACAACACTTTACATGTGTATTTATTGCATAAAATATGTTTTGTTTAAGCAGGACACCTTCATCTGTGTTTGCCTGTAATATATCTTTCTGCTGACGGCCAGGCGGATAGTGTTAAAGGAATGAATTATCGGGAAATCCTGCAGAATATTTGTTATCTTTTGGTTAGAAAGTGCTTTCTGTTTGTTTTTCTGTGAATAAAGTATTTGTTCCTGGGCTTGTTTACATGACTGTTAGCCTCGAATTGTGTTCCAAATAAGAACCTAGTTGACTGACACTTACCTGGTTCCCAGGTCCTACACACTGATCCCCAGAGGAGTCTTAATAGACTGTGGCTTCTAGATTACAGGCCTTGGCCAATTACCTAGGCATACCACATTGCATTAGATCCGAGGGATATGCCTTTTTCAATAGCACAGTGGTGATCACAGGAAAACTGATTATATATTATTACTATATTACTGGTTTCTTCTAAACTGTGTAGGTCATTGTTGTCCTTGAGCCAGATTTACTAAGCTGCGAGTTTGGAAATTAGAGATGTAGCAACCAATCAGATTCTAGCTCTCACTTTCTTTACACATGCTAGAGTATGTCAGCTAGAATCTGGTTGGTTGCTATAGGTAACATTTCCACTCAGTAAATCTGGTCCCTTGTGTGTGCTGGAGCAAAGTCTTATACACGGTCCAATAATTTAAATAAAAGTATGATGTGACTTTGTGTACTTGGCCTATCACATATGATAATCATATGATTACTGTACATTTTATTGGGCATGCTGCATATTAGATGTGATATATTGGTATGATATCCCATTTGGTTCTTCTCTATCTTTTGTTTACCCCATTTTCATTCAGACATATCTGCATTTTCGTATGCTAGCGCACCATCATATCTTCTTTCATTTGATGGAACTGAAACTCCTCTTGACAAAGCCTCGGGCGAAACGCGCCGCAAAGACTCCACATGTCTTCGCTATAGCTCCTTTGCTTCAGTCCAGACGCTGTCTTCAAGTGCAGGGAGGGACAGATACGGGTCGGGAAGGACGAAGTGTGCCTATGAGGACGCTAATGTCATTATTAGGGTAAGCTTACCTCAATAGATTAGCTGGCGTCCTGGACTTTCCTCCGTTCCTCAAGTATGCCTGTTCATTGCATCAGTAGCTGCAGGTATTTGTATTTGACCTCTTGTGCTATTTATATTGAAGTAACTTGCATTTATGCACCTATGTGCTACTAGCCTCACTTGAAAATAAGTTGGTCTGGACTTTACATATACTATTCTGATATGCACAATATTTATATGTAATAATAATTAGCATGTTATATGTATTTGGATAATGCTGTGAGCTATGTGTAATAAGTGACATTGGTCCTGATCCAGAAAAACGCACGCTTGCGAGCTAACGCTGATCGTAAGCGTAAATTCGGCAGAAAAAAAACGCACCGCACATGCGCCTAGTGACAACTTCCGGTGGTAAAACACTGCTTTTCGTAGCGGCGATTCGGGCGTCCGTATACTTTGCGTTTATACCGACAAAGGGGCGTGTTTATAGTATGAAGTTCGTATGGACGCTGGAGTTAAGGAATATAGGCGGGGTGCGGCATTTAAATTGTAATAAGTATGGGCTAAGCGTCGTTTATATGCAATGAACGTATGGACGGCCGCGGAAACGAACACAAAAGTTAGGGTAGGGTTTGCTGAGCGTATGGAAGCTAAACTAGGTACAAGCAAGGGGAGTGCCCGTGCATCGGTGGTACGTTCAGCGATAATACGCTACGCACAACAACATAGGTCTGGATCAGGAACATTGGGGTAGATCTAGAACTACGTTTGCCGTACGTTTACTCGTGTTGCGTATTTACATGTGCGTACCTTCTATACACTCCCCTTGGCACACCCCTACGTATTTTGTCAAGATACGCTTTCCAAGCCCTACCTTAACTTCTGCCAACGTAACCGCAGTGATCCGCACACGTACGTATGGGCAACACGTATTTACGCAGCTAAGCACGCACATACTGTACACTTTAAATACAAACCCACTCCTACTTAACGTATTTCAGACGTATTTTGGACTCACATAAAATTGGAACGCCCACACGTAAGTATTTACGTGACACATACGCGAATGGCCCATACGTTCACAATTACGCTACTTTACTGAGCGTATTTTCTATGGTGCGCATGCGCAGTACTTACCAAAAGGCGATTTTACGTCTCCGCCACGCGTAAATTCGCGTAAATTCGCTCACAAGCGTTGTTGTGGATCTGGGCCATTGTCTTCGCTTAATTATCCTTCTCAATATTTGCCTGCTTTTAAGATTGATTACTAATCAGTAATAAAAAAGTACCTATTTGCACTTTAATGAGCTGTGTTTAATAATTTTATTGAGATCGCAGTGACAATTATAAGTGTGCACCCAAGCTCCCTGTCTTTTTCTCTCTTTCTTAATTCATTTGATGGAGCATTTGTTGGATCATGTATATGGTGCATTATATGTGGTATGCCCTATAGACACACCTTTGCTTGCTAGTGTTTACGCACTAAGATTAGCGACATCTGCCCTATAGATATAATGATTATACTAATTAACTTGGTGTTGTATGTTGTAACAATGGTTAGAAATGCCAACAGTCTACCTAATGGCACAAAGTTAACTGATTAACATTCTTCTTTCTTTCAGGGTCATTAACTTGACACCTGTAAGTATAAATAGGGTGAGAGCAGGAGAAAAGTCAGACATAGAAGAGATAAAGAGGGGAGGAGAGAGCTGGGAGAAGCAGCAGGGACACAGAGGACAGGGGAGAGCCAGAAGAACTGGTAGAGACACAGAGGACAGAGGAGAGCCAGGAGAAGCAGTGGGGACACAGAGGACAGAGGAGAGCCAGGAGAAGCAGTTGGGACACAGAGGACAGAGGAGAGCCAGGAGAAGCAGTGGGGACACAGAGGACAGAGGAGAGCCAGGAGAAGCAGTGGGGACACAGAGGACAGAGGAGAGCCAGGAGAAGCAGTGGGGACACAGAGGACAGAGGAGAGCCAGGAGAAGCAGTGGGGACACAGAGGACAGAGGAGAGCCAGGAGAAGCAGTGGGGACACAGAGGACAGAGGAGAGCCAGGAGAAGCAGTGGGGACACAGAGGACAGAGGAGAGCCAGGAGAAGCAGTGGGGACACAGAGGATACCTGTAACCCGACACGTGTTTTGTCTCCTTCTTCGGGGGTAAGAGCGTCTGCGGCTGTGAAGTCCTCATGAATATTTAAAGGAGAAGCATCCAATCAGATTCAAAAACAACAGGTGCTTCGTATGGCAGTCATGGAACAAAAAAATATCAAAATTGCAGCATATTAGTATCAACATTATAAACTTTACCAACTTTTATTGGACCCATAGAAGCTGCAGACTTTAATAAAAACAAGAGTGGACATAAACACACCTGATATTTCTTTTATTTATACTTAGCTTGTATTTATAATTAAATTAAATTTTTTCAAAATAAAGACACTTATCAATATATCACATGTTGGGGTAGATCCTGAACAACGTTTGCTTTACGTTTGTTCGCGTAGCGAATTTTCGCGTACGTAAATTCGCTACGCTACCCTTAACACACCCCCTGCACGGCCGTATTTTGTGAAGATACGCTACCCAAACCCTACCTTAACTTTTCCAAACGTAACAGCATACGTCCGCTAACGTGCGTACAGACTACGCGAACGTACGCAGCTTAGCACGCCCATACTGTACACTTTAAATACCCCCCCGCCTACTTCACGTAATTCGCACGTATTCGTCGCTAACGTAATTTTGGCACGCCCACACGTAATTACTTACGTTCGCAATACGTGAATTATCCTTACGTTTGAAAATACGCTACGCGAATGTGCGTATTTTCTGCGGTGCGCATGCGCAGTTCGTTCAAATCTGCGAATTTACGTGTCTGCCACACGTAAATTCGCGGAAATGCGTAGTTCAGGATCTGCCCCCGTGTTCCTTGTTCTCGTTAAGAAGGATCACCATTGAGGGTGAAAAATTAAACATGACAGCTTCCCTGTCTGACATGTCTCAGGAGATTTTTAAGTCCCGACAGGAGGACACTGAGCATGTGCACACTGGGGCTCTTTCGAAAGATAATCTTTCCAATCACACAATCAAAAGACCATTGCACCAGATATCTCACCAGTGTGTACTGTCCACAGAGGCTAAAATATCTATTGAAACGGTCTGTGATCTTTTGATTTGATCTTTTGGAGCTTTTATTATACCAGATCAACCATGGAAAGATATATTTTGCTTTTTGCAAGTGTGCACTGTGTCTAATAGGAGATCTCTGGACAGTACACACTGGTAAGATATCTGGTAAAACGGTCTTTTGATTGTGTGATTGGAAAGATGATCTTCTGAAAATCCCAGTGTGCACCCTGCTTAAGGCTGTTAGCAAAGTTTTAGTAAATGGAGCCCCTAATGTGATATTATTATGCAGTGTGTGTTCTCCTGTCAGTGTGTCCTGTAATTCACCAGGGTAAGGGGATAAAATTACATCATATGCATTATACCATGATCCCACAGCCCCTCCTGCAGTCATCTAGTCAGTCTTATTTATTTAGAATAATCCTCTAAAACTTCCAAAACCTGACAAATATTGTTTTCCTGCATCATTAAATCAAAACAAATTTATTTTTCAATTCTTACCTGTTAAGCAACACAAAACACTTTGTAATGTCAGTTGAAAAAAGCAACCGCAAATCTTTGTTTCTTAATGAATTACACATAAAATACTAACCCAACATGACATAATCTCATTATAAGGGTTATTTGAAAAGTACTTAACCCTGCAAAACATTCAATGAATTCATGGAAAGACTTAACTAATGCGCAGTCAACATTTAATACTTACCATAGCGGCTATTACAGAACATCTTAAAACAAGCAGATATAAATGGCTCTCTAAATACAGATTAATTCTTTGTACTAAACATTTAATTTAATATTGATCCTTTTTTAATTAAGTTAATACAGAAGGTTTCTGACATGCATACAAGCCTGTTTTTATTGGAATTTCATTACCTTTGTTTAGCAGTTTCTGTAAAAAAAAAAATTCCATACCGCAACCTCCTAGATTTGTTGTGTTGTGTATCACAGCAACGGGGTACGGAATTTCAAACATGTCCCCCGAACCATTCTCAAGTCCACATTTGCATTTGTAATTAAAATATTGTACAGGCAGACACCAGAGAGGACGTAGAAGTGGGAATTAAACTTGGTGCTAATTGATTTAACTAGTCATAATTGCTTGGTGGGGTGCTTTATAGAGTGATCAATGATGGGTGGGGGGAAGAATGAGACCCGTTGTGAAAATCCATCATCATTTAGTCCCCTGATAACTAATCCTGCAGTCAATGCAAATCATTGCACATGCACAATACACTGGCAGCAATTTCTGAGCTTTTGTAATGCATTTGAAGTGTCCCGTCCTGGCGCAAGGGTAAGAAATTGGTTGCGGAAAGTCAGCCGCCTGGACTTAGACGTGACCTGGGGATGGTGCAAGTGTTTTGACGTAAACAGTCCTTTTTTTACATGACTATGGACTGGATTCAGGATTCCACTAACACTCCCAATGCAGTACCAGCGGTAATCCGATGCTGGATTCCCCGCGAGATCCAGACCTTTGTGTGAGTGATAGAAGGTTTGACCTCTGCCTAAAGGTTTCCGATCCGTCCTCACTTAAAATATGGATAACATGGGTGTGGATTATGTAGAGTCCTCCACACAATGGGCCATATGGACGTATAACATTTACGTCTGGTGTTTAGCGTTTTTTCCTTCCGTGCATGCGTAGTACATTTTTGTTACGTTATCTACGTATCTTTTCCTTACGTAGATTGCGTAAATGCGGTCTGTCACTCCCCTTTCTTGTGTGGGGTTCTGGACACTTACGTGCAAAGCTGCTGTTCCTCACCCATAACCCTTCATTTGCATACCTATCTCCGCCATTAGACATGCGTAAGTGAAGGGTTGGCCCCTTCATCGGAACTTCTAACATACGGAACCCAGTCCTAATCAGCAAAACATCTGGCAAGCGAATGTGCCGCTGTTACTTGTCAGGGGATTTACTTAATTGTGGATCAACAATTGAGCATTACTAAGGATGGGCGGGCATTGATATCATCAAGTCCCGCCCAATCCTTAGTAACCCCATGAATGGCAGTTTTGGTTAGGCAGGGGTGGGGCTTCAGATATGATTTGCATAAACCATGCCCTCTAGCTCTGCTCCCATATTGTCACCTTGTTTCTCCTGCACTATGACATATTTGTATTATGCCTGACTGTTACGTGTCCATATGCAAACTGTCACACTTAAACCTTCCTTTATTTGCATAGTGCAAACACAATATGGATCAGGCCCATACATAACTTTTAGTTCATTTCAATGTATAAATCAGGGTTCTAATATAGCATTACTTTTTTTGCGGGACATAGGGCCAGATCCAGAACTATGTACTAGCGCTCATCGTATTTAAGCACAGCGTAAATACAATGCACTCCCCTGGACACTCCCATCGGTAGACCGTAATTTCACCTCCTTACACTTGTCGAACCTTACCCTAACTTTTCCAAGCGTAATTACGTCTGGTCGTAACTACCTAAGCACGCCCACACTGTACGATTTAAATGCCTTCCCCGCCTACATTTCGTAACTGTAGCGTACTTACGACTAGCGTAATATAGGCACGCCCATTCGTCCGTAATTACTCTAAAGTTACAGATGACCTATTTTCCACTACGACCAACACCAAGTTACGACAGGAAGAAGTCACTGTGTGCATGCGCAGTGCGCATTTTCAGCCGAGATTTCACTTACGACAGGCGTAATAAATTAGTTCACAATCTGGCCCATAGATTCAAAGAATCCCTTTTGTGTTGATATGGTTATTTTTAAACATATTCAATATTTATCTTTCAATACATTTACACTTTTTTTGTTGATTGTATAGCTGTCATTTCTTTTATATTTTGCCCTTAAACATAGATTTGATTCTTGAAAGACCCAGCGAGAGAGACACACACTAGCGTGCTCACATGTATCCAATACAGAGCAAATCTGCAGACAAGATTCTTGATACCAAGCTTGACTCAGTGGAGTCTTGAGAGCTATTAACAATGAGCAATTCTTCGTGGAACAAAACTATTACAATGGGGAGCCTTTGATCTTTTCTAGCTCCTGTTGCCAATTGAACTTTGTCACCATGCACTGTCATCCACAAGGGAGCATTTTTGTGTGGAGCAATCGGGAGCAATTTAGTTTGGGCCAGCTTTGAAGTGCCAACATCACACAACCACAGACTTAACCTCTTTTATTTTTTTGTTACATTTAACCATTTTTGTCTTAATGTCCTATCTTAAGTTTGCTTTTCTTATATGAAGACATCCATGTTAAGATACCAAGACTTCAAAAGCTCCCAAAAAATGGTTACCCCATGATTAGGGTGTAATGTCCACTTCAAAGCACACCAATTAGAGAATTGCCTAATTTACAGGTTCATAGAAATTGCTACCAGCCATCCTTACAATTGCTGGATATTCCTTTATAATTGGAGATCATTCCCTACCTTACTAATGGGAGTTGTCATCTTGTCTTCTAAATACGGTAATACTCTTGGCTATAAATTATTGCTTTTTTCTATTTAAATATAACTTTCAAGTTTATATTAATAATCAACTTTTTCCATCTTTTATTTTTACATTTCTGACATATTTTATTTAGCAATTTTCCATCAAACCAGAGCCGAAGTATTAAAAATATTTCTTCTCTTTTTTTTAATGCAATTGGAGGGTGGTGACTGTGACCCTTATACTATATAATTGGATGTGTAGATTTAATTTGCAGTGGTTCTTCTTGAATTCAACACAGATGGGATCATTATTTGCTTAAGTTGACCACTTACAGGCCAATGCTACAACTTAGCACACAGAGTGAAAGGATAAATGTTCAATAGGGCCACATGCGTGGAGTTGATGCAATAATGGACCTCCCGCTAGGCCACCTTGACACCAGCCTAGGACATACCTCCCAACCATCCCACATTTAGGGCTCTATTTCTGTCCCTCCGGTGGAGGCTGGGAGGTATGTGCCAGTTTAACAAGAGAAGACAGTGGGAAGGGCATGCCCTGCGATGTGACCATATATGTGGTGTGGGCATGTCCTCATTCCTCCTGACTCCTGCTGGGGTCTAGCGATATTTGGGGTGTCTGCAAACAACCAGCATAGGCTCTTGCCAGTCTCCCCTGCCTCTAGGTTCTATGGGCCTGATCCAGACCTACTTCCGGGAGCGTTTTTACACTTTCTGTAAGCGTAAAAGCGTCCATTTGTACTTACTGCGCATGCGCGAGGAAGATGTTATGCAATAAAACTCTGAGCGTATGGGCCTTGAGCATACCAGCTTCGTACAGTATGGGCATGCTAAGCATCGTTACTATGCAAGGAGCTTACGGGCGGTCATGGTTACACACAGAAAAGTTAGAGTAGGGTTTGATCGGTGTAAGATGGCTAAAATACGGACGTCCGAGGGGAGTGCTTCGTAGTTACGGTGGCGTAAATACGCTACGCATGAGGGCGTTTCATGAGCATAGGTCAGGATGAGCATAGGTCAGGATCAGGCCCTATGTTCTTTGTCGTAGACGCTTGTGACATTGGGGTAGATCCAGAACTACGTGTGCCGTACGTTTATTCGCGGAGCGTATTTTCGTGCACGTAAGTTCGCAGCACTCCCCTTGTCACACCCCTTGCACGGACGTATTTTGTCAAGATACGCTACCCAAACCCTACCTTAACTTTTTCACACGTAAGAGTGTACGTCCGCAAACGGACGTATAGACTATGTGAACGTACGCCGGTTAGCACGCCCATACTGTACACTTTAAATACCACCCCCCGCCTACTTCACGTATTTCAGACGTATTTTGGAGTAGCGTAAGTATTTACGTGACACATACGTGAATGGTCCATACGTTCACAGTTACGCTACGTGAATGTGCGTATTTTCTATGGTGCGCATGCGCAGTGCGTTCTAAACTGCGAATTTATGTCTCCGCCACGTGTAAAATCGCTTCAAAGTGTAGTTCTGGATCAGGCCCATTATGACACTGCTGAGGAGAGCAGCTGACAGGAGAAGTCAAAAAGAGTGTAAGAGGAATCTGAAAAAGAAACACTGAGGCTTTTTCAACAGATAATCTTTCCCATCACACAATCAAAAAGACCATAACCCCAGATATCTCACCAGTGTGTACTGTCCAAAGAGGCTCAAAAATCTTTTGAAACGGTCTGTGATCTTTTGATTTGAAGCTCCCAATATGCCAGATCAACGATGGATAGATATTTTTTGCTTCTTGCAAGTGTGCACTGTGTCTATGAGGAGATCTCTGGACAGTACACACTGTTACGATATATCTGGTGAAACAGTCTTTTGACTGAGCGATTGGAAATATTATCTGATGAAATGTTCCATCCTGCTTAAGTGTGATCATGGCTGATCACTGCAAAGTACACAAAATCATTGATCACATCCTTAAATTTCCCAATTTTAGGGCCACCTTTGTTGGTGTGCAGATTAAAATATTAGTTGAAGCAAGGGGTTATGGGAAATCACAGATCTGCCGATAAACTGAGTGTAGTGTGTATGGAACCATTGTGAAGATGATCGGGGCTTTAGATTGTGAGTAATATAATTTGAAATAATCACATCATTAGAAAAACTGGTAGTGTGTACCCAACTGTGTATCCTGTAATCATAACAAACTGTATCCAGGTGATTTCCCCCTCATTTCCCCGTATTTGGATTGGATCAATGTGTTTGTGATATGCACTTGCAGCTGTGCTTTCTGATTGGAAGTCATTCCACCCTATCCAGACTTAAATGCAATGAAACTTCAGACAGCTTCTGAAAGGGTCACATCTGCTAATCAGCTTACTGAAAATCATTCTCTACCCTAATTGGTGGATGACTTGAGCTAACCACATCGAAGACTGTTAAATAAGCTGGAAACTTTAGGGTTGGACTTAAAGCTAGTTACATGGATACAATCTTGGTTACAGGATAGACAACAAAGGGTTGTAGTAAATTGAATCTCTTCTGGGGATGGTAAGGTAACCAGTGGAGTACCCCAGGGTTCTGTACTTGGACCAGTGCTATTTAATATCTTTATAGGTGATATTGCCTGTGGTATTGAGGGGGAAATATGCCTTTTTGCAGATGACACCAAGATATGTAACCGGGTAGACACGCCAGGTGGGTTACAGAAAATAAGGGATGATCTAGGTAGACTGGAGGAATGATCAAGAGTGTGGCAACTGCAGTTTAATGCCAAAAAATGCAAAATCATGCACTTGGGACACAAAAACCCAAAGGCTCAATATTTCCTTAATGGCATTACACTAGAATCTACCGAGGAGGAAAGGGATCTAGGAGTCATTATTTCCAGTAACTTGAAGGTAGCCAATCAATGTAACAAAGCAATGAGAAAGGCAAGTCAGATGCTTGGTTGCATAGGGAGAGGAATTAGTAGCAGAAAGAGAGAAGTAGTGATGCCCCTTTATAAATCATTGGTACGCCCTCACCTAGAATACTGCGTTCAGTTCTGGAGGCCATATCTCCAGAAAGACATAAATACATTAGAGACTGTGCAAAGAAGAGCAACTAAAATGGTCCATGGCCTTTGTAACAAATCATACCAAGAAAGGCTAGAGGAACTAAACATGTATAGCTTGGAGCAGAGAAGGGAGAGTGGGACATGATAGCAGCTTTCTCATATATCAAGGGTTGTGACCAGCTAGAGGAGGGTACCATTTTTCAAAAGAAAAGGTGTAATAGAGCATGAGGGCATGAATATAAACTGGAGGGTGGGATAAATATAAGGGTATCCTAAATTGTAAACCAAATTGAGGGTAAATAGGGTCTAGGGTCAGTATAGTTTTGAATAAACAAATGGGCAGACTAGATTGGCCATGTGGCTCTTATCTGCCGTCACTTTCTATGTTTCTATGTTTCTATGTAACCACCAATCAGCATACTGACAGCCATTTACTACATGACTGCTGACTGGAAGGTAGGGAATGCTGAATGGCCACTAGATTGGATAGGGTACATCTATCTGTGATGCCTCTTAGCTTGCAGCCCTATGTACTCAGCAAGTGCTGCCCAAATAAGCTCCAGAAGCAGCATCCAAGATGCCCTCTAAGCCCTTCAGCAGCCACACACTGTAGCCACCATACTCAGACCCTCCAACATGACCCCTTCCATTAGGTACAAAATACACTGCTCCTCAGTTTACAACGGTCAGTTACTATGGTAACCACCTTTGTTGTAGAGGCAAATAGTTTTTTAAATATCAGTTAATTCATTTAAGCCAGTTGCATGACAGATAGAAGATCAGGAGTGGATTAAAATGTACATAATAGAAGGGGTCATGTTGGAGGGTCTGCACACTTACACCACTGGCCACAGGTTTCCTATACCTGTGCTAGAGAATTTGGGGCCTGATCCAGAGTTCGCCAATGCGCTGTGCGTACTAACGCACAGCGTATTGGCATGCACTCCCCCTGACGCCGGCGTAAATACACACTATTACGCCGGCTGAAACCTACCCTAACTTCATCCGGCGTAACAGTGTATAAATACGCCAGCCCCAGGAGCGTAAGTGTCCTCATCTGCCCTCCCGCCCTCATTAGCTTACCTCCCCCCGCCTTCCTTGAATAACTGTTGCGTGGTTATGGCGAGGAACGCCCCCCTCGCCGTAACTATGCAACAGTTAGGGACGCCCAATCCTAAGGAACGGGTTTCCCTAACTAACTACACCGGGCAACATCTGCCAGGCACATGCGCAGATCGACAGAAATGCCGATCTTACGCATCCACCCGCCGTAAATACGGATCAGACCCTTGGTTCCTAATGAAGCTAGAATGAACATAGGTTTGCAATACAAAAAGCACAAATCTCCATGATTATCTAACTAGCAGAGTCCTCTCCTAGTAATTGCCTGTCTTTTATCAACGACCTTTTCTAACAACATTTTTATAATAAAATTTAAATAAAACAATCCAGTCCTGGGAAGGAGTCTTAGTTGCCATGGGCAAGTATGACTAAAAAAACCACTTAACAAACCACAAATTTCAGAGCCTTGGCCACATCTGCATTTTATCAGCTTTTTCCGGATAGTATTACACTAAAGAATTGTCTGCAGATCGGTAGACAGCTGAGACTTTAAAGTGCAGAATTACTGAGAAAATGCTACAGATAAAAAAACGCAGCACATGTATCCTATCAGTGTAATGAAACCAACCTGCAGCTAGCGCCGTGGAGCCGCAGTTGTAAGTACCCTGTAGAGGAAGGCTTTCATTTAACTCATGAGAGGGAGGCAAGGAAAAAAAAAAGATTAAAGGTCACTTCATCCCTGTTCTAATCAGCTAAGAGAAATACCTTTGAAAATATGAAAAAAAAAATAAAATAAATAAAGTTGAAAGGGTAGTGTTCAGAAAACAAGGCCAGCAAATTCAGACAACAGACCATGTCTGATCACACTGAGACCTTCATTTCCTGCTGGAGGTAGGCATGGTGGGTAGCAGCAGATTGATAGACAAAGTTCTCAAAACAAAGAAGAGGTTGAAGGAGTTGGGAGGGCTGAACGGTTTGTTTTGAAAGGAGCAGTGTTATCATCAGGGGGAGAGGTGCCGTGGAGGATTTCTATGTTTATGTATATCCTGGTCTCCTCATACAGGTTTTTCTTGGTTAGGTTCACAGGTAGTCCTTCTGTTTCCTTTCAGGTCCTCTTTTTTTAAAGTCCTGTAGATTGTTTTCATTTTTATGGCCAATAAGAGCTCCTCTTTGACTGATTAACAATTGTTTGCCAGGGCAGTACCGGGAAATTCATGGCTCATGTGAAAGGGTCAGACTCAGAAGTTGCCCGGGTAATAGGTGGACTTGTAACGCAGATTTTTTTTTTACATGGCTGGTCTGGAGACATGATGAGTGATACTGGGGGGTTGAAGACACATGATGTGGGGATACTAAGGGGCTGGAGACATGTGATGGGAGATTATGGGGGTCTGGAGACATATGATTGGGGATTCTGGGGGTCTGGAGACATATGATGGGGGATTCTGGGTTGCTGGAGACATGATGGGGGGATACTAAGGGGCTGGAGACATGTGATGAGTTTCTGGGGGGATGGAGACATTTGATGGGGTTACTGGGAGGTTTGGCTACGGTGCTGTGTGACAAGGGGCTGCCACATGGGGCTGTGTACTGGATAGGAAATGAGTGGAAATGAAAGTTATTGAGGTTAATAATACTGTAGGAACAAAAACACCCCCAAATTTTTAGCTGTTTTTATGATTTAAAAAAATATTAGAACCAAACCCAATCCAAAACCAAAACATGAAAAAAAATACAAAACCAAAACCCGAAAAATTTTAAAACTTACCTCTTCAGAGAATCTTATTTGTCTACCCTTCTTACACCTACTTTGCTATCCGGTTTACCTGTCTGTGACATGCTTAACACAAACTTGTAAACTTTTCTGCTTTCTAAAACTCCCCTCAGTCCTGTTACTAACACTGCTGTGTGACTGGATCGTACAGAGCACTGAGCACTTTTACCATGCAAGCTGGCTGCTCCATTGTGTGATAGATATCACTTACCCTTTGTATTAATCCACAATCTTCTATATAGTGTAAGCTTGCAGACAGGGCCCATTTATCTAACAAGTCTGTCTGTTACCACCCAGTATTGCTATAGTAATTGTCAAAGTTGCAAAGAGCTAAGTATTCTGTTGGCGCTATACAAAAACCTGTTAATAAATAAATAAATAAATAAATGAATAAAT
>WWET01000045.1:217029-228720 GCA_011038615.1 Limnodynastes dumerilii | reverse complement strand
CTTATTCGAGTGCAATGCAAATCGCATGATCCAGTGTTCTGATTTTGGACAATTCCGATGGGTTCTGAGAGTGTGCTGGTTGTGGGACACTTTTGCTATTTTAGTATACAGCTGAGAAATCCTCACTCAGATTCCAGGTGGGGCAAAGGTGTCGGAATTCGGTATGAGCAAAGGGGTTGGTCTCCCATGCAGTCACATGGATTTCTGGAAACTGTGTGGAGCTGATAGCAGATCTCCATTTGCACTTTCTACCACTCTCTACCAGGTCCAATAAGAACAACTTCACTCATTATTTCTTCTGCTAAAAAGTGTAAACACCAAGGTTACTGTGGAAGGTTCTCACTGTGTGTGTCTGTGTGTGTGTGTGTGTGTATGTGTAAGTCAACAAGTGAAATGAAAGGCTGTGTGTTTGTTATGGCTGGTGTGATGCTACTGTTTTGGCTATCACTTGTTGATACCTTATCTGAGGCTGCCTGCTGGGGGGTTATAAGACCATCTCAGTATGAAGTCGCCATTCCAAGGCTTCTGCTTCCAGGCTGTGTGGTCCCTTACTGTACATCAAAGAGAGAGGGCTGCTACATAATGCAGGCAAATGCATCAGAGGGCAAAAAGCATCATTACTAGTAGTGTAAAGGGAATTTCTTCCTCTACAGAAAGGCACCACAGACAGCAATAACACTGAATGGAGGAGCCTATTTCACAAGGATGACAATAATGAGTTCTTAACTGAAAAACAAAACAAAACATATATTATTTATTAGGGGAAATAATGACTAGAATCTAGGCTCAGTGGGTCGGATCCAGAAATCCACTTTTCCTACGATTGGAAGCAAAGGCGGAACTAGCAAATTTTGGGCCCAGGTGAATAAAATATACTTTAGCCCTGATGATATCCCAAGTAACCCAGTGGTGTGTTTCGGCAGTGCAGTGGTGGCGGCTGTGGGCCCTCGTATCAGCATGGGCCCTGGTGCCGCCTCACCTGTTGCACCAATGGTAGTTCTGCCCCTGACGCAGTATCCAGACATCCTTGCCGTAGCAAATGAACCACTCCCACTTATGGAGGTCTGAGAGACAGGGCCTACCTCTACTGCAACTGAAGAGCTTGGAAATACGCTATCGGCTGGATCCAGATTTAAGTGCTTGAAATTAGTCACTCTTGGGCTAAACCATGTTGATTTCAGGGGGAGTCAAGTTAATTATATTCTTTGCATGCAGGGATATATCTTTGAATTGCTTACTGCACACAGATACTGACCAGCTTTACTATTACACTGTTATTTAGACTTGGGATAGGAAACATCACCTCTCAACTCTAATACTGTTTGCAACAGATGAAATATGACTCCTCTGCAATCAACATGGTTTAGCCCAGGAGTAACTCATTTCAAGCACTTACTTAAGTCTGGATCCAGCCCCATGAGAGAGCGCCTATACTATATAAAGAGGGAATACAGACTTGTGAACGCAGTTCAGCCCCTTTTCAGATGGTGTTGGAAGTGTCCTTTGTAGTCTGGATGGGTTCAGAATACGTTCCATCAGACAGCATGCAACAAAAGACAGCCCCAGTCCCATGGAAATGCATGGAAAGAAGGGGATTTCTGGATCTGGCCTAGTATGAGAATTTCTGGGGGTAAATTGGTCCAGCTCAGGGTAGGATTACACATACCGCCCGGTAACCTGGTGATGTTAGACCAGATCCAGACTTGGAGGTCTGAGATACAATTGCATGCACAGTCTTTCAATCCGTGGACCCTACCTCAAAATTTCCCAGCCACCTTCACTTGGGTATAGGACATAAGGGGTTTAACACACTCTTACTGTACAATTTGAATGTATTCCTCCTCCCACTAGTGTACATGAGCACTGCATCCTGACCCACCTTCAGATCCAACGCATTTTGCCCATTCACAAAATGCGTGAGCTTTCTGCTTGTCTTGCAGTAGTCTGGATCAGAATTGTCTTTCAAAATGATTGCAATAAATGTAATAGTTTCATTTTTTACTAACTTGTGCTTTTTAACTTCAGGTGTGTAGCAGTAATAATTAATCAAAAAGAACATTAAGTTATTCTATGGGCTCAAGCAATATATTTAGTCTTTCTGTTAACTAGACTTTACTGACATCATTGAGGCACGAGTCATTCCCCAGCCGAAGTTTAGTAACTATTTATAATCAAAGGATTAGGCAGTATTAGAACTCCATTGGTAAGTCTCAGCACTATATGTGTACTCTCATGTAGTATTGGTATCTAATATTTCTTCCTGTGATCCAGATGCTGTTTTCGTCTTAATACTAAGGGCCAGATTTGCAAAGCTGCGGGTTTGAAAAAGTGGAGATGTTGCCCATAGCAACCAATCAGATTCTACCTGACATACTCTAGTATGTAATAGGAAAGTGCAGCTTCATAAATCTGGCCCTAATCCTATCTTACCTGTCCTGCAGTCCCTGGTGCTATTTTCTCTCCTGTGATATCTGTAGCATGCCCAGAAGAACAGAACAACCCTGTTCCCTGATCACCTGGTAACAGGGTTGCTGACTCTCCAAGAGTTTCCAGGAGACTCAGAAATTTGATCATTTCTCCTGGTAACCTGGGAGAGCCGGCAAACCTCTGCCATAGGGCTAGAGGCCAAGATTTATGCAAATCATGGCCTCAAGCCCCGCCCCTGTCTCTCAGTGCTGTGAATCTTAGTGTTACTAGGGATGGGGGTGGAACATGATGATGCAATTTACATTATCAAGTCCCGCCCCCCATCCTTAGTAACACTAGGACCAGTAGTAGTGATTGACAGGGAGCGGGAATTCATGACACAAATTGCATAAATCACGTCATTAAGTCCTGCCCCCATGCTGACATTTATCTCTTCCCTCCCAGATCTCCTGGAGAGAAGAAGTGAAAAGTCGGAAACCCTGCCAGGGAAGACAGTGCTGAGGATTACCCAGGATGGATAAGTATAATAGCCTCTCTATGGAGATAGACATTCCAGAATTATTACTATATTCTCACACACTGCCCCCTTAGGAAACCTGAGGGAACTACATCCTCAGTAACAGGTAACCTTTAATTTTTCCATCACTGGGGACTGTAGTAAATGCTGGAAATGAATGAATTGAATGAAATACATAAAAACAAAAGACAAAATAGAAGTTCTTTATATTTTCATTCTCTCCCTGTCATAAATGGAGGCGTTAATCCATAAAAGGGAATTTGTAAAAAAAAAATCCCACAGTTTTTACTGGTCACCAGAGCATTGCTAGGATGCCTATAGGCCCAGTTCACACATATCTGTCTCCATTGTATATACCTTAACTATTACCTTAAATTATTCTTAGAATGACAAACGATGCAGAAATGGAAGCATTTGCAAGTAGAAGCGAATTACAGCAGTAATAACCGTTTAAGAGAGACCAATTGCCAAAGTGCTTTAAAATGACACCTCAGTTGGGGCCTTACCGTCCATCCCTGATTATTATAAAGCAACTGTGACCGTCTTTCCTTTGAGCACCTCCACCCCTGGTGCTGCTTGAAAAGATTAAGTAGCCCAAGGGCTTGTAGGTGCCCACACCCTCTTGAGTCAGGAATGCTAAAATCCTTTCTAGAGGCAGTTTCCAAACCATTGCGTGAGATCTGTGTGAACAGAGCCATTTATTTTCTCCAGTCAGAAACAGGTATGGCAAAAAAAACCCCACATTTAATTAATTTTGTTTATTATACTTTGTCTTTAATATTGAATGGAGACGCAGATCCCCTGTGGCGATGGTTATTTGTCCTGTTTCAGAGCTAAAGGGAATTGTACATTCTATATTATGCATGATTCACGGCTCAGCCAATCCCCTGTGACAGTCATTACTTTACCTGCTCAGCTGCTCAACTGGCCTGTCCTTGACAGCTGATTGGTTAACTAGTACAGGTAAGCAGCACTACAGAAGATCAGATAAACTATGGCCATGGGTCAAGCCAGGATGTGGTTTGCTGGTATAATGGTCTTTTTTATTCCAAGACTGTAGACATTAAGGGGTCTATTTACTTACCAGCCTCGTTCCTTGTGAATGAAGCTGCATCAGGCTGGCTTATCTTCACTGGCAGCGTTGTTCACACTATTTACAAATACTCACCCCTCCTGCGAGGTCCCGCAGTGATCCGCCAGGTCCTCGCAGTGCTTCTCATTCATGCGATGCAAGAATGAAGTACTGCACATGCGCAGTAACTCGACATGAGAAAAACTTTTTTTTTTACTAAAGGAATATTCTTATGTATTCCGACGGTCTCCCCATATATACCCCCCCACCCAAATAACAGCTATTAGGGGTGGAAAAGAGGGGTATATAGGGACATCGCTGGAATACTTACCTTTAACAACAGCTTAGCGTTAGTCTCCGTAATTTGAATATTATGCACTTCATTTTAATGTTTTCAAGTGAAAACTTTCACTATCGCATTAAAATGATCTTTGTAAATAGACCCCTTGCATGCATTGTAGAAAGCAGCCTAACCCTAACCCTGCATGCCTCGCAGCCTAACCCTAACATTTGGGAACAGGGATAGAGTTTCCCATTTTTCTATTTTCCGTTAGTTTTGAATAATGATACAGTTCCCAACCTCTTACTTGTACTATTTATCCTTATCAGTTGGCAGAGACGTAGCAGGAAAAGCACGCTGAAGGGGATTTGCTGTGAGTCGGCTTGTGTGTCCCTAAACCGCTATCAGCGCTACTAGGGTCCCTGAGCCCCTCCATGCTGCATCCCCCAATGCCTGGTAACTTAGGTAGCAGGTTTAGTAGGTGCTCCCTCTCTCTGCATATTCATCTAGACCGCTTCCGAAATTATCTGTGTGCATAACCGAAATTCGGGCAGTTCTCCCGGTCCCCCGGGAGAGCTGGCAAATCTCCTGCAAGGGACTTGGGGTTTCCATGAAACTACGGCCTCAAGTCCTGCCCCCCCTGCCTAGCAACTGGTATACTAATGTTGCTAGGGACAGGGAGTGACTTGATAACGCAAATTATGTCATCAAGCGTCGCCCCCATCAATATGAAACCCCAAAATGAGAAATTACCCCCAAGGGACAGGGCTTAATTACGTGATTTGCATAAACCGTGTTGTTAAGCTCCCCCCCCTGCATTAATGTATGGCTTCCCTCCGGGATCTCCCGGAGGGAAGCTTTTAAAAGTCGGCAACCTTGGACTAGAAAACCTTAAGGCGGTCTGTGGATAAAACTCCAATACACAAATGTCTAGAGAAAGCGACCCATCGTGTTCAGATCTTTGTGGATCTTTTCCTTGAGGATCCGATCACATCAAAATCAATATTACTATACAACTACTAATAAAAGGAATAGATATTAATATAACTAACTAACTAACTAACTAACTATAACAGACCCTCCAACATGACCCATTTCATTAGGTACAAAATACTCTGCTACTCAGTTTTCAACTGTAAGTTACTATGGTAACCACTTTTATGGAAGAAACAAATAGTGTTTTAAATATCATTTAATTCATTTAAAACAGGTGAGTGACAGTTGGAAGCTCAGGAGCGGATTAAATTGTACCTAATGAATGGGTCATGTTGGAAGGTCTGCTATAACTCATACAGTGCATCCAGGATAAGCCATGGGAGCTAGCTGCAAAATGTCTGATGCATTTGGAACACAACCACATAAACATTTGTAGATGTTTGTTTAATTATCAATGTCTCCAAAGTAACTAAATGCTTTGAAAACGCCAACATCTTCACCTTATCTGTCTTAAGATAAGATACTTTTTAAACTTCTCAACATACATGTCAATTGCTCATTCACTTCTTATCTCTTATGTGGTGTTTGATCAATAATGGCAGAACAATTTGTTGGAAAAGATTAAGGGTGAAGTGACACAATTACCAGATAACTTTCAGCTAATGTTAACTCCCAGAAGGGATTTAGTTTTTTTTTCCTTTTAAGGCAATTGGATATATCCACAAACAGGGAGGCCACCATTACTTCCATTAGATGACATTAATAAGATCAGCCGGGGATATAGTCAGATCTTATTGAAGCTGCGTACACACTTGTCCAATCCACTTCAGATCCAACTCCTGACTCGACTGATTACACAATCCTACAGCAGACCAAGGTCGCAGATACAACACTCAGTCCATGATACACACTTGTCCAGTGTTACACCAGACCTCTGACCTAAGTGGCGGGTTTAGAGGGCCAACAGGGCACTTTGATTCCTCCCTAGCGTGGGGTGAGAGGGTACACTTGCATTCTGTGGGGCTGTCTGCTCTTCTGGGGCACTGGTTCCAGCCTCTATCTCTTTCATGCTTCCACAGCTACCAGGTGTCTCAGACAGGGAGAGATGGCGGGAACGGCCCGGTAGAATTAGCTGGCTCCTCCCCTTCACTGCTTGGAAACTTGGATAAGGGTGGGGAGGAGAGATCTGTAGTGAGTATGGGTGGATGGGGGGTGGAGTTACAAATTAAAAGGGGAGTGGTTTAATGTAATCATTAAACCGTCCCTTAAAATTTTATTCTAATTCCGCCCCTGTTGGACCTGCATCTGCTGAAAGTATCCTGTGAATGTACACGATCTTCTAAAGTTCTCCAGACCGTCTGTCACTCACGCACAGAAGCAGCGCTGCATGGAAAAGAATGGGATAAAGCAGTGGTGGGAGCGTACACACATAAATTGGTGATTGGTGGTTGGATGACTGATTTTTAAGCAGGTTAAAAAAATAATTTTTTTAAATTATATTTAATTACATTACAATTTATATAAAAAGACCGCATATACGTAACAAAACGATATGTAGATTACGTAAAATAGTTACTAAGCGTAGCAGCTATTATCTGTAAATTCCGGACATATGTGTAATACGTCCAGGATTGTGAATCCGGCCCAAAATTCCTAATGAGACTAATATATTTTTCCCCATATTCTTGCTCCAGGTTCGGGAAGAGAAGCAACCAGAGAACCGAGTCAAAAGCCCTACTGGAGTCAAGACTCAAAAGCAGATTATGCAAGAAAGGTGTATTATGTGACTGTATTACCGCTGCTATTGCTGACCTAATTCCATCAACTGACTGGCCGGCAATTATCAATTCAACTGGTGGGCTGTAAGGAGAGAGGGCAGAATAGCCTGCAGGCGAGTAGCCACCATCATTAATCTGTAAAAAAACATTTGTCCTGACCAGACAACCAGGATTATTTATTATTATTATTATTATTATTATTATTATTATTTTCATTATTTTCATTATTATTAACGTTTATTTATAAGGCGCCACAAGGTGTTCACAGCGCCATACAAAATACAGTACAGACATACAGGGTAGGGATAGACAGCATCGTATATATTAAATGACAATATGACAAAAAATATCATAAAAATACAATAAAGTGAAGCAAGCACAGAACACAAGGCAAAACGCGAGGTGTCATGCTTGGAAGATCAGGGAGGAGGGGATAGAGCGCAGTGAGAGGTTGAGAGGGAGCCACCAGGTGGGGATGGGGCAAAAGGGTAGCAGAGAGGGACAAGAGGGAATGGTGGAGGAAGGAACAACACTAGGATGTTATGAGTCATGGGTTGCTTGAGCATACACACTTAACAGGTGTGTGACCAACGGGGTGGTCACAGGTCGGATTGGTTGCAGTTTAGATAAGTGTGTACCCAGCGTTACACGACTGTGTACACATCACTCCATTCCTGGCTTGATTCAAACCCACTCACAAACCAGAATAAATTTGGTACTTATATAATTAATGGGAACCACCATTAATCAGGTTCAAAATAGTTTTACCAAACTACAGTATATTAAAAAACAAATTAATAAATAATATATAAAATAAAAAATATCTGGTTTTTACCCTAAATTAACACTCATGCTGCCATTTGGCAGACAGGTTGGGAATATCTAACATTCTTGAGGATCATCTGTAACCATGGACACAAACTGTTCATTGTGGCCATATCCATGGTTACAGATGTTGCTAAAGAATGTCAGATATGTGAATCATGAATCATTGAGAGGTGATTCAGGTGCCATTCCAGTAAGTGGTGGTACCCAGCAGAATGAACTGAATGAAATTAAGCATAACAATCGGGATTGGCCTCTAAGTGAATTCTTCTCAGTTTATTCATCCTTTCCAACCACATAACATATGGGAAGTAGTGTCATAAAGTCAAATACAAAGATAAAGTCAGTAAAAATAGGATGGGGAATTTCAAAGGTGCAAAAGTACACACTGAAAGAAAGCCCTGCTAAGGATTGCCCATAATCTTATACTGAGTACACAAAGTAGAGTAGTTAAAACAAATTTAAGCCTGTGTGTATTTGGAATTTCCTTTTCGGATGTCCCCATTTCGAATGCTGCCCAGTTTCTATTTTCCGCCGCACCGCAGGGAAAGGTAAGTAACCTCTCCAGGTTACGGGGTAGGTAGGGTTAGGGTCAGGCTGCAGGGAGGGGGGGAATTAGGGCCAGGCTGCGGGAGATGGTTGGTCAGGGTCAGGCTGCCAGGAAGGGAGGGTTAGGGTCAGGCTGCCAGGAAGGGAGGGTTAGGGTAATGAGAGGGGAGAGTTAGAGTTAGAATTAGGGAAAGGAGCGGGGGACTTTTTAAAATACTTTTCAGAGCACTGATAGCTTGGTGCTCCGTGGATCGATTACTATGCCTCATCGAAGAATCAAAATTGTTTTGAACTGGCTGGGAGGAAATGGCCCTATCGAAATAGGGCTGTTCTTTCTGTGGACCCACACCCCATTTCTAGTGTCACTAGTGCCCATTATGATTTACTGGTACCCTATACCCAACACACAGTATTTGAACCAGCATGATGAGGGCCTAAGGCCCCACTCCTATACTGCCCATTGGCTATTGCCTGATAACTGAGGTCATGTGTGCAGGGTCCGCACTCCCTGCTTAGTGGAGGAGAAGGGTACCTATATGTCATTGAGGTTGAACCATAGCCAAAAGGACAATGATTATAATAACTTGTTTGTTAAACTGTGTATCTTTCTCAGCTTACCTCTCATTAGACTACTCATTCTACCTAGCAGAACCAGTCTGAACCTGGGGGCAACTAATGTGAGCCGTGCACATCAGCTAAATAGAAAATGCTGCTAGCCACAGGACTTAGCTGGACACAAGCTGTCTCCTGGCAGTCTTCTACTGCTTCTCACACAGTGCACACCAGCACGGATCATGTGTATGAAAAAGTGGCACAGGCTACGCGCTATCCACACAGCGGCATCTTTGCATGCAGCGTAACGGCCTCACAGCAACTAAGTGCAATGCAGCTACGTGTCCAAATACATGAACTGACTAAGTGCAATGCAGCTACGTTTCTCAGTGCAGAAGTGACTGTGAATGGAGGTTATGAGTATCGCGAGTCCTAAAATAACTGCAAAAAATATTTTAAGTTTGAATAAAAACGTGAAAATTGTTTATTACTGTACATAGAAATGAACTGATACACACAATACATTGGATCGATTTTATGGCACTTTGTAATGCAGTCGAAGCGTCATAACCTAACAAAAGCTTCTGAAACTGGTCGCGGGAAGTGAGCTCCCTGGACTTACAAAGGACCTGGGGCTGGGGCAAATGTTCTCACATAAACAGTCCTTTTGTTACGTCTGCGTTCAGCTCTATATAGGGTGCAGGAAATTGTGGGGCCCAGGACTGACAAAATATGCAGGGCCCCGGCCCCCCCCCCAAGTTCCAAAAATGAAACTGAGCCTCTCTTGCAGCTCTAGGGCGCAGTCTGATGGAGCTCCAGCCCTGATGATGTCACACGTCGTGCCGCGCACCTTCGGGTCTGTAATGCAGAGGTCTGAAACGCAGGGCATTCAGACCTCTGCCAGGAAAGTATGAAAATGAGGCCATTTTTCTACTAGGGGCTTTCCCGAGCCCCATACCTGTCTGGACCCGGGACACTAGGCCTAGCTGTCCCCCCCCCGATGGTGGCCCTGATGCAGGGAAGGGAGGATTAGGGTGAGGCTGCAGGGAAGGGAGGGTTAGGGTCGGGCTGTGGGGAGGGAGGATTAGGATCAGGCTGCGGGGAAGGGAGGGTTAGGGTCAGGCTGCAGGGAAGGGAGGGTTAGGGTCAGGCTGTGGGGAAGGGAGGGTTACGGTCAGGCTGTTCGGGGAAGTGAGGGTTAGGGTCAGGCTGCGGTGAAAGGAGGGTTAGGGTAATAGAAGGGGAGGATTAGGTTAAGGATTAGGGAAAGGGTTGGGGTTAGATTTCATACTTACCTTTCGGGGCAATGTGTCCAGAGCTCCGAGGATCGATTGCTTTGCCTCTTCGAGGCAGACTCAGTCGATTTCCCAGCCATTGGCTGGGAAAGAATGGCCCTAGAAACAGTGCAGTTCTTGACGGGGGCCCACACCCGGCACACCCATACTGTACATTGTCAAGAACCCTCCACCCTCTCCCTCTCCCTCTCTCAACACACCCCTCAGAGCGCAAACCGAAGCACCTTGAGATGCGCTCAGATCTGAATCGTCCGTGAATGCGTGCTTTTCAGTTAAGAGCATGCGCAGTAGAAAATGACGCAGAGTCAGCTGGTGTAACCCCTGGATTAGGCCCAGAGTCCAAAGAGTACAACAATTAAAGCAGAGCAGTAAGCAGTAACAATGCACTATGCAGGTCTGCATTGTATAAAGAAATAGCTGAGATTCCCAGGTTCTGTATAAGCAGACGTAAAGTGTAGTCGACATTAACAAAAATCTTTGTCCCTTGAACTAGAGGGATTAAGGTAAATCAGAGCCTGGAAGCACTGGTAAGTGTGTAACATAACCGGCCTGCTACCTGAACTAAAGGACAGTCTGAGTGTTCAGTATCAGTTCCTGGACTAATTACCCCAAAATCACATGTTGGACTAGAACCAAGTATTGTCTGATCAGCTTTCACTGGGAGCGCTATACCACAGAGAGTGGAAGGAGACCGGTAAACGATGAAATAAAAGAATGGCAGGAACAAGAGGTCATGTTTTTGGTTAATCTGCTGACCCCTTTTTGTAGCCTTATATTCAAAGGGTGGCCGTCATTATGATCAAATGTCACGTAGCTTTACCCGTCTGACTAACAGAGAGAAGGAAATAATAGATTTGTTAGTAAGCGTTATTCATGACAGCGTTGATTTAATTTACTGTAGTTGAGAAGGAATTATTCTTTACTTAGACCTCACCAGATTTAGGGTGTTGTGTGTAGTTGTGAGCAGGGTTTTGTGTTTATTTTTTATATATTCTGCGCAGGTTCATACAACAGATACATGTGATGGTTAATTGCAAGTAACCTTTCCATACAATACCATGCAAGAAAAAGGCTGCTAAGGGGATTCAGATGACGTGGTAAGTGATCGGGTAAATTTATTATTGTTGTCAATCCCCGCTAAGAAAATCTATTTTCCGAAATCCGGACATCCGAAAGTTCCTTTTCGGATGTCCCTATTTCGAATAAAGCAGATTTTCTATATTTTTTTTTATGAATGGGTGATTATGGCGTTTGGCATACTTTACCCATTCACTTTCGCACTTACCGATATCCCTCCGCCGTCTGCGATATCCCTCCGCTGCTACCTCCGCCACTTCTATCGCTGGACAAGGAACAGGTGAGTAAAATATCTATGCGGGGTAGGGAGGGTTAGAGTCAGGCTGTAGGGGAGGGAGGGTTAGGGTCAGGCTGCAGGAGAGGGAGGGTTAGGGTCAGGCTGC
>WWET01000045.1:183047-200773 GCA_011038615.1 Limnodynastes dumerilii | reverse complement strand
TATGAAACCACTTTCCCCCCCCCCCCTCAAAATCATTATTAGTCATCACACAAAATAGAAGCCTAACGTTCTGCTTAGATCTGTTTAATTATATTTTCCAGTTGACTAAACACATGTATAGAACACAGAGGAGCCTCTCAGTGGGGAATCGTCAGCTGGTTCTTCACTATTCAAACATTTAGCTCCAGGACAGCAACAAACCAATAGATCTAGGTTTAAAAAAAAGCCTCCTGGGCATTTTACACCAGTTTTTCTCTTTTATCGGCGTAGTAATCCCATTGCTAATAAATAAAGATGTGATTGTACTTCAATCAAATTATTTAAACGTTGTTATCCTCTTAAAAAAAGACCAAGAATAAAGACAGGAACTGACTAATGAAATATCTACTGGGGATAGTTGGTATAAGAAAGGAACAGTGCTAATTTGGCCATACACAGAGCAGGCATCTAATCTTATTCATAGGTGATAAGACCAAAGATCACTCTAGTGCATGGTAAGGTTTATTTTCCCCCAACAGTGATAATTTGGGGCTGTCTTCACGGATCCATTTTTACGTGAAGTTGTGTGCATATGTTTAGGTATGTTTTAACTGCGCATGTGTAGTAACTTTATTTATGTAAGTAACGTAGAATATACGCACGTAAATGTGAATCGCACTTGGGGACATATGTACGGAGGGGCGGGGTTGAAATACGGAACTGAAAAGTTACGTGAAAGAGGGTGGGGGGGCATGTAAATGAGTCTTTGAGGGCACGGTTACATAGAATAGCACGTACGGCATACATATACATACATAGGTACACACGTAAAGTTAGAGGTGCTCTATGGAGGCGTAAGTGTATGCTTGCACGGCTGTGAGAGGGGAGTGTCCTGGGTGTTGTGGGTGTGGCCTTGCTATGTGTGTGTGTATAATTGCGTACTTTTAAAAAACGGATCTCTGAATACAGCCCTTGATCTTGAAACTTAGCTAAAATGCATAAGACCCAGCTACCAATATTGGCTAGTGTTATCCAGTTATCAGACCTGTGTACCTCCTAGGGCCATCTTTTCCACTGAGCACAATGGGCAGGTGCCCAGGGACCCATAAGTCTAAGGGCCCTTGAGCACTGCTGCTTTGCCCCAGCAGGTCAAGCATTTTCCGAACGACTGTCCTGGATTTCCACTGGGGAGCCGGAGCAATCTCCTGCTTCATAGCGGCCAGTGCAGTCAGTCTGAAAATGAACTGATTGCACTGACTGGCTTCCAGTGAGATCCGCAGGCTGCTGCTCCACCCCTTATTGAAACGATCAGGGCCATCACTTAAATCCTCGGCACCAAGTGGTGGCTCAGACCCTTGCAGTTGTTCACGCAGTAGAGAAGGCTGATTGGACAGACAAGGAGGGGGCAGAAGGCTGACTGGACAAACATAGGGAGGGGTACTGAAAGGTGGCTGGACACACATGGAAGGGGACAGAAAGGTTGGCATAAGTGGGGAAGTTTGGATGACTGTAGACAGGCAAGAAGGGGCAAACGTGTGAAGGATGGCACAGTGTAATGATAAAGGGGTAACACTTATCATGAATGGGCAACAGTGTGATGAAGAGGCAGTGTGATGAATTATCATTTATATGTTAAAATGTTTGTTCTGTTTAAAGCTTATAATGTTTAAAAGTTTTCGTTTCATTTTTATTCCAGTGAAAGGGTTGGTAGGGTCCCCTGAGCAATGCTTTGCCCAGGGCCTATAATACTGTAAAGATAGCCCTGGTACCTCCACTTCCTGGCTGGAGTTTACCCGTCGCTCTGCAAGAAATGGGGTAACTCAAAATAGGAGGTTGTGGTGCCACACACTGACCGGAATTTCTCTTTTTTACAGCCAACCAATCAGCTAGTTGCTCTGGCCTACCGACTTCGATTGACAGGAGACCTATGCAGCCAATCAGCTGCAAGTGACTTCTATCAACATCAGTCCTTCCCTATTCAGTCCCAGCAGCAGAAAAGGTGAATGCAGAGCCATTGGAACGGGAGCCTTTGGAGCATGGAGACAGATGGGGCCTGCAGATACTTAGCTTAGGTGTTCAGCAGCAGGTATCAGCTGCATCCTACCACCGCTGATGATGCAGCTCCAGCAATATGTGACATCACGGGTGACATAACATAAAGGACAAAGAGACGCGGATGTGTCCCGACCCTGACATTTCTGACAGGGGCCCTGGGTGAATGGCCCCGATATTGGGACCTTTACCTGTTGGAAAACCTTCTGTTTATTGCGCCACCTCCTACTGTGACTGATGATCTTTCTAGCTTATGGCCAGCTTTAGTTATGAGAATATACTAAAAGGCCTCACAGGTGTAACCACCACAGTTACACCACATATATGATTGTATTCCTGTAATCAATGGGTGATAACATCACAGTTGGTACAGGGGTGAGGCCTGCGTTATACCTTAGGTGTTATGCATGGCAGTTGCTAGTGATATAAAAGGGGTATGATAAATTTGGACATAATTGCAGGGTTGCCGACTTTGTAAAGCTTCCATCCGGGAGAACCCAGAGGGAAGCCATAGCTTGTTACAAGGGGACGGGGCTTAATAACTCGATTTATACAAATCGCGCCATTAAGCCCCGCCCCTGTCAATCATACATGAAATCTCTAGTCCTACATGGGATGGACGAGGTTTGATGACATCATGAAGCTCCGCCCATCCCTAGTAACTCTAAGGATTTCACAGTTGTAAGTGAGTAGGTCGGGACTTGCGGGAGCTTTGCCGGCTCTCCCGGGAGAACTACCCAAATTCCGGGAGTCTCCAAGATATTCCGGGAGAGTCGGAAACCCTGCATAATTGGCATTACTATCATATGGGGACTATGCACTCTGAGACCTCTTCTGTGTCACTGGCTGGTATAGGACTGGCTTGGATCCCTTTGGACATGATGATATATTCTATGGATATCTATTGCATATATTACCTAGCCTGAATTGAACATATATGGTCTCTACTATTTGCCACTGTGAAATGCCATTCTCTCTCACTATAGACTATTTTTTCTATTAAATATTTTGTACATTTTCAATTCGTGTGTGGTCTTTTTTCAGGATTTTTATATCTTGATTGGGCTGAATATATATGAATATATATATGTATATATATAATATTTGCTGCCTTCTTAATTTTGCATGTAATTTCATTATTTTCACCAGCAGATAAATTGCTATACAGGGGAAATCAGTACAAGCCACAGCCTCGGAGATTGTTGGCAATGATGATGTCGGTGACGGCATCGAATACCACCTGGATGTTATTCGTATCTGTGGCGCAGGTCATGTGGCAGTAAATCTCTTTGTTTGGGGAGCGGTTCTTGCTCTCAAATTGTGCTTGAATATAAGCGGCAGCATCATCATAAGTGTTAGGACCTGTAACAGAGGAAAAAGGTCAATGGTGGGGTGTGATCTGCTAAACAACTACCTCCGTATAGGTCAATATTCTGTTGCTGTTGAACTCTGTACTAAGGGATTGGGGTATAGCCGATGTGGTGCCTTTGTTTAAAAAGGGAATGAGATCACAAATGGGTCATTATGGACCTGTAAGTCTGATATCAATAGTAGGGAAACCACTGAACGTTACATTATCATTTTAAACTAATCTAATTAGCTTCTATGAGGAAGGTAATGTGAACTTAGATCAGGGTAGTTCAGTAGATGTGGTTTGCAAAAACCCCATTGATACAGTGCAACACAAGAGGTTGGTCTGCAAAATAAGGGAACTGTGTCTAGGAAATAACATTTGTACATGGGTCGAAAACTGGGAACAGAGAGTTGTTATAAATGTAATATTTTCTAATTGGTCAAAAGTTTTAAGCGGTGTCCCTCAAGGTTTAGTGCGGGGACCACTTCTTATATATATATATATTTATTAATGACCTTGGTGATGGTTTGCAGATGACACTAAACTATGTAAGGTAATAGAATCAGAGCAAGATGTAGCGTCTCTACAGAGGGACTTGAATAAACTGGAGGATCGGGCGTCCAAATGGAAGATGAGGTATAACATAGATAAATGTAAGATTATTCATTTAGGAATCAAAAACCAGCATTATATATGAAAATTAAATAGTGGACATAGTGAGAAGGAGGCAGTAAGAGAAGGCTTCTCATGAGCACGTTCCTTTAATAATGACAGGGAGCTCTACAAAGGAACTGTTATCTAAGCACTTCTTTTCTAGGAACCAACAAGATGCACATTTACAAGGAACCTATTTAAAGACAAGTAGGATCAAAGGGGAAGCCAGTGGAAATGCATTTTTCAAGGTATATGTAACGATAAGACGTCTGAGTGGCTGCCAGTATTTGTAATCAGCGCTGTTAAATCTGCAGCCATGACTGATGTCAGTAAACGCTTTCTTGCCTATGGCAAATAACTGGTCTCCCAAATTACTCATTATAAAACCCAGGATGACTAAAGTATTTATTGGAAAAGCACAATATACTGAAAGTCTTCTCTTTCAGTTCTGTTGACAAGTTAACATTAGGCACATTGAGCAACATTAAATGCTTGGAAAAAAAATGTTTAAAAAAAGACAAAGTGAAGTTTACTCCTTTCATAAATAATCCGGGGCACTTAATGCTGCACAACTCCCATGCTGTTGGAATCTTTCCTAGGCTGGGGCCATACAAGTACTTTCTGTGCCCGTGTTGCTGAGCCCATGGAATCTCTGATACGCTTTTTAAACATTAACAATACAGTTTTCCTGCAACAGATTTATTTAAACTGATCCCCTTCAGCCAATAACAGCTTCCAAGAATATTCTCTGACCACTTCTTCTAGCTCCCCCATCAGAGGCTGTATGGGGCTCCACAGGGAAGTCAGTCCAGCAGACCCTCCAACATGACCCATTCCATTAGGTACATTATATTCCACTCCTGAGCTTCCAACTGTCACTCACCTGCTTTAAATTAATGAACTGATATTTAAAAAATTATTTGTCTCTTCAACAAAGGTGGTTACCATAGTAACTGACAGTTGGAAACTGAGGAGCAGAGTATTTTGTACCTAATGGAATGGGTTATGTTGGAGGGCATGGTCCAGTCAGTGATATGTGTGTGCAAGTCACAACAAACTGACACTGACCCACAGACTTAGGAAACTATTGATGGAGCTGATTCAGAGCTATACTTACTCCTTTATTTAGGTGTAACATACCCTCAACTGTATTTATCTAGCAGGTACAGTACCTAGTTTTAATAGTCTGTACCGGCTAAAAGGGCTCTTGTACCAGATTCTGACCCAACAGTTCCCTCCCCCCCATACTGACCTTGCAGTCTTGCAGCATCTGATCACTATAGCAGAAATGTGGGGAAAGACTCCTACAGCTCTGCTAAAGTGACAAGACCCTCTCCTGTGAGTTCTTAGCTCATATGCTAAGGTGTAAAATGAGATTTTACACCTTATCATGCATGCAAATGAGAGCAGAATAAAGCCACACCCCTTCATAGGAAAACCACACCCCCTTTTCAGCCATGCCCCCCAGGTGTACCTATTTTAAATTATAAAATGTTGGAGGGTATGGTTGAACTGCTAGGGGAGGCAAATTTAAACTGTGAAATAAGAATTAGAGTTGAGAGGTGAATATTCTTACCTCAGCTCTATTTTGTAGATTAAACATAAAGCTATGCAGTGTGTGAGTTCTATTTGCAAAAGTAAAGTATTTTTCCTGAATTCCAAATATGTTAAATTAACTAGCACCCCTTCCATTGCAAAATGGTTTAGTCGAGGTGTACACTTTCGCCTGTTTTGTTCTTATTCCCAAACTCTCAATCAGCCCTGATATGTTTAACTACTTTCATAACTATCCTAGAGCCATGATTGGGCACTGGATTTTCTGGACACAAACTGCCACAACTATTAACATGCTTTTGACCCTCCAAATAAAGTTTAATACAGAGAGAGTCAAAAACAATCCTCTGTGCTCAGTGGCTTAACAGCCCCTTCTTCACCTCGGACAGCCGAACAAATGTGGGTATGCCACGGAATGCAGAGGATTGGATTTTAACGTCTAATATGTTTGATTACACCATACAGCTGACCCATACAAGATGCTCAATAACGTTTTGGGTCAATCATACATACTTTAGTCATAACTTGTGCTCTGTCTAGACACAGAAGTCATAGTCACTCTCTATTTCCCAAGATTAGCCTCATGTGGTAAGCATTGCATAATATGTATCCATTTAATCCAATTTACTGAAGGCAAACAAATGTGTAATTGTGCAACATCCATATGTAAGGTGCAGAATAGTAATATTGGAGCATTAGTATTTTTTCTACAATTTGTTACTGTTCTGTTGCAATATATTGATAAAGCGGAGGATAAAGTCCAGGATAAATGACACAATGAAGGTAACGAGAGTGCAGAAACAATGATTGATTAAGGGATCTATAAAGGTATCGGGGAGATTTGTTAAAGGCCAGCGATAATTTGAATGGAATATGGATTTTGTTTGCTTGGTAGACTAACCATTATATTCAAACTCAGAACAAAAAAAAATGGGTTAATTACTCTCCACAAACTATAAAAAATTGTAAAATTGCTTTTTTTTTCTTTCTCAGTGGCACAATATTGCAAACACATTGGGCTCCACTTATATATGAATACACCCATTATCACATGAAATCGAAGTGATCTATATTTAAAAAGCATTGATCGTCATGGAAAACTACTGTATCCACGGCGATCACGGTCAGTGCACATGTCACCGCCATCCCATTCTATTGAGTGGAATTTCTCACTTTACTCCCACACTTTAAAGAATGGCAACTGAAGATGGCATTCTGCAAGGAATGCCCCTAATAGATGTTATTAGGGGGAAGAAAAGGGAGGTATAAAGGGAGATATAAAATTATATATATGTTACTCACTAGGATCACCAGTGGGTTATCACATGAACAAGGAACACCTTTGATGATTCAAGTGGGAAAAAAGTCTTAGAACATTGCACCCGACTTGCAGATCTTCACGGGACCTCACTGGAAAGGTGAGTATTAGTAAATATTAATTTTATGCTAACCAGGCTTGCCACCAGTTGAAGCAAGTCTAGATAGCGTAATTAACGCTAGAAGCATTGGGGGTGATTCAGAGATGCGATTGCGAAAAGATCGCAAATATACGCACCTTAGTTAAGATCTTAGCAGGTTACAGCCCACTGTTTAAATAGTCACTCCCCTTGCAAACAGCGGCGGATCACTCTCCTTGCAAACAGCGGTGGATCTTAAACTTAGACCACCATTGACTAGCCTTAACTCTACGCTGTCATTTGGGATCTTAAGTGACGTGGTAGCGTTTATTTGAGATCCTAAGTGTCTGCCCGCGCCCACTTTCCCTCATCTCCCTGCCTCCCCCCGCCCATTTCCATGCAAATCCTTAAGATCTTAAACTTTCGCAGCACTTAAGATCTTAAGTGCTTGCAATCGATTCAAAGTTACGCTCTTAGCGAATTTACGCTCCTAACCTCTACGTAGACGGCGTTGCACTATTAATACGCATGCGCAGTTATGCGAATTTTGTAAGATCCTAAATATACGCTCCTTAATTGCGTGAAAATCGTATCTCTGAATCAGCCCCATTATTATTAGTAAATAGAGCTGTTTGGGGTTGATCTAGGGGTGATTCTTGGTTTGTCAAGCACAAATGTGATTGCAGAATGTCCAAATGGTGTGATAACGCATAACATGTAAGACAGAAGCAAGTACAAGAATATTCCATGGTTAAGTATATATGGAAATGTTTATGTCTCTTTGTGCAAAGATTCACTGTTAATTGGCAAAGCGAATGCCTATAATATATAATTAGAAGACTATTTCAAAAAAGCAACAAAGAAAAAAAAAAAACTAAACGTACTCATCTTGATTTAACGAGACTGTCAGCACTAAGCCTTCTTTTTAAAAAAAAATAATTTTATTATGTATTATTTTATGCTGTTAACATTCATTCTGCCAATTAACTGTGCTGCACAAATTTTATAGAACTTTTACATACTTTTTGCGGCTTTATCATAAAGACTGGCCAGACGTGTGTTTCCGATGGCCTCATAGAGTTGAGGCACCTCGGTCGTTACCATCCTCCTGGATATAGACATGCCCTGTAGTTGGTACAAAATAAACGGATAAAATATGCAGTACCAACACCAATATTCTGGTCTGCTTTGAATTAATTTGTGAGAACCTAGACACAATAGGCTGGATCCAGACTTAAGTAAGCTCTTGAAATTAGTTGCTCCTGGGCTAAACCATGTTGATTGCAGGGAAGTCATATTTCATCTGTTGCAAACAGTATTAGAGATGAGAGGTGATGTTGAGAGGTGATGTTTCCTATCCCAAGTCTAAATAACAGTGTGATAGTAAAGCTGGTCAGTATCTGTGTGCAGTAAGCAATTCAAAGATATATCGCTGCATGCAAAGAATACAATGAACTTGACTCCCCCTGAAATCAACATGGTTTAGCCCAGGAGTAACTTATTTCAAGCACTTACTTAAGTCTGGATCCAGACCAATATAAATGGGATACGTTACTCAATGGTATCCCTACCCTTGTTGGAGAGGGGGGGATGAATTTAGCTCTGTTTTGGTGCCCCCCCTCTTTGCAAACTTATCATGACCTTGCTGATTCTCTTCTCCGCGGCGCGCTCTCTGCTCACTGAATAACGCTGACTTGACCTTGGGGTCACAATAGCGTCACTCAGATGGTAGAGAGCTCCGACGCTCACAGAGGATTGCACAGAGAGTGCCTGGCTGGCTCAGCGTTTTATTAACAGCCAGCCAAACACTGTCTCCGTGCAATGCTCTGCCAGCTCCACCAACTGTGACTCCAATGGAGGGCGCCCGCTTCATATTTTGGGGCAGGTGAGATGTTATGTAACATAACAGGTGTGTCCCAGGTCCCAATATTTCTGGCGGCAGTACTAGTAGCATACACTGAGATACCTAATTCCCACATGTGGAAGTGCATGCCGCTGCCCACTCTACGTCATTAGGCATGCAAATGTACAGGAACCACCCTTTGCATGGATCTCCTAGAGATTGTATTATCTGTCCATTTTACTATGCTTGATAAAGGGGTAAAGGGGTAGAAGTTGACCTGCACAGTTTATAAATGCATACAAGAAGTGCTGAGAATGGTTAATAAATGCATACAAGAACTGCTGAGAACGGTTTATAAATGCATACAAGAAGTGCTGAGAACGGTTTATAAATGCATACAAGGAGTGCTGAGGACTGTTTATAAATGCATACAAGGAGTGCTAAGGACTGTTTATAAATGCATACAAGAAGTGCTGAGAACAGTTTATAAATGCATAAAAGGAGTGCTGAGCATGGTTTATAAATATATACAAGGAGTGCTGAGCATGGTTTATAAATGCATACAAGGAGAACTGAGCACGGTTTATAAATGCATACAAGGAGTGCTAAGCACGGTTTATAAATGGATACATGGAGTGCTGAGCACTATTTATAAAAGCATATAAGGAGTGCTGAGCACTTTCTTAAGCTGACAACCTCTGACAGCTTGCATAGAGTTCCATGGGGGAGTGGTGGCTATCAGGGGCCCTCCTCTCCACCGGGCTCCCTACCAGCTGCACCTCCTGCACCAATGCTAGTTACACCACTATCTTGATACATTAATATGTTTTAAAGGGGAATATGCAAAATCAAATAGAATTGCAAAATGTTTACATTCACGCACATCAGTTCGACATTGCATAAATATAAATAAAAGCACATACCAAAACGACATTGGATATTAAACATGGTAACATTGTGTTTCTATGGAGACATAACAGTCTGCTAGTAAATATCGATTACATACTCTGGAATCACTGATATGCATAAATGCAATTATGTTCTTGATTATGATCATAGTATGCTCCTATATATTAGCAGGCCGTCATCTCTCCTACGTGGGCCCCCTGAATGCAGAGGTTTCGGTGACTGCACAAATCAGATTTACTCTGCACAAACCCATAAAGCCCCTAACAATGCCGGCTTTATTGTTCAATTAGAGACTTTTATGACCTTTACGCTTCTCCAGCCAATATGACTGTAAGCAGAGTTTATAAAGAATTTCCTGGGGTGTGATAAGTTAATAATATACTGTGACAAAATGCTTAGAAACGTTACTTTATGCCACTTCCCTATAACTTGTAAAGCCGGATTCTTTAACTAATAAGCATTTTGCTTTCTATCCTTTGAACCAAAGCTTGTTATGTATATTTAATAGTGTGTGGCACATAGGATTTATAACACGATTTGAGCGAGGAATGCATTTCTCTTCTCCCTTAATCTTGATGATAAGGTTGGTCAAGCAGAAAAATAGTTGAAGATGAGCTTACTTAACATATTTCGTACGATGAGATATTAATGATTAGGTTTTAAAATATAATACAGGTCAATGGTCCTTGTCCATTTTCTGTAATTCTGTAAATGTTATTTGTTCTGACACTGAACATGCTTGACTTGTATGAAAGAAGGTATGATACAGTAACAGCATAGAGTGTGTATGCAGCTTTAAACTTCTCTTTGTATTGCACTGATCAATACGTGTCAGGTGTGTGGATGCTCTGTAGAGCTGTTAACTATGTGCAATTACTTTAGTATTAGTGCACAACATTGTCCTCACTCTCTCTTTATCTGCATGTACAGCCCTGGGCCGATAGAAGCCAACGGCAACTTGTCTTCTGATTGGCCCGTAGCTGCATTGTCATTAGAATATGGTGAAACAATGAAATCAGGTAAATCAGGTCCTCTATATCTGCTTTTTCTAACTCAGTCCGATGCTGTGGGGTGTGGGTCCCTGCTGAGAACGTCCCTCTTGTGAAAGGGGCATTCTCTCTCAGCGAGCTCTGAACTGGCTGGGAAATCAATTGCTTTTGCCTCCAAGACGAGCTCTCAATGGAAAGTATGAAATATAACCCCAACCCTTTACCTAATCCTTACCCTAACCCTCCCCTTCCATGACTCTAAACCCTAACCCTCCCCTTCCATTGCCCTAACCCTAACCCTCCCCTTCCATGACTCTAAACCCTAACCCTCCCCTTCCACCCTACCCCCCCCCTCCCATGACTCTAACCCCTACCCCTCCCCTTCCATTGCCCTAACCCTAACCCTCCCCTTCCATGACTCTAAACCCTACCCCTCCCCTTCCATTGCCCTAACCCTAACCCTCCCCTTCCATGACTCTAAACCCTAACCCTCCCCTTCCATTGCCCTAACCCTAACCCTCCCCTTCCATGACTCTAAACCCTAACCCTCCCCTTCCATTGCCCTAACCCTAACCCTCCCCTTCCATGACTCTAAACCCTAACCCTCCCCTTCCATTGCCCTAACCCTAACCCTCCCCTTCCATGACTCTAAACCCTAACCCTCCCCTTCCATTGCCCTAACCCTAACCCTCCCCTTCCATGACTCTAAACCCTAACCCTCCCCTTCCATTGCCCTAACCCTAACCCTCCCCTTCCATGACTCTAAACCCTAACCCTCCCCTTCCATTGCCCTAACCCTAACCCTCCCCTTCCATGACTCTAAACCCTAACCCTCCCCTTCCATTGCCCTAACCCTAACCCTCCCCTTCCATGACTCTAAACCCTAACCCTCCCCTTCCATTGCCCTAACCCTAACCCTCCCCTTCCATGACTCTAAACCCTAACCCTCCCCTTCCATTGCCCTAACCCTAACCCTCCCCTTCCATGACTCTAAACCCTAACCCTCCCCTTCCATTGCCCTAACCCTAACCCTCCCCTTCCATGACTCTAAACCCTAACCCTCCCCTTCCATTGCCCTAACCCTAACCCTCCCCTTCCATGACTCTAAACCCTAACCCTCCCCTTCCATTGCCCTAACCCTAACCCTCCCCTTCCATGACTCTAAACCCTAACCCTCCCCTTCCATTGCCCTAACCCTAACCCTCCCCTTCCATGACTCTAAACCCTAACCCTCCCCTTCCATTGCCCTAACCCTAACCCTCCCCTTCCATGACTCTAAACCCTAACCCTCCCCTTCCATTGCCCTAACCCTAACCCTCCCCTTCCATGACTCTAAACCCTAACCCTCCCCTTCCATTGCCCTAACCCTAACCCTCCCCTTCCATGACTCTAAACCCTAACCCTCCCCTTCCATTGCCCTAACCCTAACCCTCCCCTTCCATGACTCTAAACCCTAACCCTCCCCTTCCATTGCCCTAACCCTAACCCTCCCCTTCCATGACTCTAAACCCTAACCCTCCCCTTCCATTGCCCTAACCCTAACCCTCCCCTTCCATGACTCTAAACCCTAACCCTCCCCTTCCATTGCCCTAACCCTAACCCTCCCCTTCCATGACTCTAAACCCTAACCCTCCCCTTCCATTGCCCTAACCCTAACCCTCCCCTTCCATGACTCTAAACCCTAACCCTCCCCTTCCATTGCCCTAACCCTAACCCTCCCCTTCCATGACTCTAAACCCTAACCCTCCCCTTCCATTGCCCTAACCCTAACCCTCCCCTTCCATGACTCTAAACCCTAACCCTCCCCTTCCATTGCCCTAACCCTAACCCTCCCCTTCCATGACTCTAAACCCTAACCCTCCCCTTCCATTGCCCTAACCCTAACCCTCCCCTTCCATGACTCTAAACCCTAACCCTCCCCTTCCATTGCCCTAACCCTAACCCTCCCCTTCCATGACTCTAAACCCTAACCCTCCCCTTCCATTGCCCTAACCCTAACCCTCCCCTTCCATGACTCTAAACCCTAACCCTCCCCTTCCATTGCCCTAACCCTAACCCTCCCCTTCCATGACTCTAAACCCTAACCCTCCCCTTCCATTGCCCTAACCCTAACCCTCCCCTTCCATGACTCTAAACCCTAACCCTCCCCTTCCATTGCCCTAACCCTAACCCTCCCCTTCCATGACTCTAAACCCTAACCCTCCCCTTCCATTGCCCTAACCCTAACCCTCCCCTTCCATGACTCTAAACCCTAACCCTCCCCTTCCATTGCCCTAACCCTAACCCTCCCCTTCCATGACTCTAAACCCTAACCCTCCCCTTCCATTGCCCTAACCCTAACCCTCCCCTTCCATGACTCTAAACCCTAACCCTCCCCTTCCATTGCCCTAACCCTAACCCTCCCCTTCCATGACTCTAAACCCTAACCCTCCCCTTCCATTGCCCTAACCCTAACCCTCCCCTTCCATGACTCTAAACCCTAACCCTCCCCTTCCATTGCCCTAACCCTAACCCTCCCCTTCCATGACTCTAAACCCTAACCCTCCCCTTCCATTGCCCTAACCCTAACCCTCCCCTTCCATGACTCTAAACCCTAACCCTCCCCTTCCATTGCCCTAACCCTAACCCTCCCCTTCCATGACTCTAAACCCTAACCCTCCCCTTCCATTGCCCTAACCCTAACCCTCCCCTTCCATGACTCTAAACCCTAACCCTCCCCTTCCATTGCCCTAACCCTAACCCTCCCCTTCCATGACTCTAAACCCTAACCCTCCCCTTCCATTGCCCTAACCCTAACCCTCCCCTTCCATGACTCTAAACCCTAACCCTCCCCTTCCATTGCCCTAACCCTAACCCTCCCCTTCCATGACTCTAAACCCTAACCCTCCCCTTCCATTGCCCTAACCCTAACCCTCCCCTTCCATGACTCTAAACCCTAACCCTCCCCTTCCATTGCCCTAACCCTAACCCTCCCCTTCCATGACTCTAAACCCTAACCCTCCCCTTCCATTGCCCTAACCCTAACCCTCCCCTTCCATGACTCTAAACCCTAACCCTCCCCTTCCATTGCCCTAACCCTAACCCTCCCCTTCCATGACTCTAAACCCTAACCCTCCCCTTCCATTGCCCTAACCCTAACCCTCCCCTTCCATGACTCTAAACCCTAACCCTCCCCTTCCATTGCCCTAACCCTAACCCTCCCCTTCCATGACTCTAAACCCTAACCCTCCCCTTCCATTGCCCTAACCCTAACCCTCCCCTTCCATGACTCTAAACCCTAACCCTCCCCTTCCATTGCCCTAACCCTAACCCTCCCCTTCCATGACTCTAAACCCTAACCCTCCCCTTCCATTGCCCTAACCCTAACCCTCCCCTTCCATGACTCTAAACCCTAACCCTCCCCTTCCATTGCCCTAACCCTAACCCTCCCCTTCCATGACTCTAAACCCTAACCCTCCCCTTCCATTGCCCTAACCCTAACCCTCCCCTTCCATGACTCTAAACCCTAACCCTCCCCTTCCATTGCCCTAACCCTAACCCTCCCCTTCCATGACTCTAAACCCTAACCCTCCCCTTCCATTGCCCTAACCCTAACCCTCCCCTTCCATGACTCTAAACCCTAACCCTCCCCTTCCATTGCCCTAACCCTAACCCTCCCCTTCCATGACTCTAAACCCTAACCCTCCCCTTCCATTGCCCTAACCCTAACCCTCCCCTTCCATGACTCTAAACCCTAACCCTCCCCTTCCATTGCCCTAACCCTAACCCTCCCCTTCCATGACTCTAAACCCTAACCCTCCCCTTCCATTGCCCTAACCCTAACCCTCCCCTTCCATGACTCTAAACCCTAACCCTCCCCTTCCATTGCCCTAACCCTAACCCTCCCCTTCCATGACTCTAAACCCTAACCCTCCCCTTCCATTGCCCTAACCCTAACCCTCCCCTTCCATGACTCTAAACCCTAACCCTCCCCTTCCATTGCCCTAACCCTAACCCTCCCCTTCCATGACTCTAAACCCTAACCCTCCCCTTCCATTGCCCTAACCCTAACCCTCCCCTTCCATGACTCTAAACCCTAACCCTCCCCTTCCATTGCCCTAACCCTAACCCTCCCCTTCCATGACTCTAAACCCTAACCCTCCCCTTCCATTGCCCTAACCCTAACCCTCCCCTTCCATGACTCTAAACCCTAACCCTCCCCTTCCATTGCCCTAACCCTAACCCTCCCCTTCCATGACTCTAAACCCTAACCCTCCCCTTCCATTGCCCTAACCCTAACCCTCCCCTTCCATGACTCTAAACCCTAACCCTCCCCTTCCATTGCCCTAACCCTAACCCTCCCCTTCCATGACTCTAAACCCTAACCCTCCCCTTCCATTGCCCTAACCCTAACCCTCCCCTTCCATGACTCTAAACCCTAACCCTCCCCTTCCATTGCCCTAACCCTAACCCTCCCCTTCCAGCACCTCTCATAGGTGCGGATTTTTATCGTTAAAAAAACGGCAAATTTTTAACGCAATAAAAGAATTGAATAAGAAAAAAAAATAACGCCGGTAGATAAAAAAAAATGCGTTAAAAATACGCCGGCGAAGGATTTTTTAACAATTGAATCGGGCCCACTCTGCTTTACAGAGGTTAAGTCCTACTAGAAGACAGATACTTGGGATATGAAACACAGACACATTCTGAGGGTGTTAAAGAAATGTGAGACCTTAGTACTCGTTGAAATTGAAAATACATGATCATCATATCATTATTTATTGGTACACACACCATATTGCATAGTTTCCAACTCTATCTGAATATCAGGAAGACTCCCTGAAAAGTGGGTGGTCTCCCTGACACCCTGAAGTGTTTGGCAATCTCCCTGATGCTGATTTAATTCCAGACGTGATTGCAGTAGTATGACAAAATTTAGAAAAAGTGTTCTATTTCCTTGCAGTAAGGCTGAGGGAGATGGGCAATTTCACGGAGGCCAAGATGTAATCAAAGACTGGCTAAGACAAGATGACACCAATAATGGAGACAGAAATCAGAAAATACTTTGGTCTCTTCTCAATCAGTTGCAATGTTACCTACTTTTCACTGTTCTATAAAGATGAAGAAGTGGATCTAATATTCACAGTCTTCACAATAAATACTGAAAGTATTTATTCACGGACAATTAAACAACCAATCAATCAATCAATCAATACTAATTCTGCCATTATGATTGAGAAATAGTTTTTCTGGCAGCGCTAGACACACACATGGGTGGAGCTATTCACAGGACACACCCCTTTAGTTTGCACAGGACACACCCCTTGGTTTGCACAGGACACACCCCTTTGGTTTGCACAGGACACACCCCTTTGGTTTGCACAGGACACACCCCTTTGGTGCAGACTGCAGAGCCTTGATAATATCATAATCCCCCTGATATTAATTTGCAAGTTGGCAACCATGAAATATTAACAGCAGTGACATCACACACATGGGGTCGAAACCAGACTTATGATGGCGTTGCGTTAGGAGCACTATTCTCAGTACCAGCAGTGACTCAATAGCGATCTCATATCTATCTATCTATCTATCTATCTATCTATCTATCTATCTATCTATCTATCTATCTATCTATCGATCTATCTATCGATCTATCTATCTCATATCTATCTATCTATCTATCTATCTATCTATCTATCTATCTATCTATCGATCTATCTATCTATCTATCTATCTCATATCTTTCTGTCTATCTGTCTGTCTATCTTCTATCTATCTATCTATCTATCTCATATCTATCTGTCTATCTATCTCATATCTATCTGTCTATCTATCTCATATCTATAAATAATCTATAATAATGCCTTTGGTGAGCAAAATAAAATAAAATGACCATTACAGTAAAACCTACCAATTCCAGTGATTTTGTTAACAGAGCAAAATAATAATTGAAATGCAAAACAATCTGAGAGTTATCTATCTAGTGATTATTAGGCAATTGTGACCTGTACTTTGTACTGTACTGTTCAGATTTGCTTGGAAACAGGAAAATACATAGATCTAATGCTATGGGTCAGGTGATGCCCAAGTGAAAATTTTGGAATCACACTGTGTGTTGGCACATTGAGAATCTGCATAGGTAGCATTTGGTAATTGTACCCATTTACAGTATTTATCATAAGTAAACGATAAACATAACTATAAATAAACAATAATAATTATCAATACGTGCGCAGTGTCTTCTTCTCTGGACTTCATCTTTTGTGGCATCTCAGTCAGGGTAATGTTTTTCTTTTGCCCACGTAATCAAATGTGCATGAACAAGGAACACCACTGGTGATTCAGTGGGCAAAATATATATAATGGGTGATTAATGAAGAAGTCATTTGTAGATGATGTTAAAGTTCTTTTTACAGTTGGAGTTGATTAACAAACTTAGCTCCAACAGTATTTAAATGATTCAAAGTACTGGTCCGCAATCAAAAGAACAAGCCGACGATGACTTATGAATGAATTAGAATGAATGAATGAATGAATTATGATGAATTAAAATGATATACAGTACCTATTGTTTCCATGGAGACTGTGGATTTGTAAATACATGTAATTTTATTTTCTTACGGTAACGGGCATTTTTGTTTTATCTATCTTTATTTATCTTCAGTAAAAGGAGCTATTGGTCACTTCAATACTTCAACTGCAGTAAATTCTTACATAAATTATATAAAACCATAACTCTGCTTTTGGTAATATATTCTTGTGGATATGGAGAACAGGATAAGTGAAGTCATATGGGTAATGAGGATGTAACGCTGTGAAAGACAATAAATTAAGGGACTGGTATAAACGGATTCATATTTTACTGGTGCTATTACATAAACCAACCTCTCTTGGCCTATCTACATTCAACAGAACACCATGGCCATTGTTGATGTGCATATCAGACACTCCTCATGTAGGACTTGTGATCCTTATCTTCCATTCAGGGGTCACATGACTGAAACATTTTATAT
>WWET01000045.1:158727-170375 GCA_011038615.1 Limnodynastes dumerilii | reverse complement strand
GCGTATGGCCGCCTAGCATGTCCTCCCACCCTCATTTAACTAGTTCTCCCCGCCCACCTACACTAACCTGTACATAGGGACGCTGGGGGACGTCCCCTCCAGCGTCCCTACGGCGCTGCTACGGACGCCCGATCCAGGATTGGGCGTTGCCGTAGCAACGGCGGGCAACATCTGCCCAGCGCATGCGCAGATCGGCTGCAAAGCCGATCTTACGCTTACGCCCGCCGTCCGAGCGACGGCGGGTGTTACTCTGGATCAGGCCCATTGTGTGTAATGTAAAGCATTTCATAGGATGAAGAGATGTTTCTAAAAGGGGAACAGTTAAAATAATAGCTTCTTGTGGAACAGAAACTACTGATGGCTTCGCAGAAGAACCTATTATGTAGCCGCTGCTGCTCTTAGTGCATTGTTTTGTTTTTTGTTCAAGTTGTATATGTAGATCTCTGCAAAACATAGAAATAAAAGCAAAAAAGAAATGAATAGAAAAGAAAACAAACCCTTTGTCAAATCGTGAAGCACCATAGAGAGCCCAACCTACATTTTTTTTATTAGAACACATTTAAGACGACAGTTGCTTTGACTCTGGTGAAGCCAGGATGCCAGTATTCTCACACTGGGCCGGAGATACAAGGTCACACATTCATCTGCCGCATCGTTATATGTTTTCACGTGTACTTGGTAATTTATGGTAAGATATAGGACTCATATGTTACCTGATTCGAACACATTCCAACTTAATCCAGACTTAGAAGATATCTGGATAGTGTGATCCAACACTTGCTGGGGCCTACCAATCTTTATCCTCTGAATAATCATTCTGGATCCAGCCCTTATTAGGTTTTTATTTTCTAGAATCAGAATTAATACATTTCAGAATTAATAAAATGAGCTGACTTACGCACAGAACGTACGTAAGTCAACTCTGAATAGGTACTGAGTAGACCTCCACAAGGGGAATCAGGCCACTCACCATTCCTACGAGCAGGGCAGGATTAAGGTTTGTGGGGGCCCCTGGGCATGTAAACTGTGGGGGGCCCCATGCCATAATGTGTATATATATATATATATATACATATACACATACACACACGTTTTGTGTGTTTGTGTGCAGATATGTAGCTGTGTATGTAGAGAGATATATATCTACACACACACGCTGTTCATCTCCCAGTCAGCCTGCACGTGTTGTAACAGCTTCCGCCATCCAGTCTTCAGTGCTCCTGTAGCTCTCTACAATGTACTTAAGAAGAGAATGTCAATCACTGACATCCATTCTTTTAGAGAGCTGCAGGATCGCTGAAGACTAGATTTTTGTGGGAGCCCTTTGTATGTGGGGGTTCCCAACTGCCCTGTGGTTAATCTGGCCCTGCCTACAAGATACTCATGGTGGGTGTGCTTAGGCATTTAAATCACAGATTCCGTACGTATGGAACTTGCTTTTAATTCTGGATCAGGCCCACTTGCGTATTTACGCTTGACGGAGGTGTAAAAAGGCTGTTTTGTATATACAGCGCATGTGCGTGGCAGATGTTACGGCACGTAACTCTGAACGTACGTACCAGTCTAGTAGCAATAGCGTAACTACGATCACCATGCGACACCCGTAATTACGCTTTGGACGCGGGGTGAGGCGTTTAAATTGTACAGTATGGGTGCGCTTAGGCGTGTAAGTAAGTGCAGCCATTATGGCCGACAGGAGTTATGCATTGAAGAGTTAAGGTAGGGTTTGGCAAGCGTAAAACGGCAAAAGTAAGTACGAGCGAGGGAAGTGCATAGAAAATACAAAAGCATAAATACGCTACATCTTGAAACGTAATGGAAACATAGGTCTGGATCTGGCCCATATCTTCTAAACAACGTTTAAAAAAATGTAAAGTTCACTCCAGGTCTTCCTGTTAACGTGTTAATAAAATGGACAATTGAAATGGAATCAGCACCGACCTTGTCCTGAACACACTCCACATTAATGGCAAAACCAATTCCTTCCCCACCGGCCTTTTCTAGTCTTAGCTTTCATTGAACCCAATAAAACTGACCACACGTTATTTCGGAGGTAACAAGCCCACAGATTATTTTAGAACCGGCTTTCTTTAACTATATATTCAGCAATAAACATCCCCAGTACATTGGCTCAGTCTTGTGTTGAAAGCCCACAAACATCTTGTGGCTTTCAAGCCCGCAGCTAATTTTCTAAATACAGAGCACATTTTCTTCTACATCAACTTCCATGGTTCTCTTAACTTGTCTCCTACTTGTTTTATACGTATATAGTAACATCATTAATAAGGTTTAACAAGGAGGTTGCAGGGCCATCAAGACAAATACCATAAATAATGATTATAATTATTACGTTGTTATACATGGAGTGTTCGCTTTCATTATTGTTTTTTTACAGCATAATTCAGAATTTTCATACATCAAGCACAGCTGTATCTAGACTAATAGCCTAAGGTGGCACATTCTGGGAGTTTGCTGATTACATTGTTGATTTACAGCACTGTGACTCAGGCTTTAATTAGGATGTGAGTGTTCACTTCTTGAAAGTTGCATTCTCTGTGGATAATTTGTTATTTATTAAATAGTGCTTATATAGACAATGGGGTAGATCCTGGGCTACATCCAGTAGCGTATTTACAAATGCTGTTTTGTATGTATTGCGCATGCGGCAGATATTACGGCACGTAACTCTGAATGTACGTACCAGCCTTGTATCAACAGTGTAACTACGAACGAAGGTGCGTGCCGTCCATACGACACATCCGTAATTATGCTTCGGAGGCATTTAAATGGTACAGTATGGGCGAGCTTAGGCAGTTACATACGTGAAGCCTTTACATATGTCAGTAGTTACACTTTGAAAAGTTAAGGTAGCGTTTGGCACGTGTGAATCGGCAAAAGTGCGTACAGCCAAGGGGAGTGCATGGAAAATACGCTACGCTTTGAAACGTAATGGAAATGTTGGTTTGAATCCAGCCCAATGGCACTTATTTAGTTTATGACTAAGTAAAACTTGTGATGAGGCATAATGAACTGTATGAGACAGTTACTCAAGATCATGACTTCCCCCAGTTGGTAGTTGCCTTCTCTAAGTTTATCTGCTTCCCCGATCCACCACTCTTCTTCTCTTCCATTCCTCTGGCCCTATGTACTCTGAGAGTCAACCCCTGTTCTTACAGAGTTCCTCCACCCTCACAGACCAAGGACCAGATTCACAGATGCGTTTGGCTGCAATTATAATCACGCACATAGCAAGGAAACAGCCATGACACTCCCCTAGCATGGGTGGGTGTTCAGTGGCATACGCCTCCATAGGGTACCCTTTTCTCTATGTGTGTACTTACGCACGTATGTTAAGTGAGCCCAATCCAGATCTGAACACAGGCATATGTCCAGTTAACGGTTAATTATATTGCACCAGCCTCAGGACGTGTCTATGTCCAACATACTGCTGATGGCCAACACTCCCCAGACTATATGGAACCATTGTTGTAGTATCTTACCTTCTGAATGCATTGCATAAGATAAAGAAATGGTACCTATGCATTGTCCTGCACAGAATGTTTAAGATCATTCTGTAATTGTGATGAAGGCAATGTCATGCTCCCTGGTGTCTGAAGACAGAGTAGCATGTAGTGTCAGAATAGGTATTGAGCACCTCATCTCTGGAGAGCAGTGTGGCTTAATTGCAAGTAAGCTAATCAGACACTTCTCATCTACTCACAGATAAGAGACCACCCCTGTGTATGCCTGCAATACATTCAGGCTATTGTAATACTATGTTCACACTGAAGCCCCGGCAAAAACCCGGGTTTTTTAACCCGGGTTTTTGTCGGGGCACGCAGCAGAAAAGCAGGGAAAACCCTGTTCACACTGCAGCATAGACCATAGGCCCGTTCACACCGGGTCAGGCCCGTTCACCTCTCCTGCAAGTCCCGCGATGATCCTCTGGGTCCTCGCAGGACTTCATTCACGCGATGCCTGAATGAAGTCTTGCGCATGCGCAGGACCTCCATTACGGCCGGACTTGCAGTCAGCCGCGTCGCAGGACAGGTAAGTTCTGTTTAATATTTTTTAAGTGTTTTTTTTAAATTAATTTATTGTTTTTATTTATTTAAAACTTTTTTTTTTAATTAAGTGTTTTTTTTAAAGAAACGAAGCTGATTGGGTCTTTTTTGACCCAATCAGCTTCTTTCTGTGCGACCCGTGTTACAAAAAACACGGGTCGCACCGTTCACACTGAGGGCGACACGGGTCAGACACGGGAATTACCCCTCGTTAAATCCCGTGTCTGATTCCCGGGTCTCTCTACCCGGGTCGACGCGGGTGTGACCGTTCACACTGATCCTAGACCCGGGTTTTTGGCTCAGTGTGAACGGGATATAACAAAGAGAGAGGCTGTTATCATATGGATTTGTAACAGGTTTTTATATAGCGCTGTCAGTTTACGCAGCGCTTTACAGGTTATATTTAACATTCACATCAGTTCCTGTCCCATTGGAGCTACATTCTAAGACATCCATACACACATACACACACACGCAGACATTAGGGTTAATTTATTCAGCAGCCAATTAACCTACCAGCATGTTTTTGGAGTGTGGGAAGAAATCGGAGCACCCGGAGGAAACCCACACAGACACAAGGAGAACACAGATACTCTACACAGATAGGTCCTAATCCGAAAATCAAACTCCACCGTGCTGCCCACCGTCTATACAAATAGTACAGTAAGGATTGGCTTCAGCCCTTACATACTATCCAGCTTTCCGCACCATCCCCATTTGACATGGAGACGGCGCAGAAAAGTTAAGGGAGGAGTCACGCGGTGGAAATCCATATAGGAGATGGGAGTTTTCTCTCACCCGTTCCGATTTCTGGATGTGATAGGGATTCAGAATCGACCCTCTGCTGCAGCTGTGACTGGACCCTGGATCCGCTCCATAGTCTGGGTACTGAGTATGAGCATTACTGAAACGAGCTGTTTGAGAAAGTTATCCGCTATCATTTTGCAGAGCAATTGTCATTAGAAGCTTGGGACATCACTGTGGGTAAACCACAAACTGCAAAGTGACATAAATGAAGGGAATTGGTGACATCAGAGGGTAGACACTGATTATAGACTATTACACTTAACTTGTTTTGGATATAATTTCTCGTCAGTAAATTTCTCCAAGTTGTACACACCTGCATCCATTAGTTCACGATTCACGGTTAAAGTGGTTTAATTATCTGACAGAAACCACATCATTATGTGTTATTTTATGTTAATAGCATAAGCGTTTAATGTAGGAAAATGGGATCTGTGAACAATTTCACTTAGACATTTTAAATGTTTATAAAAACATACAATATTAAACCATCTCTGACCACTGTTGAAAGGTCCAAATAAGACATTTCATAAACATTACTGTGGCAATGATCAGGTTGATGGGAAGATGAAAGTGGAGGTTAAGCTTACTTGGTGTCTGCTTTCACCAATAACTATATATTTTCAGTAAACACTGCTGACTGGTCATTCAAAAACTGTCAAATATTAAATTACGTACATTACTAGAGATGGCCATATACCAGAAAGGTCTTCTTATACTGCTTTCACCACCCAGCAATAACCCAGGATTTTGCAGGGTGATTTGCGGTAAAAAAAACAGGTGTATTAGGTAAGAACCGGGTTGAAAAACATGGGTCATCACCTTTCACACCACCACCTTACCGGGGTCAGACACGAGAAAAACCCTTTCTCCTTTCCCATGTCTGAGACCTGGATCATTACACCTGGGAGCAGGACCCCGGTACCTTTCACACGACCACCAAACTCGGGTCAACAACCCGGGGTTTTAGTGGTGATGTAAAATGTCTTGTTTCTTGTTTAGATTTTTTGTTTTCCATTTCCATTCCTGGACTCATATGAATTTATAAACCTCTTCAGATGCAATTACCAACCAGACTGTTTACACCATCCAACAGCACACCAAGGTCGCAGATACAACACCCAATGATATACACTTGTCCAAACTTACAGCAAACCAGACCTGCATCAGCTGAGCAGTGTGTCAGTAACGCAAAGGCGGCGCGGCATAATGTCAGAATCAGGAGAAGAAATGGAGTGTAGACGCTAGTAAAGTTGTCTGTATAATTGCCTAATTTTTAAAGAGGTTTAAAAATGACTTGACCTGACCCAAGGGCCTGATCCAGAGCAACGACCGCAAGCGAGCGTACGACGAGCGTATGCGAAAATTCGGGGAAAAATTTGCAACGCGCATGCCCAGTATGACAGCTTCCGGTCGCCCGGGCGTCATGAGCGAATAGCGGGCGTATTGTGAGCGTATTTTTCGCTCACGGGGCGTGCGTTCTTTACGATGGTCGGCTGGGCGCCCGTTTTACTACAGGGAGGCGGGGATAGCCATTTAAATTGTACAGTATGGGCGTGCTAAGCCCGTACGCTCAGCGTATTTTGTGCGAATTTTCGTACGGCCGACGGTCGTACCCAGTGTAGGGTATAGGCGTCGTATGCAGGTACTTTACTATGGGAGTGTTAGGGGCGTGTATGGTTTTTCGCACGGTCGAACGTACGCATTCGCCCGTCGTGCGAATTTTCGTAGCGCTGGATCAGGCCCCAAGAGTCCAGGGGTGAATGTTACGAGTGATCATGTGAGTTTACACACTTATCCAGTGTTGGGTCAACATGTTGATTGGAGGTTGCATTGGACACAAATTGGATAGGTGTGTACCCAGCTTTAGAACTACTGAGTAGGCCAAGATTGGAGCGATTATAAGCTCGATCCTACAATTATCATGTATCGAGCCAAAAATCACTCTAGTTAACGACCAGAATCCATTTTTAAAACGTACAATAAACGCAACAGAAATGCTCTGGTACGATTATTGGATTTATAAACCTGCTTGATTTATTTTTTTATTTTGCTCGATATTTTAAGTAAGCCAATCAGCTAACTGGATGCTGCTGCAGATCTATACTTCAAAGGTGTCACTGCAGCAATACATAGATCTGCAGCAGCAGCTAGTGCAGGGAGTAGTAGAGACAGGGATCAGTCGAAGCCGCGCTGTGTATTGAAAGTATACTTCAAAGGTGTCAGTGCAGCAGCGGCCAGTATATATATATTTTCCCGTGGCTCTGCCCTGGCCCACCAATCTTCTGTTAGGATTATCGGTTCCAGCAGGAGAGGTGTATGGTGCCGATAACAGAACCTTTCTCTTTCAGGAAATCGTCCCACTCCCTGCTGGTATATTTGCCCCAGTGTATGGCCAGTTTAAGTCTTTTAAACATAAAATGTATAATTAATGAACAGGTATCAGATGGCATAGCGCTGTACAGAGAATATTTCACATTCACTTTAGTCCCTGCCCCATTGGAGTGACATAATAAGGTCCCTAACACATATATACACACACACATACACACACACACACACACACACGGGTTAAGTGATTCTGAATCCCTACTATTCTGATTACTGATTGTGGCACACTTACCTTCCAATCAGCTGGCATGGTGAGATAGATCAGCATCAATCCTGGATAATTACAATTATTATACAAGCCCTTTTTTGCTTTGTTTCACTTTGTTCTTTATTATGTTGAGATTTGTGGCTTTTATTGCTTCACAATAATGAAATAATATGGATCGGATCCAGAGGCTTATCTCTTTCCTGTGCAGTGGTTTCCGGTCGGCACATGTGCACAGATTTGTGCCACACAACTGGAACGCAATGTTACCTATTCAGCAGATCAATGATACTTAGTTCCGAGGCTGGGTTGTTGCACATCGTGCTGTAATTACAAGTGTGCAACACTTATTATGTACGGTATAGGTGTCTTCTCTGCTGTCTCTGCAACTTGCAATGCCGCCATCTTCCATTTGCAGGAGATGGTAAAGTTAATATAGGCCCTGGCTATTGCATATCTGTCTATCCACTTATGCGATCACTCTCGTGGATACTGCGGTCTTCTATATTGCCGATCCGTATGCACCTATTGCTCCTGAATCTGACAGCATTAGAATCAGAACTATGGATCCCCTTTAAAGTAACTGTAAACAATGAAACAACAAAATATCCTGTTCTCTTATAGTTAACCAATTAGCTATGGGAGTGAGGACAACTCGTATAGAAGTTTTGTTTCTAGGTTAAGTCCTTTGTGATTAGTTTAAATAATACTTTAAATAAATTAAGATTCTCAGCCTTTATTTTTTGTAATAAGTAGAAAAAAAAAATCAACATTGAATTGTATTAGAATATTACAAAATATCTTCCATTTCCATGAAAGAGCTAATTTGACCAAAAGACACATTAAATCTGTAGCTTTTTGCTTTATTTAAAGTCTTGACTTGGATAAGTTATCCCCAAATTTTATGAGTTGCACTGTGAAGCATCCATTAACTGCAATGTATGCCCATAAAGATATTTTTTTCAAATTTAATGCAACGTCTATAAATCTTGCAGCCAACATCCATTCTAATGTCTCACTGCCAAGAGCAATACATTTGGCAAACAGGCTGCAAGCAAAAAAACTCTACCGAAAGGTACAAAAAAAATGTTTACTTGTGGCCTTTCTGGAACAAAAAGGGTTCATTTCTGCTTTAAATCAAATCATTAGCTCTAAATTCCCTTTAAATGCCAGCAAAATGGGTAATAAAAGGATTTCTTGTAATGTATCCACTTCACCGCTCCTCCAAAAGTAGAGGGAAGACTTAATAACTTCTGCCTGGCTTGGCTTGGAGTGTGGAAAATGTTGATGAACTGTGTAAGTATTGGAGGCAGAAAGCCTGATGCTTAGAAAGCTGAAGGTAGGCCAATGAGATGCAGCTCTCATGTCCTAATGTCTTCTCTTTACTCAAAGCAGTATTCATAATGAGCCTGGGAGAGAGCACAGTTGTAAAATTATACACAGCCGCATTAAAGTATCAGCCAATGTTTAGGGCATGGGAAAATTCAATCCGAAAAGGAAATTTCTAAATGGATTATATATATATTTCGGTACTCGGAAAGTAAAATGTGGTAAATTTAATGGCTAATTAAAAATTAAACTCCTCTGTGATTCCTTATATTAATATACGTAACATTAGGAAGTAAATTAATAAACCTGTTTTTTTAATTATTATAATCTATAGTTAAGTCTTTTATGCCACAAAATTTCATAGAGAACTTCAGACAGTAATTAGTGACAGGGATGGAACATAATAAGCTTGGGCCCCGCCTATTTGCTACGGGGTCTAAGGCCTTCCCTGTTTACTCCTGTATCTAATTACTGTGTCTAGATGGGTGGGACTGGGTGGAGCCATATGGCAGTGGGGGCGGGACTTTCCACAAATGAGTGTATGTATGTATAGTGCTGCAGCTCAACCTCTAACAGCTTGCTTACAGTGAAGGCGATTGGTTGCCTGGGGTTCTCCTTCACTTCTGGGCCCTGTAGTGGCCACACCCCTTACGCTCCCTGTAGTTAACCAGCTGATTAGTGTCTCAAAATACAGTTAGTCATTTATAAATTTAAGGTTGTTTGTAAAATGGAGCCTTCTTATCGTGTTGTGTGGGACAGGGACTGATTTGTCTGAAGGACAAATAAATGGTGCAAAAAAACCTAATTGGTTTGTTCAGTCTGCCTAAATTCCAATTCTATTGGCCCAATTATAGCACAGTGTGTGGGGACATGGTAGATTGTGTGTCCAGCTTTAGGTGAGTCATACACTAGACCTATTTGTCAGCTATCTATCTATCTATCTATCTATCTAGCTAATCAACTAATTGGATAATCAAGCAGGCTTGACTTACCCGTTCATCCAATCAGGGTTGTTTTGTACTATCTAGCAGGTATTAAATTAAACTGTGTATATTTATGCACCATACGATGATCGATTTGCGGGATCAGGGTACAGGGACAGGGCATTAAGATACGTTGCTTCTCTTTGTTAACTTTCTCTTTTGCTTTTGAACTTTTTCAAGGTTGTATCATATTGTTAAGACAAGTGACTGCTGATGTGAATGTTATCTTTCTCTCTTCCCACATATAACCCAAAATTACCCTTCATAAATTTAGTTTGGAAGGAAACATGCTGACCTCCGTTATTAAACTGCATGAGGGAGTGTGGGGAATGGTTTCTGTTCATTCCAAGTTTTACATATTATTATAAAAAGTACTTACACCTTTATATAGCAATAACTCTAAAACTATTTCTTAATAAGTTACAAATATAAAACAGGTTATTTGGAATTTATTTTATTTTTACCCTTTACAAATTCAAGTTTACAAGATGAGTAAAGGAAGGCCAATAAGAACCAGGTTTGATCAAGAATCGGTCAATGGATTGAAATATAAATACACCTGTGAATGTTGTGGTTCCGGTCACTACGGTGACAATAACACATTTGGTAATGATACAGAAGATATCAAAATGTCAGTAGTATCAGAGATTGAAGTGAATGGGTACACGGTGGTATTCCATCCTGCCCCTTCTCCCACTGGTTTCACTGAAGAGTTGTAAGTTTGGGTACACACTGAGGCTTTTCAGCAGATAATCTTTCCAATCACACAATCAGAGGACCGTTTTACCAGATATTTTACTGTATCCTCCGCTTTGTCTCCGCTCTCTCCTCCACTCTGTCTCCGCTCTCTCCTTCGCTCTGACGCTACTCTCTCCTCCGCTCTTTCAATGCTCTCTCCTCCCCTCTGTCTCTGCTCTATCTCCATTCTCTGCTCCGCTCTGACTCTGCCCTCTCCTCCCCTCTGTCTCCGCTCTCTCCTCCGCTCTGACTCTACTCTCTGCTCTGCTCTGTCAATGCTCTCTCCTCCACGCTGTCTCCTCTGCTCTGTCCACAGCCTCTCCTCTGTGTTCTGTGCTCCCTCCTCTGGAAGTGTGCCTATCAGTAAATCCTATCAGTACTTTAGCAACACGAGGCTAACTGTCGGTACTTCAAATGTTGTACTTATATGCTATATCTGAAAAGTGCATTTAAATTAAAAGGTTCATCATGAAGATAACATGATATAGCAGTACTGAACAAAGTGTAGGCATGTTTACATAATGTACTCAACATTTACATTTGAATAATACAGATACTAGTGATATGATGCATGCACATACAATATCGAAGCTGGTCACAATCTCTTATGATTTCCACGTAACGGCTTAATACTCAAAATATACTAAAAAATACATTCAAAACTCAGAATAAGGCCCATACAGTCAAAACTGTAATTGCAGTAAACAGGTGATTCTACACATAATGTAATACAAAACAAAAAAAATGTAATGAATTTAAAAAAAAAAACAAGGGTAACTAAGCAACCAATTTTAAGCAGATCATTATTAAAAATCTAATAAAATCTAATATTTTTTTATTTTGTGATGTAAAAGTTTATAGGAAAATATGGGAAAATTTCAATACTTATTACAGGCAATGTAGACAATAAAATAGACATAATCAATATTGTCTAATGATCCCAAACAGTGTGCTTGATGTGATGCTCATTTTTGAGACAACATGTTATATGACAACGGGCTGGATCCAGACTTAAGTAAGTGCTAAAATTAGTCACTCCTGGGCTAAACCATGTTGATTGCAGGGGAGTCATATTTCATGTTGCAAACAGTATTAGAGTTGAGAGGTGATGTTTCCTATCCCAAGTCTAAATAA
>WWET01000045.1:130378-149631 GCA_011038615.1 Limnodynastes dumerilii | reverse complement strand
ATATACTTACACACATACCTACATACATACATACAAACATATGCTCACATGCATAAACACACAATAGATAAATGATCCTTTGATGTTCATGTAGAGTATACTGTGAGTTAGTGTATAGGTGTAATAGATTAGAATGGCAGCTTTCTATAACCATTAGATATAACAGATAACTATACTCGCCTCTTCCTGTGTAATCCCTGCAGTATGGACTGCGCCAGCCTGTGCAACATCCATTGTGCCCCTCCCCCACTCCCATCTCATGACGGGTTTACATTTTCCCACAAGTTTGTGGTCAGACTCTTAGGGGCCGATGCAATTAGCTGCGGGGCTCCATAGTGACATCGCAGCTATGACTCAAGCACCGCACACTGAGCACAGTAATTTCAGAGATCAGCCCCTGGATTCAGTATGAAAAATCAATAAATGTCAGAAGAAAGAAATGAAGAGCTGAGCTGTGACAGTGACGTCATACCGCCAAAGCCAGCTCAGTACAGGAGCTCGGTCGGGTTGGTAGCGCGTTGACTTTACGTCTGTTGATGTGATTTTGTTATTTTTTGGTGATTTTTCACACTGAAAACAAAAGTGCATGAAAGTGAGCGAGAATCAGGGGAGCAACTACAGGGAGTGCGGCTGCTCAGGGCCACCGTCAGAAAATGCGGGACACAGCCGCGGGGCCCAGTCCCCCCATGTGACATCATTGGTGATGTCAAATAGGGGCAGGGTGTCGCGGACCTGCTATAACAGTGAGCCAGTGCATTGGTCCGCTACTGAGTAGCTCTGAGCGGCAAGCATCGGCAGTAAGATACCGCCGATACCTGCTGCTGCAGAGCTAGGTAAGTATCAGCGGGCCCCCATCAGCTCCGGGCCCGGGACAGTAGTCCAATAGACAATAGACACTGTCTATCAGTCTCATCTGGCTCTGCCTAGTCCCGCTCATCCAGACTCAGGAGCCATCCCCTTGCTATGGAGCCTGAGTCTGTCACCTTCTACCCCTGGCGAGAATCGTTGTGATATATGACCTTAGTCACGCTAAGTATAGTGTGGGCAACCTGACTACCAGTGGAGGAAGTAGACTTCAGAGCCCATAGCAAGGAGTCTGGATGAGGGGGTTGGAATTGTAACGCGCGCCCGCCCTATCTAGCGCAAACGCAATGAATACATTAATGGACTTGGATTCATTTTAGTCAGCACTTAATTAACCTAAAAGCTGAGGAATCCTAAGACACAAGAAGAACATACAAACTCCACGCAGATAAGACCTTGTCCAGGAATTGAACTCATGACCACCGCTGTGAAGCAGAAGTGTGAACCACTTGAGCTGCCATGTTGCCCTTCTCCATGTTTTGTACTAAGGGGCTGATCCAGAGTTGTGCACGGCGCATGCTCTGTATGGGAGCAAACACAGAAAGCCGCGCGCATTGCTGCCCATCTGCCTGTGTCTGCACCTGACTGCTCTGCACTAGTAGAACAGGGAGTTCCCTGGCATTCAAGTGAAAAAAGGGGCGTTTTCCTCATTTACATAGACGCGGTAGCTTGCGCTTCCGTGAAATGCTTACACCAGCTCAGAGGATGGTGTAAGTGGATGGAAGGTGCAGGACATTTTCAATGTGAATTTTTATATATATAAAATTGGTTTCATAAATAAAGATTAAAAAAAATGGCCCTTTTATTTATTTATTTACATGCGTGTACGTAAATAGCGTACAATAATTGCTACGCATGCCCAGTAACTTCAATCGGTTAGTTACAGACAGACGGCCGCAGAAGACGGAGGTCAGAATACGGGCCAATGGTTACTAAGCTCTGGCATTATTGCACAATGATTCTCAAAGCATTTAAATGCTGCGAGTGCAATCATTACAAAGTTCATGTAAATGCATTGGAAGCTGTCCAAGCCTGCGACTGTAAAAGCCACAGCCTCTGCCCATACAGCTCCAACTGTGGGGCAAACGTCCTATCCCGAGCTCCGTGTTTCTGCTTTATCTCTGGAGCAGCTCCTAAAAAGTGGAGGTCTGCGTCATCCCTGACAAAATAATAATAATAATACTAATGTATCATAATAATTTATTCAACTATCCATACATTCATATATCGGGGATTCAGCCATCTGCATACATTTCTGAGACCGAACAAGCAGTGTTACCGCCATGCCGCATATTTCTGTGAGTTTATGGCTTACTGCCCCTTTATTGCCCATTGTAATGACACTGGGCCGTATTCAGAGATCCGTGTTGCGATCGGAGCGCAAATATACACACGGACGGAGCAAGTAACACCCACCAAAACCCCAGTCACTCCCCTTGCTAATCCGTACCCATGGAGATTTCCGCCTCCATAGACTAACCCAAGCTATCCGCAGTCACTTACGAGCGTGTGTGTCCTCCGTCCGTGCGTATATATTTGTAATCGCGCCCACTTATCTTCATTTAAATGCCTCCCCCCGCCCAGTTCTATGTAAATTCCTCTGTGCGTATTTTTCTGTCGGAGTTCCGTGCAGAATTTCCCACGTCCAATTCACAAGTCCATCCGCGCGTATAGTCTGCGTGAACTACATAGAAAAAGTTACTACGCATGTGCACGGAAAAACGCTAAAGAACGGATCTCTGAATCCGGCCCACTGTGCTTCCTTATCATACAACTCATACAATGATTCTGTGCAGCAATACCCATATGTCATCATCTCATTTTTGAAATATGACTCCCCTGCAATCACCATGGTTTAGCCCAGGAGTGACTTTAAGTTCTTATTTTAAGAAGCTTCTTAAGTGTGAATCGGGTCCACTGTTAGGGCATTGGTGTCATCCTACAAGAGAGGGGAGCGCCAGTAATCCAAAAAATTCTAGGAGTTCCTGATGCTTATTAATCACAAAATGAAATTCTAATAAGAACATTCAATGATAATAAATCCCTTGTTAAAATGCCATATAAATAGAATCCTAATGTTTGCAATCAACGGTTAATCAAAAGTCCCATAAAAGATGGATCCGTGATGTAGTGGTGGATTCCTAATAGGTTCTATCACTCACAATGGAGACGGACATGCAAATAAAAACAAATAACATTTATTCAAACAATATCCAAACCAATAACATTTATAAATAAAATAAATAGCATTTACCTATTAGGAATCCACCACTATATCACAGATCCATCTAATATGGGACTTTTGATTAACCATTGATTGCAAACATTAGGATTCTATTTATATGGCATTTTAACAAGGGATTTATTATCATTGAATGTTCTTATTAGAATTTCATTTTGTGATTAATAAGCATCAGGAACTCCTAGAATTTTTTGGATTACTGGCGCTCCCCTCTCTTGTAGGATGACACCAATGCCCTAACAGTGGACCTGATTCACACTTAAGAAGCTTCTTAAAATAAGAACTTAAAGTCACTCCTGGGCTAAACCATGGTGATTGCAGGGGAGTCATATTTCAAAAATGAGATGATGACATATGGGTATTGCTGCACAGAATCATTGTATGAGTTGTATGATAAGGAAGCACAGTGGGCCGGATTCAGAGATCCGTTCTTTAGCGTTTTTCCGTGCACATGCGTAGTAACTTTTTCTATGTAGTTGCGTAGTAACATACGCGCGGATGGACTTGTGAATTGGACGTGGGAAATTCTGCACGGAACTCCGACAGAAAAATACGCACAGAGGAATTTACATAGAACTGGGCGGGGGGAGGCATTTAAATGAAGATAAGTGGGCGCGATTACAAATATATACGCACGGACGGAGGACACACACGCTCGTAAGTGACTGCGGATAGCTTGGGTTAGTCTATGGAGGCGGAAATCTCCATGGGTACGGATTAGCAAGGGGAGTGACTGGGGTTTTGGTGGGTGTTACTTGCTCCGTCCGTGTGTATATTTGCGCTCCGATCGCAACACGGATCTCTGAATACGGCCCAGTGTCATCTAGACGCTGCCCTTGAGACAGGGTGATGAAGCGATGGTAAAGAGCTTCTACCAATCCCTCTATTACTTCATGCACTAGAATGCACAACGTAGATATCCTCACTCCAGACAAGCATGAGTTTTACTAGGGGTAGCTTACCTCCACAACTCATTAGCTAGTCTCCTACTTGATTAAATGGGTTTTCTGCAGTTTTTGGTCTGTATTGTAAGTGCTGTGGTGATAGGTCCCTCGTGACATTTGAAAGTTTGCAATCCACCTCTCATTTTTAAAAGATTCCATAGTTGCCCAGAAAGCTGCTCCATGACTGCGGTCTCTGGGCCACATTCCCTTGTTTATTAGCTTGATGAATCTCAATATGGAGGCAAAGCTGGATGCGCAAATAATGATGCTGAGTATCCTCCCTTTCAGCCATAAATTGTGCCTTTCTCCTCATAAAATGATTCTGAGCATCAAGCTCAAAGGCCCTGATCTCCTACTGTGCACCCCTGGGCAACGACCATCAATTCAAGGGGTGTGACAAGGGGAGTGTATAGAAGGTACGCACACGAAAATACGCTACGCGAGTAAACATATTGCAAGTGGAGTTCTGGATCTACCTCAGTATCACCGTCTCTCTTTACTATTGTTCTTAGTCCTGGGAGTTTTGAGACATCTCCAGGTGTATATTGTTTGGCTGACGGGTACAGTGCGCTTGTTATATCAGACTTATTTTCTGCTTTCAGCATTCTCAGGATGTTGTGTTACCCCCAAGACAACCCTCCAATCACCAGTACTCAGAATACCGCTGTTGGAGTCACTGCAATACACAGGACACTACCAGGGGGCAGGAATTACTGTCCTCACTCCTAAGGATCTGACAAGTTTCCATCGTGACAATGAGCTCCCCTCTGTGAGTCATGATATTCATTTAGCCCTCGCCATCTTCGGTGGGATGTCATTGGCACATACAATCTGCCCTTTGAGTCCCTCGCAGGCATTCTGCTCATTGTGATGGCTTCTAGGGAAAGTACACATTTCACCTCTCCATGGACAGTGACTGATGAATGATAACCCCAGGTATTGAAATATTTCTCTTTTCTTGCTGGATATTGAAAGCCCCCTGTGTCTCCTGTCACTGACTAATTATAAACAAAGCACATGGGGTATATTTCATTAGGAGCAAGCAAGATGCCAAATTTGCTGGTTTTTTCTACAACTTTGATGGCAATATCATTTTTATTTTCATTATAATAGTTTTTCTAAACGCAACACAACATTTCCTTCTAAGTGTCTCCCATATGTAACACAAGCTTTACTAAGGCATGTAAACATTCATTGTTGTTTATCATCTAGGTCAAGCTTAGGCAACCTGGTGGATTTATGTGTAAAGTTTTATCTATGTTTTATGGGCTGGATTCAGACATAATAAAGTCCCCAGATTTCTGCCCGCTGATTGCGGAAATTGGGTGATTACCTGGCACATGCCGGACGTTACGCAGTGGATCTGCAGACATACGGAACCTAGTAGGATGGCCCATCTCCTCTACCTGCCTCTGTGAAGTGTGCAGGGGGAACATACATATTATACAGTAAGGGCAGGGTTTTAGTGTTCTGTGAGGATCAGCCGTTGTACGAAACGCTGATTCGCAAAGGGACACTTAAGGTAGGGTTATGGCAGTGTAACGGCTGCTTTAACCGCATGAGAAAGGGGAGTGACAGGAAGTTCACACCCTCTTTCATGCAGCTGACTCTGGGCCTATATATGGTTGTTTATAGATAATACAGATCAGTGCTTTTTCTGTCATAGAACGCACCGGAACAGCGTTCCGGCACCTTTTTTCAATAGATTTTCCAAGTTTTAAAAGTTTTGGCGGCAAAATCATTAAAACGGTGCATACGGGCTGCTTGTGTGTCAAGTCCGATGCATGTGTACTGCGTCCGCGCTGGTTGTGAAGACACTGCTAGACTAGTGGCGCTGCTCGGTTTGTGATTGTCCGTGTGGTCTCGCGTGAGTTCTGGCGCATTTTTCTTACAAAAAAAGCACTGATACAGATAATGCCCATTACCCATCTATGAGCTTGCCCTTCATATTTAACATTTCCAGCATCCCCCTACAGAAACTGCAACAACAAAAAATAAATCTAATTGCAAAAATCTAGAATACACAACAAGGAATTGGATGTCACTTGCATGTGGCTAATATTCTAATAATTTATCCTAATTATTCCTTTGGACAAGATCAAAACCACAATATCCTTTGTTTAATATGAGGGTAGTCGGCAGAACATGGTGCTGATCAAAAAATATGGCTGTTGTAGTACAAGATGAAGAAGAGATATTCCCAATGTCTACGGGTAGGAATGCATTGCACAAAGACGCAGGAATGGCGCTGAGGTCACATTCCAGAAGCATTATTCTTTTGTAGATTGATGAAGTGTCATCGCTGTTACAGATTTTTCTATATTGTTTTTGCTTTTGCTAAATACCTACCGGTATATACATTTTTGTTAATGGAAAAACAATCCAGATTTTCAGATTTTTGTGTAACTGCAACAAGTGAATAAAGTTCTCCTCATGTCTCGTATATAACATATTACTGCTCTATTGCAGTGGATAATGACATTTATGTTTTTAATAAAATAATAAATAACAATAAATATTAAGATTGTTAACATATAGAAAATATAACTATAATTGCTTCATCCTATCTCTGCTGTTATGGTTAATTTACATGTTATAATAGATAGATAGATAGATAGATAGATAGATAGATAGATAGATAGATAGATAGATAGGAGATAGATAGATAGATAGATAGATAGATAGATAGAGCCTGATCCAGACCTACGTTGCGTTTTTATGGCGGACGTAATAACGGCCTCTTGTACTTACTGCGCATGCGCAGAGCAGATGTTACGCTCATGTTACGGTCAGAGAGACTGAGCGTATGGGCCTTGATAGTAACAGCTTCTTATTACGCTGGGGGGGCGGACCTGACTTACGATCTCTGCGCAAAGCGCCGTAACTAAGCAATGAGCTTACGGATGCACACGGTTACTCTCAGAAAAGTTATTTTGCTGAGCGTAAGAAGCCAATGTTAAATACGACCAAGGAGAGTGCTGAGCGGGGTGCATCAGAGGTACGCCGGCGTAAACACGCACATGAGCGTTTCTTGAGCGTAGGTCTGGATCAGGCCCATAGTCTCCTTTCAAGGAGTACCTGTCCAGACCACTAAGATAGATTAAGGTAAAAACACATTTAAATCATTCTCTAAATAAGAATGACTGAAAACTGAACTGAAACAGAAAATGATGTAAAGGCTGAACTTCCATTCACCTGGTAAGGGGATCTTTCAAAAGAACACATCCAGAGTTTCAGAGTAACAGTTAATACATGTAAGATGCTTGTACAAATTCATACATTTTTTGAGTTGTTATATATGGTCACTTGTATCCACAAAATATAACGGTATATAGACGGCAATCAGGGGCGTCACAAACTTACCACACGGATGCTCTTCTTCTCCTCACCTCTGCGGCGCACTCACTGCTCACAAGACATTGGGGTCACACCGTCGTCACTCAGATGGGAGGGAGCTGCTGCGGAGGAGAGGAGACGCTGACAGAGGATTGCACAGGCAGTGTCTGGTACTGTAAACAAACTATTGGTGAATCCCTTGGTATAGGAGCCTGCTGCCTTGGCACAATAGGGCAATACTGGTTTTCCTTTACTTTTTAATAAATTGCCTGGCACTGTCTCTGTGCAATCCGCAACCGGCTTATCCCCCACCCCACCTTGTTATGCCACTACATGGCACCCCCTTTATATTCTATGGGGGCGAGATGCCCATTACTTGGACAGTTGCGCCTCCACCAACACAGTGGAAGCAAAATGTGACGGCTCTTCACTCCTTCCTTGTGAGTGGAATAAAACATTTTGTGTACGTCTGGATCCGGACCAAGGTCCCTTTAAATGTGTACTATGAGTTTTCTTACATGTAGCCCCAATTTATCAAGACAAAAGTCAACTTCTCCTCTTTAACACATAGATGAAATATCTGACCCACTGATTGCTTCATTTCCTGTGAAACACAACCCCAGCACTTTATAAATGTACTTTTAAAGCATTTCACATTGAATCTCCTTTCACATTCAGCTGAAGGCAAGAGCTGAGGTCACATCTTTCGGCAACATCATTCTTTCCCACACCAGAAGATGAATGTTTCACATGGGACCATAGAGGTGCGGCCCATAGGATAATTATTGCCTCCTCCTAGGCCTTTTCATGCTTCTGTATAGTACTCTCTGATACCAAGTCATAAATCATCTCCACACCTCTACATACTAATGCTCAGGGCTGGATAAAGAATAAAATATAATAGTTTAGTATCATTTTCAAATCTTTTTCCATGATATTAATTTTACCATATGCTGCTGTGATATTCTGCAATTTTATAATAACTCTCTCTCTCTTAGGGCCAGATTTACTAAGCTGCGGATTTGGAAAAGTGGAGATGCTACCCATAGCAACCAATCAGATTCTAGGTGACATTCTCTAGTACAGTGGTTCTTAACCTGAGTTCGATCGACCCCCATGGATTCAGTGAGTCAGTCTCAGGGGTTTGTCGGAGGTGTGTCCATTCCATTCCATTCGCCAGGGTTACCAGGTCCATTAATATACTTTTGGCATTCACACAATACTTTTTATGGCATTTTCAATGTTTCACCATAAGAAACTGAAGGCTATTGACAAATATTTATGGCAAATTCTAAAATTTGTTGCGTCATTTATGGCAAAAAAAATGCCACACATGGCACGACCTGGCAGCCCTGCCGTTCACCCCACTCGTATGATTCGTGACGTCACGCTCAGCATGGCCATCATTAGCTGCTCGCTTGACCTTGGTATCTGTGCTGCAGGGAGCTCGTGCGCTCAGTAGTCGACTTGTGACTGTCGTGACTGTACGTCATTTGTGATTCCCTTTTTAATATTCCAATCCCTTCGTACTAGGTCAAGCAAAATAAGAAAGTGGTCGGACAAATACGTACAATATGGATTCACGTGTATAACGGAATGTGATGGAAGTCAGCGTCCTCAATGTGTAACTGACGCATGATTCATTTTGTACATTAATAAAATATATATGTCCATGTTTTGAATGTTTCGGTGAATGTACGTATGAAACTTGCGGGGTTCAGTACCTCCAACAAGGTTAAGAACCACTGCTCTAGTATGTAATAGAAAAGTGAGAGCTAGAATGTGTTGCCAGGGCAATAGTAAATGAATGACTCAGTGTGATGACTCCACACTACTGTCAGGGCAGACCCAGGTTCTGGAATTTCCTGGGTCAACCTGAAGTGTAAAACAGGGTCCGTGACTCGGGGATTATCTTTTACAGACCTGAGATATTTCCGGGGCTAAGATGTGAATGCAGCAAAAGTTTCTTTTTTATTTTTACAATTAATTTGAATTGCTATTTTTTATAGGTTCTTTAATTATGATAAAGAATGAATACTATAGTGGAAGACCTCCTTGCACTATCCCAGTGTACACGGAAGCGAACGCAGAAGGATCAGATACTTTGTGTCCTCTCTTTTAGGCTCGCTCCCATTTATCTCTATATGCAGCTAATCCAGAGTTTTACTGCATCCAGAATGCGAATGCGCATGATGTCCTATCCAGAGTTGCGTGTTTCCCGCGGTAGCACCCCACACCAGTGGCAAACGCAGGATTTTGAAAGGGGGGTTTCCAATATGTGTAACACATGTGGGGTATATTAGCATATCTTCCAACATTTTGGAGCCCAAAAACGGGACAAATAAGCTCCGCCCTGTTCAAGCTCTGCTCCCGCCCCGTCCCCACTGTCAAACTGCACGGTGTAAAAATTACCCCTAGCCTGTGAACGTGTGTGTTAGGGAATTAGGGCCTGATTCAGAGATCCGATATTAACGATAGTTCCGTGCGTATATTTAGGATCGAATTGATTTTGCATCAACTGCGCATGCGTAGTAATAGTGCAACGCCATGTACGTTGAAGTTAAGGTCGGAAATGCCTTACGGTCGGACTTGTGAATCGGACGGGGAAGATTCCAAGCCTAAGTGCGGCGGAAATATACACAACTAAGGATTTGCATACAAATGGGCGGGGGGAGGCATTGAGATGAGGGCAAGTGGGCGTGCTTACAGAGTTAGGGCCCTAAATATATTCAACTAATACACATAAGGTCGGAAATGAGTGCGGCCAGATAGGGCAAGTCAATGCAGGTGTAAGTTTAGGTCTGGCCGGGGTTTGCGAGGGGAGTGACTGTTTATTCTGGAGTTACTGTTTATTCGGGTGGGTGTAACCTGCTCCGCCCTGCCACTTAGATGCGTATATTTGCGGCCCGATCACTGACGGATCTCTGAATTAGGCCCTTAGACTGTAATGTGACAGAGGTTGAAGTACTGTTTAAAATTGTAAAGAGCTAATTAATATGATGTTAAAAAAACATATGTAAAATGATAATTCTGATAATATGGTCGTACTATCTGACTGCCAAAATATCTAAGACGTCCATTAACGTTCTTTGTGAAAGCAGGAAGTTTATCATCATACCCTCCAACATGACCCATTCCATTAGGTACAAAATACTCTGCTCCTCAGTTTCCAATTGTCAGTTACTATGGTAACCACCTTTGTTGAATAGACAGTTTTTAAATATCAGTTAATTAATTTAAACCAGGTGCGTGACAGTTGGAAGCTCAGGAGCGGATTACATTGTACCTAATGGAATGGGTCATGTTGGAGGGTCTGTATCATGTAGATTTAAAAATAATACAAATAAAATAAATCTGCATTAAGCAATTTCGTTGTTATTGTCTGTAACAAGTCCTGTTTTTGATATTTATAGGTAATTTATCATTTACTTCTTTTACACATTAAAATAGTAATTTTTACATTGCAAGAACAGATCTAATAGCAATAGCAGTAAACAATGCATTTGTAGAGCACATTACACAATGGACCGGAGCTTGTGTCAATGCCTAAGCACTGTTGAATATGTTGTGACATATTTACCATCCTCACCTGCTTCATATTGCAGCACAGGCCAGGACCATCATCCTCCATGACAGTCTACCCCACATGGCCATTACGCCACGCCCCTTTTCGGAATTTGCCGCTGTATGGGCAGAGTCTCTGCCAGTTTCCTATGCATTTAAATAGGTTTTTTTATGCTTGTATTTGCAGTATTTAAAAACCCATTTAAAGACTTTTTAAATCAGGTGCATTAATGCGAGAGCATATTATTTGTATTACGCTGCTATTCTGCCATTTAAAAGATACATAAATAAATATATTTGAAATGAAAATCATTTTATTAATTATTGTATGCACAGAATTTGATAAAAACGTTTTTTCAATACATACATCAGTGTTTTAACTGAGACGGTGTAAGTTTTTCACAGACGCGCAGGCATCTGTCACCGCTGCTGCGCATATTTAAATGAGAGAAACGCCCCTATTCCCATTTAAATATTGTGGAACTCCCTGTAGCACAAGCGCAGAGCAGGCAGCTGCGGACATGGGCGGATGGGCAGCAGTGCGCCCATCTTTCTGTGCTTGCTCCCATTCTGAGCATGCGCACTGCGAATTCCAGCTGCGCTTCCGTCTGAAAGACAGATGGATGGATGTGCATCTCTGGATAAGCCCCTGTATGAATGATATATAGGGAATATAGAGACACTCTAAGATATATGCTTGTGAATTACTGCAATCATTACTTTAATAAGGTTTCCTAGTTATAAACCAACATACCTAGCCTACGGGTGAGGGTCCTCAATAAGAACAGCCATATTTTATTAGGGTCATTCTCTCTTAGCCAGTTTCGAGCTGGCTGGGATATCGATTGCTTATGTCTTGATAAGGCATAGCAATCGAGGCCCGGAGCACCGAACACGGTGCTCCGATAGGTAAGCCTAACGAAACCCAACCCTTCCCCTAATTCTGACCCTAAGCCCCCCTTCCATTACCCTAACCCTCCCTTCCCCGCAGCCTGACCCTAACCCTCCCTTCTCCCTAGCCTGACCCTAATACTCAGTTCTTTATAGCCTAACCCTAAGACCTCCCTCAGCGCAGCCTGACCCTAACCCTCTCCTATGGCCCTAACCCTCCCTTCCTAAGAGCCTAACCCTAAGCCCCCCTCTAACACTAAAAGTCCCCAGACTGGTTACTCACTACTGCCTTCTGCCTGCCTACATTTAACTTTATTCCTTGTGTTTTAAAGTCATTTTTTGTTGATGTTTTTATTATTGTGATTAAAAAATGTTTTACAGGCACTTAAGACCAGGATGTTATTTACATTTAAAGCCTTGTTCTTTAAAGTAGCTGTATTCAGGGAGAAAGTCCTATAAACCACATTCTGTAACCTAAAACACTGCTTCTTAGATTGGATTTACAGATATATATTTTTGGAAGAACTTCCTGATTCCTGCTCAAATCTTGTTTTCTAACACTGGGAAATGAACTGTGTTTTGTTATATATTACAGAAACAAACATTTTACATTCTGAAATAACTCATGAATTAACTGTCATCGTTATCCCTTAATGGAAGGCTTATTAAAAACATTCTTGTTTCATCCTCTGTGTCGTGCAGCACAGTATATTTGTATGGGTTTTAAGGCATGAACACCAATCTGTAAAATCTCCCCGACAAATCCTAAACCTGACACATGCCTGTATATGTCGCTTGTTTAAGAAGAATATTGATGAATAGATGACACCTTTTTTTACGCCTTATATGTGATTTTGGACAACTATAGCAACCACAGTCACATGACAGAAGTCATGTGACAGAAGTCACATGACTTCTGTCAACTCTGTCTGTAGTATTAGTAGTATGACCTACTCAATGGAGCTGATCCAGTGCAAGAAAAATGCGTAAGCGTCAGATTCAGCATTGTGTGTTTCCGCCAAAACATGCAACTCTGGATAGGACGTAGTGAAAAGGAGACGCGCAGAGAGGACCATATGCGCAGAGGCTGCGGGTCATACTGCCGCAGCCTCTGCCACTTTGCTATGTTTTGATTGTTTTTTTTTTTTTTTAAGTGTAACCATTTTCTGTCTTAAAACAGCCTTTAAAGGTCTTTCTCCATTATTTGCAGAGAGCAGAGAGCGGCATCCGCTGCTATTCTGGCATAAATACAAAATATATATATATTATTTTACCAGCAGAAATGTCCTTTAAACAGTTAATTAATCAAACCTTTCCAGTGTTGTATTTTCACCATGTGTAGATCAGTGTTTATATTACATATAGGGCCATTTCCCCATTGCCAATGACCTGCTGCTATGACTTACACCATCCCGACATGGTGTAAAATTTTCACGGAAACGCAGGTGCACCTCTTTAAATGAGTTAAACGCCCCTTTTCTCATTTTAATATCATGGACACTCTGTTCAACAAGCGCAGAGAACACTGACACAGAGACAGGAGCAGAGGCGGCTCTAGGGTTTGCGGGGCCCTAGGCGGAAAATGTAAAAGCGCGGGGCCATAGGCGGCCGCCTATACGGCCTATGCCGTGGGCCGCCTATGGACAGGAGCAATGGGAGCATTTCTGTGGTTGCTCTCATTTTCAGCCTGTTCTAAAAAAAGACGGATGTGTATCTCTGGGTCAGCCCCAACGGCGCTATGGTGCGTTACACTGCATTATCTGCCACCAACCCCACTGTTCCACAATTCTATACACGCTGGTTAGATTCCTAACGGACCCAGCATTCCGCGCGCACTGCCTGAAAGTCAGAAGCCTCCCAGACTCCGGCAGAGTTATAAGTAATTGACTTATTTTTTATTTGAATGGAAGTGTGACTTTCGGTGCTCTGAGCTAAAAACGTGAAGCGCAAACTAGTGTAAAAAGACAAAACGTGTACAGGGCTCCGAATGAAACCATCTCCAAAAGGAGAAGATCGCCTACTATTCTTGTCACCCCATAGCCATTAAAGACCACTGGGGCAAACAAGGTCGGTAGATCCCTTTTGTCAAAGCTAGGGGGATACTCAACTTGTCCTTTGGATCACCAAAATGGTCACCCAGGGCATGACAACTGTGCCTCTCACACAACTGGTAAAGCAGCAGTGGGCCATTGGGGGGTAGCAAGAAAGCCACACAACCCCCTTCCTAGATCTCTGGGAGTCAGAGTCCATAAGGGCAAAACCGAACCCCAGAATCTAAGTGAAATAGTGACACAGAAGTGAGAGTGATGCACAAGGAGAAAAAATATATAGTGCCGAGTGCTGAGCCCCGGACTAATGACGTAATATCCCAGATAATAAGTTGCCAGTGGTTTATAGATGGGTTTTGTGCAGTGGTTTTCCTTACATTGGACCAGATCCAGAGCTACATTTGAATTACGTTTGCTAGCGTAGCGTAATTACTATGCACTCCCCTTGTCACTCCTCTCGCTCGTACGTAGTTTAGCCGTGTTACGCTTTCCAAACCCTACCATAACTTTTCGAAGCGTAACTCCTGTCGGTCGTAATGGCTGCACATAGTCACGCACGTAAGCACGCCCATACTGTACGATTTAAATGCCTCACCCCGCCTCCGAAGCGTCATTACGGGTGTCGCATGTCTGGCACGCCCCTTTGTTCATAGTTACGCTGCTGATACGAGGCAGGTACATACGTTCAGAGTTACGTGGCGTAACATCTGGCGCGCGCATGCACAGTACATGCAAAATAGCGTTTTTACGTTGCTTTTACGCTAGCATACGTAGTTCTGGATCTACCCCATTGTGCTTAGTTGCCACATAAGTAGCCAGTTATGCATGTCACAGATTTATAGACATGTAGGGCCTCTTACAGCGGAAGCACACACAAGGGGCCTGATCCAGCGCTACGAAAATTCGCAACGACGGGCGAATGCGAACGTACGCTCGTCGTATCAACCTACACGCCCCTAGCACTCCCCTTCGCACTCCTCTCGCTCGTACGTAGTTTAGCCGTGTTACGCTTTCCAAACCCTACCATAACTTTTCGAAGCGTAACTCCTGTCGGTCGTAATGGCTGCACATAGTCACGCACATAAGCACGCCCATACTGTACGATTTAAATGCCTCACCCCGCCTCCAAAGCGTCATTACGGGTGTCGTATGTCTGGCATGCCCCTTTGTTCATAGTTACGCTGTTGATACGAGGCAGATACGTACGTTCAGAGTTATGTGGCGCGCGCATGCACAGTACATGCAAAATAGCGTTTTTACGTTGCTTTTACGCTAGCGTACGTAGTTCTGGATCTACCCCATTGTGCTTAGTTGCCACATAAGTAGCCAGTTAAGCATGTCACAGATTTATAGACATGTGGGGCCTCTTACAGCGGAAGCGCACACAAGGTCTAGATAACGCGTGCGCCCTATCCAGGGATGTGACATCGGACGTGCTGAAAATCAGTAGCTTTTGAAACATGCAAAATGATGTCTATAGATGTCGGTACAAGTCTGCATGGGTTTTTATAGAATTCATTTCAATTTGTGTCATTTATGTTTCATTTCATTATAATAAAGAAACTAAAGATAGATAAAATGAATTATTTTTTAAGGAAAAAAAAATTCTTAGAATGATAATTTATATAAAAAAAATCTGCATGCGAAAAAATGTGGTAATACGCTGCTATGCAGTAACTCACTAAATAGTCGTTATAGTGTAGTCTATACAGGTTTAAAACATGATTTATGCGTAAATGAGACAGATTTAGGAATTCTTAGATGTGTGACTGTGGACCGTGTTCAAACTTAAGAAACTCCTGCTTCTTAAGCATGGTCTTTTAAGCATGAATAGTAGGTCTGTATATAGATATTTTAGAAGGAGGAGGAGAGCCACGGCAGCCTCTGTCCTATTTAAGAAGAGTGGGTGGGTGGGCGGAGGGATTTAAATTAGCCAGGGAGGGCGTGGGGAAGGGATCATTGTTCATATTTTCCTTCTTAAGAAGGAAAATGAAAACGGTTAGTTAAGGAATCCCTATGGTTGCCGACTCTCCCGGAATATCCGGGAGACTCCCGAAATTTGGGCAGTTCTCCCGGTATCCCGGGAGAGCCGGCAAATCTCCCGCAAGTCCCGACCCCCTTATAAACTCTATTGTAATCCCTAGCGTTACTAGGGATGGGCGGGACTTAATGATGTAATCAAGCCCTACCCACCCCCTAGAACACTGGAGATCACAATAGTGATTGACAGGGGGTGGGGTTTAATGACGCGATTTACATAAAGCGCGTCATTAAGCCCCGTCCCTTGCAGGCATATATGGCTTCCCTCCGAGATCTCCCAGAGGGAAGCCTTAAAAAGTCGGCAACCCTGCTCTTACGTGTCATAGGGTTCCTCAAAACAGGGGCGGGTTGGGGAGCAGGTCAGGTGAGTTAGGTACTGATACAGCCACATCTAACTCATTCTGATCTTTGAATCAGGTCCTGTTTTCTTACTAGAGGGTCTTCACTGATTAAAATCCCCTCCGTCTTACACTAACACCAGCCAGGAGCCGCATGGAAGCGCATGGAGTCATGGCAGCTACTGCCCCTCACAGCTGCACTAAACCACCCACTTTCTCATTATACTACAGTAAGGCAATCCGTTCCACTATCGCAGAGCACACGCAGCATACACAGGTGGATTTGCATCTGCATCACTTTGCGTCCTCTTTTGTGCTCGCTCCCTTGTGATCATATGCATAGCACCAACAATCTACGATTACACCTAAAAAATATTGGCGAGACCCATCTGGATCAGCCATGTTGTTTGCATGTCATATGTTTTCCAGAAACACTAAATTAATGTCAGGGAAAACAAGGGAGAAGTGTTAATAGGCACACAGCCCGTGTAAACCCAATGAAGACACTACTATTAGACATCCCTTTGTAATATATCCCACATACTTTTCTTGCGATGCTGCAGGCTAGATCATTACAGCAGGACTGTATGTTCAGGGCAGAGCTGATGAGTGGGTAGGAGAAGGGAGCCCGTAGCAATATTTATAACAGATCCTGTCATCTTAATGTAAAATGAACCATATTTATAAGAAGTTACGTTCCAGTAAGTATTCATATTAGCACAGACTTTTATTTTTGCATTTCTATACATTAGTGAGATACAACATCACATCAGCCAGCGAGTTAAACATATGGCACATAGCATCACGTTTTTCAGAGTGCCCGGGTCATGGGTTCGATTCATACCTCTGCCCTCTCAAAATAAAGGCAGACTACTTGTTGTAAACATATCACACATTATAAATCCGCAGCCTCATCCAGAGGTTAGCTGAGGATGCGTCGACCTCTGGATTGGATACAAGCATGTATTTATGGGATATAATGCATTGACATACTACACATCAATGTATAGTAAGCTCCAAAACTCATCGTTCATTGTAGTCCTCTCCATGTTGTGAGTATGAGTATGCTGCAAAGATGCATTACTGTAACAGTGTTTTGCTGTATGGTGGTGAATATACTACTAATTTGATGATTTGTAAAAAAAATTTGTGTGTTTATGTCACTGTCATCAGATGATATTTCTCTATGAATGTTCCAGGTTGCCTACTTTTCTATGCGTTCCTCCGGGAGATCCCAGGGGAAGAGATAGATGCCTTGGTGCAGGTGGGGCTTGATGATATGATTTATTCAAATCATGTCCTGAAGCCCCGCCACCAACAGACCACCAATGATTGTTCAGAGTATTTCAAGGGATTGGAGCGGAGCTTGATCATGCAAATTGCGTTATCAAGTCCTGACCAGTCCCTAGCAACACTAGGAAAACTAGTGTTGCTAGGCGGGGTGAGGGGGAGACTTGAGGCTGTGAAAACGCAGCCTCAAGCCCAGTGCGGGAGATTTTTTAATGGCTCTCTCGGGATACTGGGAAACTGCCTGAATTTCGGGAGTCTCCCGGATATTCCGGGAGAGTTGGCAACCCTGTGCTCCCATTTGAACAGAAGATGATGCATATGGCTTCTGTGCAGCTGTGCTGTGGACTTACACATGCAATTGTTCAGCGTTTCCCGGGCGTACACAAAGCCATCCTCATATCTAGATCAGGGCCCTTGCTTGGACACTCCCAGGCAGCTCATTGACTCCCATACATGCCCATGAAATGCCCTTCAGAGAGCAACGAGTCATTTATGTGACGATCTGGATGGCACTCTTTTGCATGACGATGGTTTCTGGACAGTGCCATGGTCAGGGTGCAGAATGATGCAGTATTCTGGAGTAAAGTGAGTTTCCCAGTAACAGGTATTTACTAGTAGACAAGGTGAACCGCAGCTATGTAGAATAGAGTAAACAGACTTCTATAAAGCACAGAAGCCAGTGCTGAAGTTACCTGCTGCTCTCACACATGCAGACGTGGGAAGGGGGTTTATATAGGAAGAAGGGGTCACATGATAAGCCAAACCAGGAAGTAATGGATGGAAAGCAACCAGGAAATTAACCCTGGTGGAATAGAGGGCTCTATTTACTTACCTTAATGCTTCTCTGTGAACTAATCTGAACCAGGCTGGCGTATCTTCACTGCAAGCTTGCAGCTTCTTCACAAAACTTACTAATACTCACCGCTCCGATAAGGTCCCGCGATGATTTGCAAGGTCACCGCTGGTTCTTTCATGCAAATGAAATCCTGCACATGCACAGTGACTCTTTTGCGAGACTTTGAACATTTTAAGACCCTACATGAAAAATTGAGTCAGACGTGTCATCCAGTCAAGTAAAATATAAAAGTTAATATTTTTATTTATTTTTAATTTTTAATTTTACATGTATATATGTATATTCCAGCGGTTTCCTCATGCATATCTAGGAAAAAGGCTGGGTCGCTGGAACTATCTGATAACGCCATATTTTACACCGGGAGCGAAGTGTAAAACTCTGCTCCGTCATATAGTAAATATAATGAAGCACTGGCCTGCACTGAAGAGAATGGGCCAACGGACACAACCGATGTTTTCGTGGATCGCCATGGAAACTGCATGGAATCTCTTCTGGGGATGGTAAGGTAACCAGTGGAGTACCCCAGGGTTCTGTACTTGGACCAGTGCTATTTAATATCTTTATAGGTGATATTGCCTGTGGTATTGAGGGGAAAATATGCCTTTTTGCAGATGACACAAGATATGTAACCGGCTAGACACGCCAGGTGGGGTACAGAAAATGAGGGATGATCTAGGTAGACTGGAGGAATGGTCAAGAGTGTGGCAACTGCAGTTTAATGCCAAAAAATGCAAAATCATGCACTTAGGACATAAAAACCCAAAGGCTCAATATTTCCTTAATGGCATTACATTAGAATCTACCGAGGAGGAAAGCGATCTAGGAGTCATTATTTCCAGT